>CM055197.1:18248671-18366540 GCA_029224185.1 Karalla daura
TAATAGTCTATGTAATCAATAATGATGTAGCTTCTAACTTTATTGCAGACACACACAGAGTTTAACACATGTTCTCAAAGCGTCTTCTATCTTTACACACAGAAAGGACACATTTACTAAAGGATGGCAATATCGCTACATAAAGCGTCTGAGTACAGACTAAGCAAACTTTGACATACAGTAGCTGTAGCTTAAATAGTTTTATATACATGAAGGCAAACATACAGTGTGGGTGATAGTTGGAGGTGGACTATTTGAGGAGGACACACTTACAGTACATCAATAATAGCAAAGATTACACAAACTGCATTTTGTGACTAATTCAGCTTGCATGCAATGACATTAACATTACAAGAGGGCTTATTTTACTGGATAACATAGTTTTATTGCCATTTAATTAAACCCCTGTGCACATAGACACACACACACCCACGCACACCCCACATGTTCTGACACTTCTCGGAAATGTTCCTGTGTTTCCCACATGGGAAGTGTTCTGTACTTTTCCTCTGTCAAACCTCCTTATTTACAATGGTAACTGCGCTACCCGGTGGTCAAAGTGTGTACATGCAACGAAAACGTTTTTTTTTCAAGCAAGGTATCGGTCTTGGCCTAATGGTGCTCAATTTGAAGTCAGCAGCAGGTGTTCCAAGTAAATAATAATACAAGTGTATATGAGGACAAATTATATTACCTTAAAATAAAATTACATCACCTTGAGATAACTTAATAAACTTGTAAGCCTTGACAGAGGAAGTCACTAAGCCAATACTAGACTTAGACTGACTTTATTGATCCCTTTGGGGTGACTTTATCAGGGAAATTTACATTTCCAGTATCACAAAAATAAGATGGCATAAATAGAGTAAACAATGTACATTAAAAGATCTCATCAGGATAAAAAGACAACAAGAGAAAGAAATACATAGTATATACTCTTAATAAACAGTAAAATATTAATACATAAACGATCAACTCTGAATGAATAACATCTATGCTCTTAACAGGATACTGTAACACTAAAATTTAACTAGATGAAAGAAATAAACAGTAAACTGTTAACAGATCTTAATGTACAATAATAGATTGAGTAATAGATTGAATATAACATTAGATGGAATAGAGTGAGGAAAGAATCAGTATAGAACCTTTGATTAAATTAAATTATTGAATTGTGGTGGTGGTGATATTGCACACAAAACGGAGAGTGTTCAGGTTAGTATATAATACATGAATTACAATTAGCCTATGCTTTTAGAAAACGAAATTCTTGAATAAAATAATGTCGCTCATTTTAAAATGTTAAGACTTAGTTGTTTGTCTTGTTTGTCTATTTCTTGCTGCACACTGACATTTATGTGTGTTCTGTGTGTGTTGAACTGTTTAAATAAAGATGTCACTGTTGGGTCATACCATGTTTAGTGTAGAGGTTGAAGCAGATAAAAGCCCACTCAGCAGCCACCGAAGTGCTTTGAATATAGTTTTCAACCATTTTCCCTAGATTTTTTAAGAGTAATTCTTTTTTTAATATTTCATTTTGACACGTGTGGGTGCTTTATTTGACTAATCCTGTGTAAAATCAAGCACCGCCCTTCCTCTATGATAATGGAATCAACCGGAAAGACAACTGCCGATTCCGACCTCTCATTGGTCCAAAGTTCCCCGCGAAATTTACGTCACCCTCAGTTTCGCGCCAGTTCTACAGCACTTGCCCACACACAGAAGCGGAGGTAAGACCTAATACCGTTTCAGCAACTTTTACACTTATAGAGTGGATTATGTCGATCGAACCAAAATGCATGATGTTACACGTGTTCATTCAACGGTGCATCTTCACATCGATTACTCACTTGCTCGCTTTAAAGCGTATATGAGTTCGGAGAGATGCAGCTTATTGTCTCCTCCCCAGCCACGTGAAATGGTGGAAAAGTTGTTGGCATCTGTCTTGTGCGGTGTTGAGGCACACGGGATGTATTTAACTGTAATCTATCATTAGATGTAGAAATCCAACGATTCAGTGATTGAATTTATTAACAGGAGGTTCTATCACTGTATAACCTTTTGGCGATGTTTATCTGTGGTTATTAATAGACGAGCTTCCATGTTTTTTGAATGTGAATTGTTCATCTGCAGACCAACCATGAGACGATATACAATTAAATGCAAATCTTCAGCTGAAGTATTGGTAAACTGTAGTTTTCACATTATCTTCATCATCAACATTAAGTAACACCAAATTATGCCAGCAATCCTGTCACAATTCATCTTAAGAGGACATACAAACTTACCTACCAAAGTATCACACAAAAAATAGTTTTGGTGAAAGTTCTTTAAGTGAAGTTGATTAAGGTGATCGTGCAGATCTGTCTACTGAAGGTGCAGTGTTTGTTGATACTACGGCAAATGTGTCAATCGTTTTAAGATCTGTCAGAAGTCTTGTTGTTAACTTACAGGTGTTAAGTTGTGCTACTTTATCATAGTGTCCCACTCTAAATCGTGTCTCTTCTTCTTCAGATTTCACAGCAACAATGTCTTCTCCAACATCAACCCCGGGAGGCCGCAAACGTGGGAGGAACGCCAACCCTGGCACACGTACGCAGCCTCACCTTTCCAAATGCTGAGTTGTTTGTCTTTTTTGTTGTTTTCTCAACTGTACTGTATGTGTGTTTTTGTGCCGTACCCGTACAGCCAGCAGCGAGGTCCCCACCTCGCCCCCCTCTCAACGTCGTAGGGGCCAGGACTCCTCTGGTGGTGACCTGATGCCCATGCCCACCTCCCCGGCCACAGACATGCTCAGCCCGGCAGCAGCTCCCGACACGTCTCTGCTGTCCAGCCCTCGGCCCTCAGGTACTCACCACACACACACACACACACACACACACACACACACACACACACACACACACACACACACACACACACACACACACACACACACACACACACACACACACACACACACACACACACACACACACACAGTTTAATCATAGTCAGAAGAACTGACTCCATCCAATTCCAATTCAGCTTCATTTCTTGACATGTTTAGTTTCCTGTCTTCCTGAAGTGCTTTAGCGTGATCCGGTGAGCTAAAAGCTGCCTGTGTGTTCTGACAGTCCAACCCAGTGAAGTGGACATGAGCTCCCCACTGATGTATGGGACCCCCAGCTCTAGGGTGGAGGGCACCCCCCGCAGTGGAGTGCGTGGCACCCCGGCCCGACAGCGTCCCGACCTGGGCTCAGTGAGGAAGGCCCCGCAGGTCGACCTCCACTCCGAGCCGGTGAGTGGAGGACAAGTCGCTCCAGCTGAGACTTGATTAGACTGTGTTGGAGGTTGGCTTTTTGCCAGTGGGTGGCACTATCGCCTTGCAGCAAAGGAGGACCTGGGCTCAGGCTTAGGGCTTCTCTTTGAACATCATCAAGTACTTAATCAAAAGGCTCAGATCGGCTAATGTATAATTCATGTTTTGGGAAGAGTTGTTTTGTCATCTGGGTGAAATGAATGTTGCCACTAAAAGAAAACACACCTGAGCAGAATGAAAATAAAGGGGGAAGACAAAGTGGATTTTGCTTTGTGGTCAAAGACAAACGAGTGAACATTTCTCCTGTTTTGCTCTGTGCAGCCGAGTGCTGACGGTGCCGTGGCCAGCGACCAGGCTCCGGGCCAGAGGCTGGTGATCTGGGGGACTGACGTCAACGTGGGGACCTGCAAGGAGAAGTTTCAGGTTCGATGTTTCTGACACAATCTCGGCTGTGGGAAGTCGTTCCGCCTCCTCCTCTCCTGGCGTTGTAGACTGACTTGTTTGTGTTCGCTCTCAGAGGTTCCTGCAGAGGTTCATCGATCAGGCCTCCACTGAGGACGAGAACGCCGGCCTGGACCTCAATGAGCCACTGTACATGCAGAAGCTGGAGGAGGTAATGCCACTCCTTAGGTTAATGTCAACTTAGACTAGTTTTTTTAAGCCCTTTAAAAGTAATTTGAAGAGTGCTTACAATTATATTAAGACACTTAAAAGTAGATTTTTATAGACTTTTTAGGCCCTCCTATGTATGATTGGGTATTTTAGTTAAATACTGCATCTATTATCACTGAAAAGGCAAGACAATCATTTTGTATGTAAACTATTGGAGCTGTAAAGATCTGGATAGGCTTGTCAATTAACTGAAAATGGATTTGTTGACAAACCTTTTCCACTTTTCCATTCAATCTCCCCGTTTCCCTCTCACAGATCAGTGTTGTTGGTGACCCAGTGCTGAACGTGAACTGTCTCCATGTGCAGTCCTTCGATGCGGAGCTCTACAGACAGCTCATCAGCTACCCACAGGTACAACCACCCTCTGGCTGGCCATCCCGATCCCAGGCTGGACTGTTGGGACCTGCGTTGTCTTATTTGGTTTTGAACTTTGTTTGCAGGAAGTCATCCCGACCTTCGACATGGCAGTCAACGAGCTCTTCTTCGAGCGTTTCCCTGACTCCATCCTGGAGTACCAGATCCAAGTCCGTCCTTACAACGCCCTGAAAACCAGGAACATGCGCAGCCTGAACCCAGAAGGTGCGTGCAGGATATTCACCCCACCCACCCCCACCACGCCCCGTGTGGGATTCTTACTGATGAAAATGTGAGGTATTGGCTTTGAACGCGAGCTTCTGCCCGTGCCATATGCGTTTGCCCCTGCAGACATCGATCAGCTGATCACCATCAGCGGCATGGTGATCCGCACCTCGCAGCTCATCCCGGAGATGCAGGAGGCCTTCTTCCAATGCCAGGTGTGCGCCTACACCACCCGGGTGGAGGTGGATCGCGGGCGCATCGCCGAGCCAGCTGTGTGTCGCCACTGCAGCCAAACCCACAGCCTGGCGCTGGTTCACAACCGCTCCGTGTTTTCAGACAAGCAGATGGTGAGCCGGGGTTGTGGGGGCGGGCGGGGGGCGGGGGGCAACGACACCATACCCTCGTCATGTGTAACCTCGGCATGCGAACCGGCAGTCGATGGCCGCCTGCTGCTGAGGTGTTGATGTCTGTTCTTTTGTCTCAACGTGCTCCCATCGCAGATCAAGATCCAGGAGTCTCCAGAGGACATGCCAGCCGGCCAGACGCCTCACACCTCCATCGTCTACGCCCACAACGACCTGGTCGACAAGGTGCAGCCGGGTGATCGCGTCAACATCACCGGTAGGGATTCCAGACACAGCCGACAGGGTGTTTGGTGACGAGTCTGTTATCAGAATCACGCAGACGTACCAACTGCTCGGTGGTTGATGGCAAATGAGAGAGAGAGAGAAAAGAAAGAAACTGATAGATGAAGATGGGACAAAGGGGAAAGGGTGCGGTCAATATGTACTACAAAATGGTGAATTTTGACATTCTCCTTGCACCAATCAACCATCTCACACCGTAAAGACTGCAGTTCATCTAGGAAGCAGGAATAAGAAAGGATGTATCGACCAGTTTAGTCCGAGGAGACCATTTCCCCCTTTCAGTCCACGTCCCAACAAGCCTCTCTGATGTCCCTGCAGGCGTCTACAGAGCCGTCCCCATGCGCGTCAGCCCCATCCAGAGCAGCGTCAAGTCCGTCTATAAGACCCACATCGACGCCATCCACTTCCGCAAGACGGACGAGAAGCGGCTGCACGGCCTGGACGAGGAGGCCGAGCAGAAGCTCTTCACAGAGGACCGCGTGCAGACGCTGAAGGAGCTGGCGGCCAAACCCGACGTCTACGAGCGCCTCTCCTCCGCCCTCGCCCCCAGCATCTACGAGCACGAGGACATCAAGAAGGTGCGAAGGAGCTCATCCAGCTACTCGTTTAGTCTGGATCATAATCACTGTTGCTTTCCAAACAGTTTTTAACCGGGAATTTCCCCCAAAGTTCTTGCCTGATATTTACGAGCATGTGAAACTCATTTAAAGAAACTGCAGGCGCAGCTCCCTTCAGTATGTGAAGTACATTCTACTTTGTGCATCTTCAGTAGTGAATGCCATTTTCAGACATTTCATTTACCAATTGAAATGATCTTTGAAAATGTTGGTATTTGTCAGTTGTGGTGCGAACTACTACTGCTTTTGACTTGACAAGTTTGAAACCAATCAGGCTTTTTGCCTTTCTGTAGAAGAGTAGCTAAGAGTTTGGTGGGTATTGTTTACATTTACTGTACTGCTTCTCATTTCCACCAATTTAACACAACTGGAACCTGAATTTCCCAAAGGGAACCTCCCAGAGGGATGAGTAATGTAACTCGCTAACTAGTTATCTAGCTAGCTAGCTTTCATGCCAGGTAGCCAGCTAACTTTCTTTGGCTAGCTAGCTTTATTTTCAGCTAGTCAGCTAGCTTTATTTTCAGCTAGCCAGCTAGCTTTATTTTTAGCCAACTAGCAAGCTTCCTTTTTAGATAGTTAGCTAGCTAGCTATCAATCTATATATCCAATTTGCACTTTTTGTGCTTGGCAGATAGAGACTTTTGGTCTCTATTTCGAGTCATAACCCATAATTCCTGTCTGACTCGGTTGAGTGAGTTCAGGCCTCTGGAAGTGTCATTTTTACGGGCAAAATGTTTTTTTTTTTTTTCCCCTCAGTTGGTTTATTTATTTTTTTATTATTTTTCCCCACTAAAAATCATACTCTAAGCTCTTTTCTCATTTCCTTCCCTTCTCCATACACTTGTTGCTCGCAGGGTATCCTGCTTCAGCTGTTCGGCGGCACCCGCAAGGACTTCACTCAGACGGGCCGGGGACATTTCCGGGCCGAGCTGAACATCCTGCTGTGCGGGGACCCCGGCACCAGTAAGTCCCAGCTGCTGCAGTACGTGTACAACCTGGTGCCCCGCGGCCAGTACACGTCGGGCAAGGGCTCCAGCGCCGTGGGTCTCACCGCCTACGTGATGAAGGACCCGGAGACCCGGCAGCTGGTGCTGCAGACCGGGGCCCTGGTGCTCAGCGACAACGGCATCTGCTGCATCGACGAGTTCGACAAGATGAGCGACAGCACGCGCTCGGTGCTGCACGAGGTCATGGAGCAGCAGACGCTCTCCATCGCCAAGGTGAGACACGCGCACACACACATGGAGTCGGGATGGCTCTGTCCCATCTTTGAGGAGGGAGCCTAATGGGCCAATCTTGTGTGTGTGTGTGTGTGTGGCAGGCCGGGATCATCTGCCAGCTGAACGCCCGCACCGCCGTGTTGGCCGCTGCCAACCCTGTGGAGTCCCAGTGGAACCCCAAGAAGACCACCATCGAGAACATCCAGCTGCCCCACACGCTGCTGTCCAGGTGGGGGGCGAATAGCAGAGCAAGACAGAAGTGATTTGTGGAGCATATTTGGTTAAAAAGCCAGCAATAATCAAAATTAAAGAGCTGGGCTCTTTAATAAATCATCCACGTTTCAATCGATGCATATTTGTCAACCGTCGCTGCCTTTCCAGCTGCTCGGGTACACACCCTGTTTTGCAGTGCTGGCTGTTTTTTTTTTTTTTTTTTTTTACTTGACTTGACTGACTAGATATCGTGTTGATACTTGTACCGGAGCGGCTAGAATTACGACCGAGCCATTTGCGTTTTATGGGAGAGGGAAAGAATGGGGAGGCCTTCCCCGTCAACGTGCAGGGATCGATAAATACACAGCACCCATGAAGACATAAACAAGTGAGAATGATGAATGCCGAGGAATGTGTTTATGATCTTGTCATTGGCACTAATGAAGCTGTGCTCCGAAGCTGTTCGGGCCTGTGATTTAGCTCCTCTCCTCCCACGGGTGATGCCGTGGATTAACACAGGCTTCTGATCCCCCTCCAGGTTCGACCTCATCTTCCTGATGCTGGATCCCCAGGACGAGGCGTACGACCGGCGGCTGGCCCACCACCTGGTGTCGCTGTACTACCAGAGCGAGGAGCAGATCGAAGAGGAGTTCCTGGACATGGCCGTGCTGAGGGACTACATCGCGTACGCCCGCACCTACATTAACCCCAGGCTGAGCGAGGAGGCCAGCCAGGGCCTCGTCGAGGTTTGTTTCCCCGATGAGATGTAGAAAATGAAGCTTTTCTGGAGTTGTGGTGCTGACGGGAGCGTGCTGGTCCTCAGGCCTACGTGGACATGAGGAAGATCGGCAGTGGGCGGGGCATGGTGTCGGCCTACCCCCGGCAGCTGGAGTCCCTGATCCGCCTGGCCGAGGCCCACGCCAAGGTGCGCTTCTCCGAGAAGGTGGAGCCCATCGACGTGGAGGAGGCCAAGAGGCTGCACCGCGAGGCCCTCAAACAGTCGGCCACGGACCCCAGGACCGGATTCGTGGACATCTCCATTCTCACCACAGGTGAGGTGCAGCACGGATCCCGCTCGTTCGGAGGGGGAAGAGTTGTCGAGTGTTTTAAAAACGGAGATCACGGTGTATTTTCGTGCTTTGCCAAAACCCGCCGACATCAGACAAACAGCGGAGAGAGGATCAGTGACTGCTGCTCGACAGCGTGCTTGAGGGGATCTGTTTGTGATTCCAGGCATGAGCGCCACTGCCCGCAAGCGCAAGGAGGAGGTTGCCCAGGCCCTGAAGAAGCTGATCCAGGCCAAAGGAAAAACACCTGCCATGAAATATCAGCAGCTGCTCGACGACCTGAGGGGACAGTCCGAGACCGTAAATATTTCATTCTTGTTTTTAATCCTCGCCCTCTAAAAAGAAAAAGAATCGGTATTTTATATCGACCGGTTTTCAGAAGCGCTGACGGAGAAATAAAACCCTGTTTAAACGTCCTGACATTTGTGTCTGTGGAGTAAATGGAGGGAGAAATGGGTTCAAAGGAATAAATTAAGCATGATGTCGGTAATAAAGTGAAAGCGTTTGATTACGGCGTCGTCAGTCATCTTTTTTCTTTTTGCGTATGGCCCATAATGACTGGCTGACTTTTGTGTCCAGGCCATCACCAAGGAGCTGTTCGACGAGGCGCTGCGAGCCCTGGCTGACGAGGATTACCTGACGGTGACCGGGAAGACCGTTCGTCTGCTGGCCTAGAGGCGCGCCCCGCAATTCTGTACAGTCCTCAACGTCAACCCCTACCCCGCGTTGACCCCTCTCCTCCTGCTGTAAAATATTTCTCTACGGTTTGAAGCGCCGTGTATCTCTTTTGGGGGGGTGTTAAACTGTTGTGTCATTGAGAATAAGTCATTTCACCTTTGTCCTGAAAAAGAGGAAAAAAGCAAAGGAAACATGATATTTAACGGCGCTCCTATATAAAAGTATTTGTATTACTATTGTTTTCAAAGAAATGCTCTTTCTGTTTTTGATGTAAAAGAAGCTCTTCTGACTTGTACATTGTCGAGTCTGCCTTTAGAAGAAGTGTTGGACTGTGCCAGTTTGCATTTGTTTGCTTGTTAATAGAAGAGAAAATAAACTCCCTCGCTGAAAATGCATGGACATTTTCTGTTGCATTCCACCACAGAATTGTCAAAGGAAGTATGAGTTAATCTTTATTACCATATTACTTGATATAACTATCATCTCTTGCAAGAAATTGTATACAAATTACATCTGACTGCCCTGCAGTTTGCCACGAGAATTGAAGAAAATGAGTTAAATATAAGAAAATGTAAAATTGTAGAGGTGTGTGTATATATATATATATATATATATATGACATGACCAAGACAACCCATAACTTGTACGGTATCCTATCAGATGTCACCTGCAGAGAGTCCAGCTCCACCCCCACAATGCCACCAGCCTTATGTATTATTCTGTTGAACATTTTGTCTATTTCTACGGCTGCTGTTTGGCAAGAGGCTCGATGTGCTACTTCAAGTGTTAATGTCTTCAGTCTCATCAGAATGCAGCAGATGTGCTTGAAATAATTGGACAGTTTGCATATTAAACAAGAACCAGACTGAATAATGTATTGTGCTGCAACAGGACTGAAGTCAGACAAGACAGTCATATTTTTCTGAAACACTATAACCACAACCTTGAGATGTTTGGAGCCGCAAACCCTTCATATAACAAAATCATATTGGCTTATACAGCTTAACTGTGGATCTGCTATTCTGTGATTACTATCCCAAGTGTAATATTTAAAGCAGAGAAAACCCTCCATCTCCTTTCAGCTTTATTGTCAGAAGGCGTTAGGGCTTGGCCATCATGCTACTTGACTGCAAATGAAGATTTTGCTTCTGCTCTGCAACTAATCTGACACGTGAAACCGGTTGTCGCCATTAATTCATTTCGCCCTGGCGGCTCAGGTCAAACCATTGTCTCCGACGGCTTATCTCCGTCCCCCACAAGCCACAGAGTGTTTAACAAAACCGAGTGTAAATGTCATATTTCTTTCCTACAAGTTTCCTGGTGTTTTGACCTCCTCGGGGCCGGATGTAGTTGGTTTGGGTTGCTGATAAGAGGTGTAATCACATACTGAGCAAGCTACTATCAGGGAGGGAACTTCCATAAGTCAAAGTTTTTCTTTTTATCTATATAAATGCCATCTTACTATTCATTATTGGGTGAAAGAAACCATTTAATAAAATCTACCCACCTACTGTTGTTGGCATTATCTGAAATATTTTTACCATTATAAATATTTGTAGGTTTGTATTTTTTGATCATTTCTATTTTACAGTGTCTTTAACCTTTGCTGAAATTTGTTTACTAGATAATGTACACACACAGTGAGGGAAGAATTAAAACAGTAACACAATAAACAAACCTGTGCTTAAGAAACAAAAGTAATCAGACTGTCACAGTCTCTTCGTAGACACAGTGCAACCAGATAGAATTCACAGCACATCACTGTTCCCGCATTTTATGTGACAGCCTTATTCCAAAATTCATCTTCATAAGATAACAAAAAAGTTTTTGGAGGTTTTTACAATTTAATCTAAAAACATTTTGATAGATAGATAGATAGATAGATAGATAGATAGATAGATAGATAGATAGATAGATAGATAGATAGATAGATAGATAGATAGATAGATAGATAGATAGATAGATAGATAGATAGATAGATAGATACTAACATTGTTATTAGCTAGGGCTGGGTACATAGGGCTAGGGCTGCAGTGCTGTTGCTCTTAGCGGCTGTGACGTCACAGCTCGCGGTGCTTCTGGACTCTGCTGAAGAAGAAGATGGCGGCCTCCTCAGGTCTGTGAGCTCTCTGACTAACACACACAGCCTCGCCGAAAGAGCGGCGGCCGCACTGGCTGCACTTTCTCTGCTCAATCCGCACGTGCTTCGCTTTGCTCTCCAAAAACTGTCCGCCAAATCCCTCCGAATTGTGATTTAACCGCTGCTCCTCAGGCTCGCTGAGCGCTGGGCTCGGCGGGTGCCGTCTATGTCCTGCAGCCGCCGTAGCCCAAAGCGTGAGTGAGTTAGCTGAAATGGCAAAGGGTGTAAATTAATGCTGGTAATGACGTAGTCTCTCTCAACTAAACAGAATGCGCATTGTGGTGCGGGACAGGTAACACACGTAGGCTGCGAGTCTCGTTGCATGTGATTAATGTATTTAATCGCAGGCAGCAGCAGCTAGCTTAGCTAACCTACCGACTAGAATATTCCAACACCGCGAGGTGTCGAGCCCCGTTGTGTCCCGGCTTAATCGGGCTAGAAGTCGCAGTGTATTTCTGCAAAATCAGATACAAATCACGCCCGCGGCTCGCCATTAAGTTAGATAGCGGTGCGTTTAAAGCGATAAAATGCATGGAAGTGGGTGGGAACGATAGATTTCTCATTTGCAGCTGCAGAAAGGGGACGCTAATGTTTTATGTCTGGGACCAGCTATGTAGCATTAGCATTGTCTAAAAAATTAACACGATTTCCCATTTCAAGGTGCAAATGTTTCTGCAGGGAGAAACCAGGTGATCGAACACGAGTTGATCCATTATCCCGCGTTACTGCATAAGCGTAGATGTGTAACAGATTGATAAAGCCGTCCACATTGTGGTGCAGTTCGGCACGCTTTGTGGCAGAAAATAGCCGGGCCCTCGCTCCGTTTCATCGCCCAGCAGGAAGCGTGCTTTCTCAAACTTGCAAAACAAAACTCCGCTGTAGATGTGTATCATAAAACAAATAACAACCTCTATCGGGTTTAAATCATTAAAGGGGTTCAGTTTTATTCTCCTTCGGCAGTTTATTTTGTTAACCTCATTCTCTCAGCACTGAAACGGGGATTGCACAATGGGGGAAACAGGGAAGTGACTTAACAGACAAAAACTACCACCAAGACTAGTCAAGTGCCCGGACCTGCTGATTCACTTTAAACCAAAACGGGCTTTAGACTTAAACATAGATAATAGAGTTACAAAGAAATTAAGGTGGAGTTTTGTAGTTATAGGGAAAATGAATCACCAGTTCCATCTACACCCCATGCCCTGTGTGGCAGGAAAGGCGGCATTCCTGACATTCAGCCCACAGTCGAATCTTTTGTGTTCAAGAAAAACCATAAGACAAACTTTGTCAGTCTCTGCCTGTATATAATTGTAAAACGTAACCGCCAGTAGACAACAAAAATACTTGAGGAGGGGGGGGGGGGGTTGTTCATTGCACGGCCCACTATGCTGAATTGACTGTGTCACATGTTGAGAGGTCAGCACTTTAGTGACTCTGGGAGGGATATTTCCCATTAGACAGATTGAACCAAGGTAGAGGACCCCGTTGGTATCCTCTCCTCAGCTCGAGGGACCGATCAGACAATAGTGATGACACTCGGCAGCACTTTTTGAAACTGAAACTGTGTCATGGAGTCTCTGACAGATCATTTCATTTACTCAGCATGATTTGGAAGAATAAAACTTTATTATTGGTCCCTCGGCGAGGTGCACTCGCACTCGTAAAAGACAAGTTAGAAGAGAAGCACACGCAGGACAGTGGTAGCATCGTGTATCTATTCAAGTCGTTAGTGTGAAAAGTTAACTTAAAACGTTGAAACAAAGTAAATGCTACAGAAAAAATCCCAAAATGTGGTTGATTTTGGCCATATTATCAAGATCATGTAGGAGAGTAGTGTATACAGTGAACAGCAGTTGTCTGTAACTGAATGATGAGTTATCAGTTGCAGTAAAAGACACGTCAAAGTTTTGAGTGATTTATTTCATAGCTAATAAAAACCCCACACGTAGTTTTGACCTCTGTACCGACAGTCTCCTAGGAGGAGAGGCTTTAATGAAAACCCCAAGCTGCCGGATGAGTCCAAGACGGACAGATATGAGACTTCATTGATTCCTCAGGAAGGTTCCCTCGGGGGAATGCAGGTTTCAGAGTACTGTGTCGTAAGTCAGAAAACAAAAAAACAGAATTAGTTATCCCCCAAGTAGCTGTACAACTTAGTTAAACCGCTACAAGGAATTTGTCTTTGTGAATGGTGCAAAAAACGAGTAAGACGACGGATCAAAATCTACACAAAAATAGCAACAACGAAATGGTCGTAAATGGTCAGTTTGACAATACAAAATCTGTCTGGCATTGAATTAGTTGAATTGTCTTTAGGTTTTGGACCACTGCTGTGTCAAGTGGTGAAAGCGGTGATCATGTGAACACCCTGCCCCAGCCGCCCCGATGCACTCGTATATTCTCATATACCAGGACTGTGTGGAAAAGCTAAAACTCGTCAATAACATGCTTCAGTGTTTCCATGTTGACAAATGAGAGGAATCCTGATCATCACCCACACAGGCCAAACGTACAATTGATTTTCTGAGGAGACTCCTGACGGCGACAGGCGAAGCCTCGGCTGAGATGAGGGCGAAGCGAAAGAGGCGACGGCCGAAGGAAATTTGACTATCTTCACCGCGTCTCCCGCCCGTTCGCCTGTCAGTGTCTGTCGTCGGGCCCTTTTCACTTCCCCTTCCGCCAGTTTCCTCCTTCGGAGCGCGCCTACGTATTGCCGTCGTTTTGACTCTTCCTCGCGCGGGACCTCCGGCGCGCGAACGCCGGCGATCGGTGTGGCTCGGTTGTGGCGTCACCCCCACCCTAAACCGGGTGGATGTTGGCCTCGGCCGTGTTGTAAAAAAAAAAAAATCAGCACTATGGACCCATGTGCTCCGGGTCCCATGACTGCTCCGACTGCTGTCAGGAGATGCACGCCTTCTCTCTCCCGTTTCGATCGAGCGTCGTGATTCAGCAGCGTCGGGCCAGCGAGGGCGGAGACGGGGTGCAAATCCAGGTGAAATAGGAAAGCAACGGGCCGCACTGCGAGTCTGTGGCAGCTGAAGTTGGTCCACACCTTTTGACCTGGAGAGGGATCCGTTTGTGCCGCATGCTCACGTCCAAATTGATTGTGTGCCGCAGCGTTTTTATAGATGGTTCTAATGTGGGATAGAGAGGAGCATAGGGGGG
The DNA here is from genome assembly GCA_029224185.1 of Karalla daura. NCBI lineage: Eukaryota > Metazoa > Chordata > Actinopteri > Chaetodontiformes > Leiognathidae > Karalla > Karalla daura. Next base: position 18,262,971 of record CM055197.1, read on the forward strand.
AAAAACATGATGAACAGACAATATATTTTGTTCATATATAGGAAAACGGTAGAAAATAAGCCAAAACATTCTAAGACGGATAAATCGCCATAGTGTCTGAATACACTGCAAAGACTGTGTATTTATCAAAAAAACCCCACCAGTTTACATTGATTTGGCCCGTGTTATGTATGTCGCTCTCCTGGGTGTATGATGAAGGTGTGTAGGGAGGGGTTCGTCTGCCGAGCAAAGGTGTCAGATGTGCAGTAGGTGAAACGTTTCTGTGTCCGTGTGCGAGAAGTTCACCAGGAGTCCGTCCTCGCAGCCATCGGGCCAGTTTTTCCACATTCGACACCCGGTGGCTTGCACGCATTCCTCGGCTCCGCTCGGAGAAGCGTTTTCCACACCGCTCTCCACGCTCCGCCTGAGCACCGACGGCGGCGACGGGCGCTTTGATAGCGCCGCCGCCGCCGCTCCATTTCAAAACCATCCATTTCTGTCTATTTCAGGGCTGCGCGTAGCTGCTATTATTGGCACCGTTATTTGTATTTACTGTAGCTAGAAACGCAAATGGCTCGTGGGTGAAATTGACGATTTCGCGCGGACTCTAAAAGCCGAAACGGACTCGAGGCGGCACGCGTTTTTGCACAGAAAACGCACGCTCACGCCAGCGACCGAACTTCTTTCAGTGAAATCATTTCACGCTGCGTTGTTCTAAAAGTTGATTTTTGTCTGTGGTTAGTATCTCGACAGGAAAAAGCCTTCGTGGCTCTCTGGGGAAATCTCCCGTGTTCACAGCAGCTCACTTGGAAAACAGTCAATAAAAACTAGTATTCAGTGAAAGGAGGAGTAGAGCGTAAAAACATCAATGGGAGAAGAGACACAGGCTGTGGGCGTGATGTGCACAACTGAAAGGGATTGGAAGTGGGACATTAAAATATTAAGCAGCAATCGTAATATCGTAATCGTAATATTGCACAGAATGAATGGATGAAGAATGGAGGGACCTCGGGGAGAATATTGGCAGGTTGCACTGACATAAAGCGGGAAATTAGTCAAGAATATGTGCAACGTGGGCCTTTGCACTGTGCGCTCGCCCCCACACACACACACACACACACACACACACACACACACACACACACACAAAAAAAAGTCAGATCAGGAGAAAGAGACACGAATACACCACTCGGGCCGACGAAACTGACATTTAAGGTGCGCCGAGCGGATACGACCCGACAGGCGCGGTATTCCAGCGTCTCGTCGGGCCGAAATAAAAAGTTTACGAGCGGGCATAATGACGGGGTCCACGGAGCGGTCGGTCTGCGCTCGGGCCCCGGCCCGGCTCCGGTTGGCCTGCGCCATCGCTCTCCGGTCGCTGCCGGCCTCCCGGCCACTGTCACTTAGCAGCCCAGTAGCTAACGGCTGCCGCGGCGAGCCGCGCCTCGCTGGTGCGGGGGCCGCTCCCAGATGCCACCGTGTGTGTCACGCCCCCCCCCCCCCCCCCCCCCCCCCCCTCCCCCCACTTCTCACCCCCCCACCCCCCTGCCACCTCCTGATTCATTTCCTGTCTCTCCCAGGAGTTAAAGTTCCACGCAATTTTCGCTTGTTGGAGGAGCTGGAGGAGGGGCAAAAGGGCGAAGGCGACGGCACGGTCAGCTGGGGCCTGGAGGATGACGAGGACATGACCCTCACGCGGTGGACGGGCATGATCATCGGCCCAGCGAGAGTAAGCCCCGGCCCGCTCACTGATCCGCAGCCGGCCCGCGCCGTGACGCCACCCGCTCGGAGGCCTGAGAATAATGACGTCCTTCTCTCTCTCTCTCTCTCTCTCTCTCTCTCTCGCCCTTCCCTTCCAGACCAATTACGAGAACAGGATATACAGTCTGAAAGTGGAATGTGGATCCAGATACCCAGAGGCAGCCCCGACTGTTAGATTTGTAACAAAAATTAACATGAATGGGATAAATAATTCCAACGGGACGGTAAGTGTCATCGCCGCCGTGCATGTGGGACGAGGCTCGGCACGAGCGTCGCCGTGTGTAAGCTGCAAGCTCCGGACTGGCTGCGTCTGAAATCACCCTCCGTGGTGTGAATGCACCATTTATGTGGTGAGGACTGTTTAGACTGGGTGCCCCAAAATCAGAAATGCTGAACAAGACAGGTCAGTTGGTAAATAAACAAATCAAAATATAAATAAGAGCGAGCTTTCATTTTGATGAGGTCACCGTCGGTTCGTTTTGTGTCGGGTCCTCGCCGCCTATCCGCCTGCCACGCGTAGCCGCGGCGTGCTCAAAACGTGAAAGCGGGGCGGCCGCCTTCAAAATAAAAGCACCGCAGGTGTGCAGGGCGTGCAGGGGCCGCGCTTCCTGCCCGTCATCCCCGGGTGACGCTAGAGAGCGAGCGAGTGAGTTCAGACGCAGCCAGCGCCAGCGCTCCGGCCGCCATCACTGATCCCTGTTTTCTTTCTCGTTTCCTGTCTTGCAGGTGGACTCGCGTAGCATACCAATATTAGCAAAATGGCAGAATTCTTATAGCATTAAAATTGTTCTTCAAGAGTTAAGGCGTCTAATGATGACCAAAGAAAATATGAAGCTTCCACAACCACCAGAAGGACAAACCTACAGCACTTAATCGCAATGGATTGTTTCGACCCTCTGTCTTAAAACCTTACTCTCTTTAGAAATATTGTGTAAAAACAAAAAAAAAAATCATCGAGAGGCTCACTTCGCACATCAACAATATCGTCTGCAAGAGCAAGATTGGACTTTCTTATTTACATAGCCCGTTCAGAAAAAAAAAAAAGAAAGAAGAAAATGTCCCTGCAGTTGCGCACTGAATTGATAGACTACGAGACCACAGTTTATCCGCCTTTAATAAAGTTACTTTGACTTTTCTGTTCCAACGTGTTCCAGCTTGAGTGGGCTTTGAAGAGGGAAGCATGACACCACGCCGAGGCTGTGCCAGAGTTCCAGTAGTTTTATGTTGACAAACGATTGATCACTGAAGTTAAGAAAAACAACAAAAAACAAGAGAGTTGTGTGTACGAAGGCATGTTCTGTAACTAATACCTAGTCAAAGAGAAGCCACATTTTTTTTTTTGAGTTGTTAGTCAAATTTAGCAGGTTCATTGAAATATCATGCTGAATATTGAACTGTGGCTGTAGTCTAAAAGTAGTGTCACAAGGTAAGAAAGATTTTTTTTTTATAAATATATATATATATATCTGTATTTGACACGATACCAATATGTTTCTGTTCTGCAGCTCTTTGACATGTAACAGACGTTGAAGCCTGTTCTGTTCTGAAACCCTTGCATTTAACTTCTAGTGAAAATGGCAGGTGTATGAACTTGTGATTTTCTGAAATTAAAATCACTGTCTGCGAAAAAAAAAAACAAAAAAACCCCAAACGCATCTCAAGGTTGAATTTTTATTCCACTCCCCCCCCTCAGCTGCCGCGCCTGCTGTGTCCAGGTCTGCCACGGGGGGGCGTTAGACAACAGGTTGAGTGACGCGGCTGGGGAGCGAGCTCCACCGCTGTGCCTCCCTGTAATGGAAACCAGGTTAAGGACACTGCTGGGTGATATGCGATAGGCGACTGGCGCCCACTGGAGTGATGTCACCGACATGCCGCTCACCATCTCCTCGGTCGGGTCTTTTAGAAGTCTGACGACTGCAGTCTGCTCCTTCTGAGGCCGTGACCTTTGGCTGCTTTTCATAGGTGGAAATGAAACGAAAGGGAGGACTGAACAGTCATGCACCGTAAGCAGTTCATCTGTTTCAAGTCATTCATATGAGTTTCTAAACAAGAATTAGTGGGTAAAATTGGACTAGACCATGAATTTCTCTGATAATCCTGAAGTTCTGTCTATCTTTATTTACATATATATTTTAAAGGGAGTGCATTTCTGGGCATATAGATTCCCCATTATCCACTAGTAACAAGATTTCACTTATTTGGGGGAAAGATCCACAGAATTATGATCCAACAGAAAGAAAATTCACCATCAGATAAATCATTCATCTGGCTTTTTGTATTTTCTCCAACCAGACAGGGCCTGTGCCATTCACCCAGTGTTGTCAGAGGTTGAGTGAGGTGTTAATTGTGAAGAAACATTCATGTACTGAGTCGAGGATAATTTTGACAACGGCATAGTACTGCAACATTTCAGTGCTAATATTGTAGATCTGATGGCACGATACACCGCAAACCACCCTAGTACATGTATGCAATGGCTTTACCTGGCCTCAGTGGTACAACAGAATACTACACTAATGGATTAGGTAATCTAATCTACTACATTAATAGAGGTCAGTCTGTGGCCTGATAGGTGCTTAAAGGAGACCTGGAACGGTTGAGTGGATTATGTATCCTTGTTCTCAGCTGTTCACATTAAAATTCTGGCTCATCAGATCAACCAGGAGGGCCTTCAGTGCTGTTCTACAGGCTCTTTAATCATTCCCTCAGCATTGGTAACATTACAGTCCGTTTCTGCTCAGATCTGGCGATCCTTTCAAGTTAACCTGACAAGTACATTGGCCGCGTTATGATCAAGACTTGAACCACCAGAGACGTTCCCAGACAGCAGGAGCATGCAAATGATATTAGATGGGAATAGAGGTCTGATTTATTTCAATCAATTTACACACATTCTACAAAAACTACAGCATCCATAATGTGTATATATAAAAAAAGGTGTTGGTGACAGTTTTGGACTTGACATATAAAAGCCAAGGTAAAAAGTTTCCCATTCTAGGTCCCCTGTAATGATGCCGTAATACAGAAGTACCAGGGGCGCTCTTTGTGATGCTCTCCCCACGTCCTCAAAAGCATTCAAGGCTTGGAGACTGGTTGACATAGACGAGTGATGACTCCCGCATTCGACCGGAGTGACCTCCTGGCCATGCATCTCCCTCCCTCCCTCCCTCAGCACAGCTGGCTGCTCCTCTCGTCTCATCTCTGGGTCAGGACGAGCGCACGTCTGTCAGGCACATAACTCTGTCACTGCCACACGACCGGAGCTCTGCCTCAGTCGTGATCAGGGAAAAAAAGAAAAAGAAAGGAGAAGAGGAGCACATTTCTCCGGGGCCAGATGCTGCATCTGCATCTGTAGCTGTAATCCCAGCACTGCTGACTTGCACATGGATGAAAAGAACCACAAAGGCCTCATCTGGGCATGTTTTGCCTCACATGCATGTAAAGTAAACATAAATGGTATAGCAACATACACACACGAGCGCAAGGAGAAACGTGCTGCGGTGGTAAATAGCTGAGATTAATCAACAATTTGTGGAGCATTTGCATATCAAAAGTCAGATTTGTTTCAACTATTTCTGTTCCCACCAACATTTGCATAGGCCCCAGCTTTGATGTCGCGCTGCCTGTCCGACCGCGTCCTGTGGTCCAATCAGCTCGGGGCTGCGTCCCCTAGAGGGCGCTGCGCACCCAGGGATGTCCTTGGCATGGCTCTGAAGGGGATGGGGAGCGATGGGGATGTGGGGGGGGGGGCTCTCCTGTTTAGAGGACACGGCTTGTCTGAAGAGGCAGCGCCGCTGCGATGCTCCCGGGCTCCATTTGTGCATGCTGTCATTATTGTGCAGCAAAGTGACGTGCTTCGCAGTTTGCTGCGGGGAGCGACAGCCCGGGCGGTTTGCGGTGCCGGTGTCCCTGTCTTTCCCTCTCTCTCTCTCTCTCTCTCTGTATGTGTGTGTGTGTCCCCGTGGGGGCCTCAGATGTCACGCACAGTGATAGACAACCGAGCGTTCGTACTATGAAGCTGGTGGATCTGACGAGCGCGAGCGGAGACTTCTCGTTTCAGTCGGCGTGCGTGGGCGTGGGATGAGTCAGTGTTTTCTGCGGAGGATGACCTCGCTCTCCCTCAGTCTGAGCGAGATGTGATTTGACTTTCCCGATCTGACAGTTAGTATATAGGCCTGGCTTCCATCGGGTACGCTCGCCTTGCTTGTTGTTTTGTTTATTTTTATTTTCTTTTATTTTATCACCCCCCCCCCCACACACACACACACACCACTCCTCACCAGAAGTCATGAATATGAAATCACAAAGTGGTTTGTGTTCTGCAACAGACACATCCCCAGGTTGCACAGACCTGCTCCTGTATCTCCAGAGGCAACAAACATTTACTCATTTTATCGACGATCCTATTTCCATCTGTCACCACATCCGCTTTGTACCTTAATGCTTCGGTTGAGGCAGCAGGCCCCAACGCACATATGATAAAGGCAGGGAATGCACCCTGGACCAGTTACCAGTCCATCACATGCAGACACCTTTAATTCTCAGAGACACACCGAGAGCCAGCTCAAGAGTCCAGTCGAACACCAAACATATATGTTTTGGACTGTGAGGGGAAAGCCAGGCAGACCCGGGGAGAACACGCCGACTGCACAGAGAAAGGCCCTTGGTTTTCAACAACAGAAGCAATGAATGTAAAATGGCAGACGTAGCTTGTGGTCTGCAGCACAGTCACCACCCAAATACAAAAGCCACAGCCCCAGGTTACACAGGTCTGTTCCTTTATTCGATGCATCTGTCTCCAGAGCAACTTCCAGCCCGATCAGACTAATGGTGTTTTCAAACCCAGGCACCTGCACTAAAGCACCAGTGGAGGCCGCACTTGGTAGTTTTCCCCCTGGCTCATTGCCCTTCCACCACCAGCTCTTTAATGTTGCTTTCTTTAGAATACGCTATCCGGGCAAACATAAAGACGTCTGCTGCTTCGGATTGGAGAGGACTGGAGGCGCAGAGCTGCAGAAAGAGAGGAAGAGAGCGAGAGAGAGAGAGAGCTGTGCAGTGATCTAAGATGGGAAGGAATGTGGTGAGGAGGACATACGTCTCGTCTGCCGGCAGACTGCTGGAACCAGGCCTCCGCTCCCAGAGCTCTCACCTTTTGCCCCGAGGGGCCAAAAGGGCACGGCTTGCGTCTGTTGATACTGTAAAAAGCTTTGTCTCCTTTATAGCTGCCACCGAGGGGAGAATGCGTCTGTCTTCCTGAGAAACCCCATTTGTTCCCATTCCCATTTAAACCCTCGTCATTACTCGCCCGGGGAGTTTGGCTGAGAGCTGAATGTCGTAAAATCTGTGGCTTCAGGTTGAGCATTAAACCAAATGCAACAAAAAGACGGAGTTCAGGTGAGACGGAGTCACGCACAAGCAAAAAAAGTTGCTTTTGTTGGGACGCAAAGGGTTTCTATCTCAACATCAAGTCGCAATTCGACGCAATTCACGCTTCTTAAATCCCCCGTGAGCCAGAATGTGTCAGTCCCATTAATGTCCTGGTGCTTCTTATGTTTTTATATGCAAACGTAACTCGATCCATTTCCTGGCACCACGCAGTGCCCATATTGGTATTAAACCTTTGGCAACTCTTTCTTTCAGGTGGGCACCAGTTCCTCCCTCGCGTACAGAAGCCTGGTCCCCGGGACACTCGCAGGCTCTGTTATAAATATTATGTGCGGCGCGGAGTTGTAATTTTATGGCTCTGTCCTTCAGCGGAAGCCAACTGTGCTGTTTGGTGTTGCTGAACGCCAGCAAGTGTTCCTGGTATGGAACCCAGCGCATCCGTGACGGCAGTCCCGCGTCCAAAAAAGTTGGGATGCCGGGCGTAGTCGTTTTTGAAGAATTTCCTCAATTGCAAACTGCACAGAGACAATATATTTACTGTTTTCCCTCAAAAGCGTCACTGATTTCTTTTAAAAATAAAATTCTACTCATTCTCATTTTGAAGGCAACGTATTTTTTATGTTAAGTTATAAAGCAGGTAACATAAAGGAGGGAGTGGGAAAAAAAATCTGGGACAGTTGTGAGACGCCCACAAAACACCTGTTTGGATCATTCCACAGGTTCACTGGTAGCAGGTGTCAACCTGTCAAAAGCCCTCAGCCTTGCCTTGGACTCCCCAAATTACGAAGTTGCACGTTTGTGCTCTCTCAGTTTGGAGCTGCCTCCAGATGACACCGGAGCGAAACCAAAACAACAGGGCAGAAGCTGGTAAGACACTGTGACCTACTTCTCTGCAGGTCAAGTGACCCGCCGTACACCACATGTCCCTCTCTGATCCAGTGATAGTGTAATAAAATCAGAATAAATGCGCCTCTGAGTGCGGCTTTGTTTCCCCGCTGACCCTTGAACCACGAACAGGTTGAGTAGTCAAAGCAGCTCGGAACAAGAAAACTGGCCGCTGCACTTGAACTTAAAATTAAATTAGATTTCCTCAGCCAAAAAAGAAAGAGGGAAGGGGAAGAAAAGGCCTCGTTGTCCACCCTCCCCAGGCGCTCCTCCTCCAGATTACTGTCAAACAAACCTCCTAGATAAATAACAGAAGACGTGACCGTGCATGACAGAGCGTCATACATGGTCAGATCTGCTCAGCAGACATGCTAAGCTCGGGATGCCGGATCAAACGGGCCACGGATTTACCTTCCAATAGCTTCAAATGGAGGGGGGGGGGGGGGGTTGGGGGGTTGGGGGGGCGACCGAGGATGATTACATCTTTGCATTATTAAAAACAAATCGGCAACAATAACACTGTTTGCTCAAGCTAATTACCCGCGTGGCCCCGGTGTTCTTCGGGGGGAGGAGGCTTTGGAGAACAGTGAGCGCTTTTTTAAGTGCCGTATTTACAGTGAGATAAATGGACGGCCTCGCCTCTCGCTGTGAGAAAAGAGGCAGATTGGAAACACATGTCTCGGCCCTACTGCCGACTCTCCTGGCCATTGACGTGCACCTCACGGAGGCATCCGCGTTCACGCGCTCGCACTGCGGCGAGTGCCCCCGGGTCGTTTTTATGCCCGCTGATGTCAGGAGTGTGGCGTGAAGCCATAGGGAGAGTTCGATGACTCGATGGCGGCTGTTGGCCCGATGGCGTATGGACCGGGACCGTCCGGAGCGCAGATTCGAAGAAGTCAGCGTGTCGCTGGTAGCCGCGCAGCCTCGTCTCGGGCCAAAGTGACACAGAACAGGGCTTCTTACAAAATGTTGCAAAAAGCAGGAAGAGGGAGAGAGAGAGAGAGGGAGAGAGAGAGAGAGAGAGAGAGAGAAAGAAGGGCCGAGTCGTCTGTCTGTGTACTCACTGCATTCCAGGTTATTTATACAGAGCGAAAAAACTGTGTAGACTTCATGTCTCTACTTGGTGAGAACTATTAAATTACTGGTGGATGTTTTTAATTACTTCACATAAATGTTGGAACACAACACTTCTCCAGTGTTTGGAGGAGGAGGAGGTGGAGGAGGTGGGGGTGGGTGGGGGGGTCTATAATGTCTCACATGTTTAGGGAAGCACTGGCTTGCACTTAATCATGGTGGTCCCTGTGTGATTCTGGCGTTGGAAATGTGGCTTTGTGAGAGAAAAGTGAGCATTCCTTCTGCTGGCGCAAGGGAGAGGAAATGGGTAATAAAACCAGGGGAAAAAAAGCCTCGGCGGCGTGCTGGAGCCAGTGATTCTGGGATCCACTTAATTGCTCTTAAATGAAAAAGATTTTTGGCTTCCCATTTGCTGTGTTTAAAGAAAAGTCAAGTCAAATCCCACATGTATACCAGCCAAGCGGTGACTTCTCGTTCAGCAGTATGAGCACTAATCCCTCTCTTTCAGTGGTGCCATCGGTAATATTATTATTAATATTGAGAAAGCTCCTGTTCACAGTCGGCAAACGCCAGGGAAGGCAGAAATTCAGCTCCTTTGCTTATTTACCGAGGCCAGCGAAGTCACTGGGGAGAAGGCGATATCAATACTAGTCTGCTGAATGTTTAATCTCCCTGTTTTTCAAACTTCCTTCTGACAAATTCGTTGACAAATAACCATCTTTGCTTTGAAATTAGTCATGGCAGCTCCGGCTTCTCTTTGCCGTTCCGAGATATGGGGCAGACTTTGCCGTTGCATCAAAAGTCGTTTCCCCTTGTAGTTATGCACTTTGAGGAAGACATACCCTGATTTAATTCAGACCAAGGTGAGCAGAAAAATGCACTCACAGTATTGAAATGGGACCTAGAGTGAAAAACCATTTTTACCTCAGTGAATGTCTGTTCCCAGCCATCCAGTCCATTCAATCCAGCTATTCATTTACAAATTTGGGATATTGAAGTGACAACTAAAAGATGGGTGAACCTGAACAGAGAATGTGGTGTAAAATATGAGTCTGGCATAAATAATGCTGCCTGCACCTCCAAAATAATTCATATATATCCATGTGTATTCAGGTACGTAGAGTGTGAGACAGCAGTTCAATGAAGGTTCTGGTTAAATGTCAGGGTACGTGCCTCCTGGTTCCTCCTCTTATTCTGCCTCAGACTTACCACAAAGTCGCTGATCTTAATTGTCAAGGCTGGAATGTAAAAGTCACGTGACCATTCATGTCAGTGTACAGCTGTGGATAAACACAAATGTACACACACAAAAAGATTGTAACACTCAAATATGATGTGCTTGTTAAAGTGCTTCAGCCGTTTCTGATGAAACCAGTTCCCCATTGCTTCAAGGATAAATACTCCATTCAACCACAGGTCAGGCCAGTAGGCTGCAGATTGACCTCTGTAAATGTCATATTAAAGAATTAGATGCTAATTGCTGTTACTGTTATGACACTCTTGCCCCCTTACCCTACTGTGTGTGCTGCTGTTAATGTTTTAGCTCTGAAGCTATGGTCAGCTGCATATTTTCTTGTATGTATTTTGTATCCACGGTCAAACAAATTTCCAATCTCCATGTGGCAGTTGTATGTCAGAGTGTCATATGAAAGAAATGTTAACAAAAATCCAACCTCAAAATTGCTTTGATTCAGAACTAGAGGGAAAATATTCCCACCGCGGAGCTTGGCATTTGTCATCGTTTTCTCATGCAGTGTGACTTCTACTTTTTTTTTTCTTTGAGTGTGTGACCTCCCGTTGAATCGAGCATCCCGGCACGTATGTTTTCCATGTCGCCATCATCGGGCCATTTCGGTTTCCCGAGCGTGATGGCCGGGTGCAAGGATGCCACTCAGCGAGCCATTAAGGCCTGAAGTGCCACGCTGAGCTGTCATGTCGTGTCAGCCGCTCCTTTTGTCCTCATTAATTGTTGAGAGAAGTGTGTCACATCCTGTCAGGCCGACTGCTGCCGTCCCTCCGGTCACCCCTCGGTGCCCGCTGCCCGCTGACGCTATTGTGGCAGCGGCGGCCGCAGAGGAGAGCCGGGCCCTGCAGGATGCAGGACAATACTGGGAAGGAAGAGGAGGGAATCCCGGAGCTGTGTGCAGGAGCCCGGTCAGCCGAGTGTCTCTGAGAGCGCTCCCCTGTGACTTCTACCCCCGCCACCCCCACCCCCTCCTCATCCTCCCCCGAGGATCCACTCTGCCATCCTTTCACCTTTATGTACTGTGTGTGAGAGGAATGAGGATGAGCCGTGCGTTTATGTTCGGCTTCCTTTTCGTTTAGGAGGCATTTGCTTCGTATGGTTGACTTCAGTGGGATTCACAGCAGCACTTAGAGTCTTAATGCCTTCCTAATGACATGCGATGCCTCCAACCTACACTCCCCCAACGCTGTGAATCAAAGGCAGCCAGTGCACATCCTATATTTGTTGTGTCAGTGTCATCAAACTTGCAAGCGTTTGGTCCTTAACCAAGTTCCTTGACAATCTGAATTAATCCTGAAAGAGACTCAAAGGTGTGTAAATTTAGCTCATACATATTACACACTTTGTGCCTAGACGTGTGTTGTGGGGGTCTTTGGGAGCCTATGCCAGTGCACACTGAGCGGGTCTCCATATTTACCACAGGTATCTCCTGAGTGAGCTTGTCTCAGTAGTCAGTGAGATGAATAAAGTGAGCAAAAGTTAAAAATTGTGAATCCTTGTGGTCCTGAACCAAATTCTTACACAAACTGAAATCACAATTCAACCTGAAGGCGTGTTAATCTTGTCCAGCCAGTTGTTGATTTTACTGCGCAGTCACAGATGTCCTCCTTGTGGTGATGCTGGAGGAAACATCAGGAAATAATATTCTTCCTGCGCCGTACAAAACACCAATCTATCTAATACTTGTTGACATGTTTCAGTCTGGATTGAAGTGTTGGACCGAGTGATGGGCAGACCAGCTCTGTCATCGCACTGCTGCGTGGCCAGCGATGTCCTCATGGCTGTTTACAGCTACATTATGGTGTGATAAACCATTTATTCCTCATTTATATGCTGCTTATAAATGCTAAATTGGGGGGTGGGGTTAATACGAAGTGTTATAATTCACCTGCTGTGCGTTTAAAGCCAAGACATGAACCTCTTAAGAGATGAAATATAATCCAAATGAAAGATTTTATGACATCTCTGTGAGTGCATTAAGCCGCCTGACTGTGGAGACCCAGAACCCAGAGTGCTCATGTTAAAGCGCAAGCAATTACATAAGATTTTCTCATGTTTCCACAAGCAGTCTCAGCACATATAACCGCTTGAGGACACTGCTGACTGAAAACAGGCCGCGCTATTACAGACCACTGCGGGTGAATCAATGCCGGGGCAGTGATAGACTACCAGGCACGGACGGAGAATTAATGAAGAAGAATCTTGCGGTGTGGGGATGCGGTCGCAATTTGCTCCTGCTGAGTGGCTGAAATGCAGTCACACACACACACACACACACACACACACACACACACACAGAAGAAAAAAAACAGAAAAGGGGAAAAAAAACAAAAAAAAAACAAGACCGACCTTTTAAGGTTCTGCCTCTGGCCACTTGAAAACGTGTCTCTCGACCACAAAAGATGATGCACTGGATTGCACTACAGACAAGTGGGGGAGCAAAATAGATGTCCAAATATTTCCATGGCTCCTGTGGCCTTCTGCTTGCATAGTCCTGGCATGAGCTCATCGGTGTGCGGCTAGTTTGTGCTCCCTCAGCACTGTTCTTTCCCAGTCTGTAAGTATCGATGTCGAAGCTAACTAGGCATTGACAAAGTCCTCTGAGCTCCCTTTCCCACTACCCACCAGACTGTGGCTCCGCTCGGTATTGAGGGTAAAGGTTTTCATAAAGGCAGATTATATCTCTGTGTCACCTTATACTGAAAAAGTGCAGGTCGGGCCTGTCAGGTTTGACTTAATACCTGGAACATGTTTCTGTGTACGGTGGTCATCCCCAGGCCAGGAGTCTGGACCGTTGCGCCGTTTATCATCAGCTGCAATACGGCATGCGTTCTTTGCGGCCTGTAATGTCTTTTTAAGTGAGCTCGGTGTTTGAAACAGTTATTTCTTTAATTCCCTCGCCGTAGTTATTTTTGCAAGCGCGGATCCAAATGGAAAAAAGTTGTCAGAAATTGTTGCGAGGACCATCTTTTGGGGGAATAGGCATTCTTTTGAGCAGCAGTTCGAATCTCCCAAAGAGCGTCTCTCTTGTGGTGTTTAACCGACGAATAAATTGACATGAAATGTATTCCTGATAATGCAAACACTGGGAACAGAGGAGCCAGAAATAACTCTCGCCGGCAAGATGTGGAAGAGATTAAGGCTTAACCAACGAAATGAGCGAGTGGAGGCGTGAGGTTTGGAAAATGAGACGGGGGCGGAGAGGGGGAGGCTGGGGGAGGAGGGGAGAGGTAAGAGGAGGTGAGGACATGGTGTCTGCAGGGGTGAGTGTGCATGTGCGTGGGGAGTCCGCAGAGGGTTAAGAGAGTGAGTTGAGAGCCGAGCCGAGGGGGGGGAGGGGATGGTGGGAGGGGGAGTGGGGAGAGTGTGTGTGTGCGTGGGGGTGGGGGGGTGGCCCTGTGAAAAGGAACTCATAAAAGTCACATTTGTTGGTGATGCATGAGGAAGTGAAGCCAGCTTTGGCACATGTGTCTGTGGTGCTAAATTAACTGTTAACACAAATAATCAAAGTGCAGGGCCCATTGAGCACTGGCGCCAGTGAAATGAGGGGGAGAGGCTGGCTCGCTGCTCTCTGAGAAGTTGCAGCAGACCAGTAGTAGTGAACTAGCAGGTGGAGGTCTACCAGGGGCTTTCACAGGATGGAAGTGCTTACAAAACAGGCCGGCCAGCCCACTGACAGAGGAAAGCACCGCCGCACTCCTGCTTTCCAGCTATTGTGTGGAAGCGTGCTTCTCTTTTTAGATCTTTCTTTGTGAAGCCTGACATCTCGGCGCACTGAAGGACATGGCACCAGCAATTACCTCCGTGGCGGGCTGATGGTAATTAAAATGCCACCATTGTGACCTTGGGAGATTTGTTTTTTCATCCCGCAGGAGGTCCAAACAACTTCTGCTCCGAGGGCCTTGTTTTGATAGCGCACACCAAACCATGTGGCCACACAGCGGCTCTCTGGGCCAAGATGATCTCCCCAGCTTTTATGAGAATTATCAACCCCGTCGGTTTACGAGAGGGAAATAAAATCCACGTTCTCCTGCTGTGTTTGCTTGTCGTCATACGAGATGAGGCGGTTTATGCTTGTTGCTACTTAGTCGGTGTGCGATGTTTCCAACCCTTCTGACCCCGTTGGCTCGTGACCCCTGAAATGAACTACCTGGGGTTTGGGACGGAAACACACTTATTTGCATTTCTGTCATGAGAATGATTGATTGACCACACACATTCAATGCAAAGTTAGCTTAGCGTAGCACATGCATCGTAAACGGGGTAGGCAACGACAACAAGTCTGGCTCCGTCCAACTCTTTTATAAGGTTCCAATTTAAGTCTGTTCCTCTGTTCAATTCGGCTGCTGCTGTGCAGCTGAGACTGTGAGTTAATGCACAGTGTATTGCTCATGTGACACATAAATCACTGAATCTTGAAAATATAAAAGCAGAGGCTTTTGTGATAAAGCTGTATCAAATGTTAATCAGTGGGAAAGAAAGCAAAGGCACAAAGTTGATTAAAAGGAGAGACTTTGTGTAGTATATCATCTTAGCCTCATGAACCAAATAAGACTAAATTGTGTTAACTGCTAAACAGATCAAGATGTGACTGTACTTGCAGAGTCTGGTCACACATGATACCTTTGATGTCTTTATGCAAGATTAAACAAATGAGATGCATTTAAAATCTGTGATCATAGGAGTAATCTTTGTCTTCGCAAAAAAAAAAAAAAACCTGCCTCGGCTCCAGTTTTCCCCCCCTGCCAAAAACGGCCGAGTCGTGCGGGGAAAATAAATACAACAATTTGGAAAAAGTAATACCCTGCAGCTTTGTGACATCAGCACAAAAGAAGCATGGCCCCCGATGCTCCTCACTTCCCATGCAGCCCACAACTGGGCCGTAGACCGAGGTTGCCTGGCGCCACAGTCATCATGTGTGTCAGTCACTTGCAAAACTCACTGTTTTCCTTAGAGGATGAGCTAAGCTCCTCCTTTAGCCCTAACGATTTATTTTAGACTCCAGCGTCCAGAGACCCCCTTTCTTGAAATCCCAGTTTATCTTGGCCATGTTGTTTCAATATGAACCAATCAGCTTAGCCTCCAGTGGAATGTCCCCCGAGACGCGCCTCGGTTTCCCAATAGGCCCATTCATTTTGAGGACACAAGTTTAACATCTGGTTTCTATTAACGCTCCCTACAATAGCTCTCATCTCAGGCTCCGTCGCGCTGGAGGGACAAGAGGACAATCGGTCCCGACAGAAGTATTATTTGATTCTGAGACATATGAAAAGATGATTAAGTTCCTTTTGAAAAGTTAAGTTGGCTATGAGATGGAGTTGCTCGAGAGGAAATCGCCTCCCAGCCAAGAGTTAAAAAGCAAGCTTGATACGAGTCTCACGTCCATGTACCGTGAATGTGTAGCTTAGAATAAAGACTGGGAATGGGGGGCAGAGGGGGGGTGGGGGGTGGGGGGGGGTCTGGTATGATTATTATGGTGACAAAATCACAGAGAAAGCAACTAATGAAGATGTTACCATGTTTGTTTTATCTGATCAAGAGCCACAAGAGAGTGAAAATGACAGTCTGCTATTTGAAGGACGTTCTCTTATCATAACCCCCGAAAAATGGAACTGATGTTTTTCCACTTTGGATTTTCTACCCCTTTATCTTGCATACTTCTTAGCCAACGGTCTTGGAAGCGTCTGCTGGTGTCTATCTCCATTGCACCCTGGACATCCACACACAATCCACTCTCACACGATGTGTGGGAACCGAACCGGGACCTTCTCGCTGCATCACTCGCCGCTCATGCACTGCGCGGACCAGAGGAAATACGAGTCGTTAAATAAAACTTCAGACGCACTGGTGGATTATTTACTTCCAGAGCGGGCCAGACATGAGAGTGGTGTCAGTCTTAAAAGGGAATTTGGCACATTTTCCCCAAATCATTTAAAAATCCTGGGAGGCCCTAAAATCCCATCAGGTGATATTTCACTTCAGCTTTCGTGATTATGTATCTGTGATCTGAGATGGGACTCCGGGGGCTCTCTCCGTGGCAATCGGCGATCCCCGCGTAGCGGCGGCGTTTAAATCCATCTCTCCGCGGTTGCCGTCTCGTTGCGCTTGTAGCTGGATGCCTGGCGCTGGGTTTGGTTGACCTCCAAGTGTGTGAGAATTAGGCACGGTGCCACTGCAGAGGAGTGCCGCGCAGACAAATCTCTGTGATACCAGACAAGAGCACTTTAATGCTCCGGTAATTAGCCCGCGTGTTCCGAGTGCATCCAGATGTACCGTGGTGGTGGTGGTGGTGGTGGTAGTGGTGGGGGGGGGTTCGTCCTTCCTGGGAACGCTCTGAACCAGCAGGTGCACCGCTCAGGTTTTTACCTGCGGCCTCCCCAGCTCCTGATAACACGCAACACTTTTTCTTACCTCCCTGCCTTCTTCTTCCTCCCTCTGCGCGGTCCACCCTCCCCTGCCTCCGCCTCTCCCTTTATCGTCCGCCTGCCAAAATACGTGGCATATGAAGAGCAAGGAGGGGAGAGCGGGCCGGAGGACTCTGCCTCTCTTATCTGCGCGTCGCTGGAATTTCCTTTTCCGAAAAAAAAAGAAAAAGAAGAAAATGATTCACTTGAAGTTACCTTCAATTAGGCCGTGCGCAGAAACTTCTGTCTGTTGACCGCGGCGTGAAGGCGCTCTCATTATCCGCCTTATCATGAGCGTATCGGAGACGGAGGAAAACCTTAAGGACTGTGCTTCAAATTACCGGCGCCTCCTCGGTGGACTGTATCTCTGTCAGGTGTTCCACTCAGTGGAACCTGTCAGTGTCTGAAAATGAATTATAAGCTTGTTATCTGTTGTTTTCGCTCTCCAAATTGCTTTCTCTGCATCCCCGAAACGGCTCAGGCGTATTATTTACGTCCGCTTCATTAGCAAACTTCTGTCACCGTGCAGCCGAGAGACTGCTCTGGAGAAAAGGGGCTCCGTATAATGTCACCAAAAGTACAAGTGGCCTCTCTCAGATCTTTGCCGCTCCTCTGAATCACTGATTATTCCTTCTGCATGAAAGCGGCTCCGCATGACACACTCGCTCCGTCTGCTGGAGCGGGGTTAATCCGAACGCACACCTCGCAGATTAGACACGTTTCCACTCTCCTGAAGTGATATAATGTTCATTCATTCTGTGTCATAGTGCGATGCTCATCCGTCCACCTCTCCTGACTCACCAGAACAAATGTATCATCGGATTTTACAACAGTTCTGCTCCATTACATCGAAAGGCTGGGATACACACGTTACGCCCGACTAGAAATTCCAGTGTGTGATAGTCACAATCGTCAACATCATCTAGAAAATGTTCAGTAACACCCTATTTTTTTGTTGTAATTGCGATTTTGTAAATGTAGTTGATTTGATCAGCATCTGGAGAGAGACATGTGGACACGTCTCTGGTCCATTTCAAGGCGCACACACACCATTTACTCTCACACTCACACCTAGGGGCAATTTAGAGTCTCCAGTCAGTGTAAACATGCATGTTTTTGGACTCTGGGACGTAGACATGGTGAGAACATGCATACTCAGCAACAGAGAGACTCTCGGGTTTGACTGCAGATTGAACCGGGAACGTCTCCCTCCCTCTGAGATGACGGTGCTTACCACTGAGCAACAGCCTCGCCTCGTTTCAGCATCTCCACAGAAAAACACAGTGAGGGTCTGCGATGGGCACAAGTCCATCGAGCCAAGCAAGAATAACTAAAAACAATTAAATACTAACAAAGTGATTAAAGAATAACCACTAAAACTATAAAACTTAATAGAGTATTATCCATAAAATTAAGTGCAAGTTTACCCTCACAATAACCTGTGCGTGTGCTGCCGGGATGATCTACATCTGAACTTCCTCTGGATTGTATTCCTACAGTGTCTGAGAGGAAGGTCACTATTTCACAGGCAGTAACTTTGTGTCAGACTTCATATTAAAACCCAGGCCATGCTCGGCCTATGGCGTCTCTCTGAAGCCCAAACATTTTGACCTCTGACCCCTGGGGAGGTTTGGTTTACAGCCAGAGTTAACAGTGCTGATAGCACGCTGAGAAACCTGCCCATTTGATCCGGCAGACAGCTTGTTCGGGACTGTGTTAGAGGCCATGTCGTCCCGTAGATTAGCAAAGAAGAGTTCCATTATAACCCTGTAGATAAGGGGAAACATGTTTGTGATGTACCGCCCGAAATAGAACATGAGTGCACACATCAGCAGGAGAGTCTTTATGTGACGTATATCTTAAATAATTTAGGAATTAACATACATAATTAAAGGTCTGGGTTTGGGCTCACAGTCATTTCTACAGTTAGTTATGGGCAGTTTTGGTGAGTAAAAGAATACGTGTAGCAGAGTCACATACTGGATTTCAGCACAGTTACATTGTTGAAATTCATGGACTGCATGAAGTGATTTATATTTCTCACAACAAACAACATCTTGACTGTCTGGGTTGTGATCCACTGTTTCCAGTGACGTTTTATTGTGTAGTGATGTAGTATAAAGTAGCTTCTTGAGGATCACACATGTGATGTGAGGTTATTTTATTTAGTACATGTACATTGAATGCCAATACAATGCCATTACAAATGCCATTTGAGGGCATGCATTTTGTCATAAGTAGTTGGATACATGTTAAAATTTCTCAGTTCTCAGTGGTGGGTGACCTGCTGGAACCCCCCCTCCCCAGTCCACTGTGGGCACAGAGTGGGTTTTAGTTGTTAGGGAAGCAGTGAGGTGTTTGCTCTTTTGTTAGGAGCACGGCTCAGTTGTCACCCTGTGACCTAAATATTGACGTGTGGTCACATGAAATCCAATGGTCATGCACCGGTGAGAGACCATCAGGCTGCTCTGAGATCAGTCATTGCTGCTGCATGAAGAGAGTTTCCCTTATTGCACATCGTACACACGCTGCTCTGCTGCTGACATTGCAGGAAACACGTTCTTTTTTTTCCACTTGTTTTAGCCCTGTAGTAATTCAATTTAGGTAATGCAGAGGCGGCGAACAACACTTATTTGTTATGCTATATCGAGTTGTTGCGCGGAGCAGGCTTTGGGATTTTTCTGGGAAAGGCAAAAGAAAAAAAAAAAAGAGCAGAAGAAGGATCTGCATCTGGAAGCTACTTCCATGACAATGTTTGTTTTTTGTGCAGCCGCCTCAAAAAGTCCTGGATGTCAAGGAGTCGCGACGGTCCACGGACGCACCGTACTGGCAAACAAATCAGCTCATGTTTGGATCTGTCAGACCGTGCAGTAATAACAGAGCACAGACTAAAACAAAAGCAAACTAAGTGTTCGCTTTGGTAGACTGACAAAAAAAAGGTTTCAACGGCTTGATTTTCTGAAACGGTAGCACTGATAGGAGACCCTGCGAAGCTTCGCTGCGCTCTGGGAAAACTGTCGTCAGAATGCAAAGCATGTTTGACTTGCAGTGAATGGGCAAAAAATTATGCAGAGCCACCAGTGTGACCTTTGTAGTAGAAGTGAGCAGCAGCTTATTAAGGATATAAAGGTCAGCAGCAGTTGCATATGAGCTCTCCCGCCGTGCGAAAATTGGGACATGGTACAGAGTTCAGCGTTTGGTATGTTCAGACTTTAAAAAATATAAGATTATAAAACTCATGTTACTACTTACAGAACCTTATTGCATTCATCTTTCTATCAAATTTTCCTATGACACGGATAATGGCCCTAATCTAATCACTGTCAGACTCCAGAATCATTTGCGCCACTGATGCAACAACTGCTTCGTTACACAGGACATTTGTCATTTTGGCAAACAAAAACCCCTTTTTAAAACACGGAATGCATGCATGGCAGCAAGGGCATACCACAAGTTCCCGCTGATGGATGAAGGGAAGTAGCAGGGAGTCCATCTTATCAGCTTGTGAAACAGCAACACATCTGGTCCAGGGCCAGCTCTGGTGTCCTCCTTGGCCTGCTGCGTCTGAGCTCTGGTCCCCGGAGAGTTATCGCTTGATTTCAATTTGCTCTCTGGATCGTTTTGGCTCGCTTGATTGAGATAGAGAACCGCGTTGTGCCAGGCCGAAGCCAATAAGACACAGCGCTGCGTCTCAGTGAGTCTCGCCTCATCGACCATCCGTCTTTTTGATGGCACCAAAATGCCCGAGTCCTTCGACTTGAAAATAGGGCCACGACACCTAGGTGTTATTTCGACAAGACACACTGCCTACAAAATGCCGGCAATAGAATATATAGATTATACATATATGGGACATCTGTTTCTAGGTCAAGATCCCTTCTGGGTCAGTTTGGAAAGTTTCTTTCGGAGACGAAAGAACCTGAAGCAATAAATCATCTGATCTGAAAATGATTCACAGCACCCGGGGCAGTGGCAATATTGTGGAGGATCTCTGTGTTTCAGTAATTTGTTTACAGACCAATTGAGCCGGAAAATGTGAATTAACAAAAGTGAAGGAATCCTCGCCTTGTTTTTAATATTTATGCAATGTGAGGCTATTGCTTCTGAACCCCACCAATGCATAATGCACAACGTGATATTAATACAGATCTGCCCGGGCCGATAGAAAATAAGCGATCTTTCCTTCAACGGGAAAAGTTAGACGGCGGTGGCATTGCTCACTAAACCGGAGGCATTTCTCCATCTTTTCTCAAGCTTCTTTTCCACCTCTATTGACCACGCTGAAGGGATGAATAATGATGTACGACTTTAAAAATCACCCAACACGACTTGCTCAATCAGGACTGACACAAATATGATTTACAGCTCCCCAGTTCCTTATGCAGTGTTTTTACTTCTTAAGCAGATCCAACAACAGGTAATGTTTAATATTTGGTAATAATAATATTTTTTCTGGTACTCAAATGTGGTTTGCACAGTGACAAAACACATTTGCACCAGACTGGTAGCCTGCTTTCTGCCCAGATATTGCTATGTATCCTGGATATGAAAAAGTGTTGGCAGTTCAATAAAACAATACTTTATTGTGATTTTTTCTTTTATTTTCAAGCTCCAGCAAACATTGAGCCAATATCAGACGGAGGCATCGCTGATAAGAGGCTCGGCCGCCTGGTTTCCTGCTCCGCTGGTGACTGTTGCTCGCGACCATTACTGAAATATGCTTTCGCATCAATTATGTTTTCATGCACGGCATGAGCCGGCCGGAGCGATTGAGCCGATGTTTAGCTGCAAACGTTGCGCAACATCTTTGATGCAGACTTTTTTTTTTGTTTTGGTGGCGCCTAACAAAACACCCAGTGTATTTTAAGAAAAACACCAAATCTAATGGAAAGCCATAAAGAGAAAATAAAGGAGCCTCACTGATCAAACAATGCTTTGTGAGAATGAAGCTAATAAGCTCTAAGTGTCCATTAAGAGCGTTCCACATTAACTACCTCATCCCAGACTCTTTTACCACACGTTTATTTCCCAATTAGCAGTAATCCTCTGAATGGCTGGCAGAGCATCTCGCTACCCTCCTCTGGAACGGGCCACAATTAGACGCATTGTATCGGGTTCGGCATTGTGGAGCCTGAAGTGGCGCTCCTGTGAGGGCCAGTGTTTTATGTGTCACCTGGGAGCGCTGCTCTGAGGCCAGGTCACAGCTCCACACAGCAGGGACCCTGTAAACGGTCTGCGGCTGCCGCCGAGGCTGACCTGCAACAGGGCCGCCATTCAACCGTCCTGTGAGGAATGTGTCCCGCACCACCGCGGGTGGGGGGGTGGGGGTCGGGCGGAAGTTAGACGCGGTTTAAAGGGAACAGACGGATGGACCATGCGCGGACAGTGTTTCCTTTGAAAGGGCCATTCAAAGAATCCTTTGACGGCGACTGTGTCAGCTGATTTTAAGTCCTTTGACCCTTTTCTAACGCGCTGAGACACTGCGACCACTGACGCTGTGATTTAACACTCCGCTATTGTGCTTTAGTGCAACCCAGTGACACCATGGCCCCCGCAAAATCAGATGATTGTCATAGATTTAACTGTTAGCGCTTATGCAAAATATGGCGGACAAAGACCTTACAGTGCTATTAGCAATCCAAAAACTAGCACAATCTAATACCTTGATTCTACTTACTTATATAGAATATCTGAATCCTTCCACTGCTCTAATCCTGCTGTGGATACTGTGTTCATGTATCTACAGTATAATGACTCAATGTGGGTCAAACAATTAGGAACCAAAGGCAGCAACCCGCGAAAATTCATCTCTTTGTTTTGAACATTAAGAGCTGAGATTTTTATTCTGGGAAGAAGAGTATTTATTCAAACCTCGACAAGTATAAACAAAATACCTAAAATCCCTAGATTACTACGGGGTTTCATGCCATCCAGTCTAACATCATATTCATAGAAACATTATAACGATGTCTCATTACTAACTGCTTTATATGGTGTTTTTGCAGCTAACAATCTCATTCACAAGACTTGAGAGGCGATAGGTACTTTCCAGAAATGAGGCCATTTAGCTGATTCTGTGTTTTCACATGAGTTAACTTTAGTAAAAGTGGTATTTTAACATTGTGTTCTCACCACTTTTATTTTTCGCATGACTTTTCCAACTTCCACTGCTCTGATGCCTCCATGATTGTTATCATTTTTATATTAACGGCCTAACTTTGACCAAATAACAACGATCATGAAACAAACTTAGCCCCGGGCAAAAATGAATCACAAGCAAGTGCAATATATATGTTTTTCAAACAAGAGGAAGAATATATAACCCAAACACCTCCAAGGATACACAAAATACTGGAGACTAATAGCAGATTACTGGACCGGCTTTCATGTCAACGTGCTCGTATAAACATTATGGTGATGGCTCGTTGCCTACGATTTGGCCTAATGTTGCATCTAACAAACGTTCGCAACACTCTGGGAGCTAGAAGAAGCACAGTCCCGAGGTGATTAAAGGGGTCAGTGTGGATTTCTGGCGAAAAAGTGGAGAAAAAAAATGGTGTGAAACGCTCAGGCCCGCTGTCTCCGGCCAAAAGCGCCACGACGCGTGCGTCATCAAATTACCGCGAGTGCTGCCAGTCTCAATTGTAGGGTAACATAATGAGTGTGCTTTGCCGTAATAACGAATAATTGCAATTCTAATGGCATGGCATATTTGTCTTCAGCGCCGTGCAGTTTAGCTTCATCACACCTCCTACTGCTTTTTTCCCTTTCTTTCTGTTGATTCCATCTTATCAGTAACCTTTCAGCCTGCCGAGGCAATCACGTTAGAGAACTGTGTTCACACGAGACAGTAAGTGTCACAAAACACAGCGGAGGTTTGTATGAGCCTGTGATTACGCTCATCCCTCAGCGGAGCGACTATCATCGGCCCATTCTCCATTATTCAAGCACAAATGATGAGAGGAGCACTCGAACGAGGGCTTCTCACTCGGCTGACGCTCGCCCGCAGCACGCTGTGACAGTGAATGGCCCATGACTGGAGCACAATTAGCCGCAGTGGCGGGGGGTCGACCTTAACAATGCTGTTGTTTTCCTCCCCTCCTCTGCGGTTCGCTTTTTATGGCCGTACGAACTTCTTAAGTGCCCGTTTTCACCTCTGCTTTGCATCTGCGAGCAAACTGTCTGCAGAGGCGCGATGCAAGGAGTAAACAAAGAGAAAAATATCTGCGTTTATGCCTACGCTTGAATCCATATGGATGCTTCATGCACATCATGCACACGTCCTGTGCTATTAACGCCGTTCGACCAAAACAAATTCTTCATAGCTGTTGAAGTTGTTGTAAGTAGATGGTTTCGTCAAATATGGCTACACGAGAGAGAAAAGGATCAAGCTACATCACAATAAAGACTTAATATAACAATGCATTTCTCACACCATTCAAAAACATGCATGTTTAGGTTGACTGGGGACCCTAGGTGAGTGTGAATGGACTGTAGACCATACAAGGTAGATTCCCAGCCTTCACTCTACAGCCTCCAACAGAGTCTGCAACGCCATTTTTAAGTGGTGTTATAAATTCAATAAACTATGTGAAGTTGGACCCAACTGAAAACAAATGGTGCCAAGACTCAAAATTGCACTCTGGATGTAAATTGTCTCTACTTGAGACAGGGGGTTTCTGTCTCATTTCACATGGTTAACCAGTGCTTACAGTAGTTTCCTGCCTTCTTTAAGTAAATGTGCCAGCATTTACATTGAGAAACTTAAATACATTTTCTTCTTGTCTACATTTCGCAAGAGTAACAGGTTGTGACAATGAAATAATTAGTTGGCAAAACCAATAATGAGATAACGAGAGTCCGTTTTTTTCAGCTCCTTTTTTACAGCGTTGGGGCGAGCATGCAGTAGTGTAAGAACAACTACAAATGCAGAATTTAAGCACTAGATAAGAGGATTCTCGCTCTGAAATATTTATTGCATTTTTTATTTAGTGTCATCTCGGGGGGTGCACTCACTCTCACCTTCTCCGAGAATAATATTCTGTTTGGACTTTGCAAACCGTCTCGACGAGCTCCATCGTTTATTTTCAAACCGGTCAGGTGTCGGGTTCATGAGTGCAGCGCCGCTGCAGCAACCTGACGTGAGCTGCTCGGGGCGTAATGAAAAGGCACGGCGGGGGCGACCCGTGCCAGCTTGCGGTCGGACCTGTGAGTGTGTGCGCCGCCGGTTAGAATGGGCGCAGTCAGGCCCGCGAGTTGAAAGGGCGAGGGAGGCGGTGGCAGGAGTGTGGCCGTCCAGGATAGACCTCCAGTGTTTGTGGAGGGAGGGAGGCCGGCCAGCTCGGGTTCTGGGGGGACTGTGGGGCTCGTGGGCTGGCGGGGAGGGAGATGGGGGAGGGGGGGGCGGTGGCCGGCAGGAGGGTTTTCTAACCGAGAGACTGTAACTCATTGTAGCCTGACTCCACTGGCTTGGGTGGCAAAGATCGTGAAGTCCTGGACATTCATCAACCTGCCGAGGAGGGCCGACTGACTGGAGCCAGGGTCTGTTTTCCTCCCCCCTTCTCCTCCCCTCTCTCACCGTGTCAATGGGATCCAGTGCGACTGTGCCGAGGCGGCCGCCCCGAGGAGACAGACCCGGGTCAGTGCAAATAATCAGGCCTCTGACGCCTCGCCTCGTTACTGGGCCGGAGGGGGGAGGGCTCAGAGGGTAAAAAAACCCCAAAGTTGAGTGTGGGGGATCCCAGAGGAAACCGGGGACAGGGGTCGGGCAGCGGCTCCGTCCTTCCAAGAGCAAAAGGTCACGATATGGGCACGCTAAGAGCGGGATAACAACACTCATTTACATCCAGCGAGGTGTTAGTTTCAGATTTATGGATGGAGTTAGTTAAAACACCAGGATGCATTGTGACCCCCCCGTCCTTTCATCTTGATGGAAACGTGAATAAAGCGTGGTTAGCAATCCAGGTGTGTAGCCAAGAAATCTCTGTTCTCCAGGAGGAAGATAAGTTTATCATCCAGCCCGATCGTGGGTTTCCTTGTAATACGACCAAGATTTGAAACATTATTTGGGACACTGTTAAAAACATTAATAAAACAGAGTTTAATAATGTACAAATCCTTTGGTGGTTTCACCAGCCTAGCTGTGTTTGGCAAATCTGTTCTTCTTCTGAATGTGATGCCAGCAGCAAGTTTCAAACATGTTGGGACTGGAGTGGCAAAAGACCGGTAAGGTTATTGAATCTCCGAAAACACCTGTTTGGATCCGTCCACGGATAAACAGGTTCACCCGTAACAGGTGAACACAAACGCACGCTCTCAGCTTTTCTACAATCAGATTTGAAATGAAGCTTTTCAAACAGGTGACAGCTTAAGAAAAAGAAAGAAAAAGTAATGTTCACCTCTCCCCTTAATCCCTCCGTCCTCTGTCTTTCTCATGCCTCGGGCTGTTCGGGGTCACAGAAACATGGCTGACCTCTAATAACATCGGCGGGGAGGAAAGCGCACATCGAGTCTGGATGCGAGGGCTTCTCTCCCTGTAAGTCATCAGCAGCCTTCCTATGACTCGGTCCTGCTGATAATGGCGCTGAGTCAGAGCCGGAGCTCCGAGCATGGGAAAATGTAAAGGGAGGAATGTGCGGGGGAAACGCTGTCTGCCCTGATGGCACTCCAGAGTCTGCTCTGCGTCCTCTCCCAACACAGCTCCCTCTCTATTATGACTCCAGCCACGTGTATTTACATTAACCACGAGCTGCGTACGATCGCCATTACCCCACATTTTCTTTATTCGTGTTGCGCTCGAGGCACCTCTGCCTTTGCAAACTCTCTTTGTGTCGGCCTGGTTTGTATCCAGGCCCGTTGTGTCAACCTGCCTCCGGGTTTTTATGAACTTGTGTCGTTTTTATCGACTCGGAGCTGGATGATTTGATTTAAAGCATGCTGAAATACCCCGCCCGTGACCCGCTTCCACACTCATGTCTCCATTTTCGGCGGCGGATAAATTTCTCTGCGAAAGCCATCATTTATTCTCACGTCGACGTCATCCTCCTCCCCGGCTCCTCACTTTGCCATCTGACGGAGCCGGCTGAGCTCATTATCCCCTCGGACGGGAATATTCAGACGTTTGCTGCGTCTTTTTGTGCGCGTTAACAGCCTCTGTCCCTCGCTACTCATCAGTCCTGAGTTCTCACTTCCAAATATCCTCCTCCTCCTTCGCCCCCCCCCCCCCACCTCTTTTTTCTGTCTTCTCTGCAACGCCACCCCCTCCGCACCACCTCCCCCCGAGGCCTCGTGGGAGCTCAGCAGTACAAATTTCCGTTTATACCAGTGGCTCGGGCTGACGACACCGCAGCGCTCTACCCCACAGATTGACGAGCCCTCAGATGCCGATTTACTGTACATGGCAGCCACTCTGGAGCCGCCGCACATCTGGAGTGGAGTACGCTTACTGAGAAACAGGGGCCAACCTTGGCCCAAACAAGTGTAGCAGAGCAAAACCGATGAAAGGCAGCCCCCCCTCCTTTTCCCTACACACACACACACACACACACACACACACACACGTCCTTAACCCTCCCACCCTGCTCCAGAGCCCAGATCTCTTCTCAAGCTATTACAAAGACCTTGGAAGGACTGGATTCTGTAAACAAAAACTTGAGAGAGGCATTAAGAGACATGGCGGAGCTAATGATGTGATTGTGGTGGGAATGTCTTCACCGGAGCTGCTGAAATCTGTGCTTTGAAAGCGTAACTGTGTGTGTGTGTGTGTGTGTCTTGGTGTGTGTGTGTGTGTGTGTGTGTGTGTGTGTGTGTGTGTGTTGCAGCGAACACATTCTTGGAAAAGCAGTGAACCTTCAGCTTTGACAAAGTTTGCAGCAGGAAGGCTTCCAAAACTGACAATTTTAAAGAAGGGTAAAAAAAGAAAAGTGACAGTAAGATTTGAATAATACATAAATTGTGTGTGACACATTTATTTTCTTTACATTTCCAGGGAATTCATTTTATTTGGCTTTTAGACGTGACTAAAAATACACGGCTGAAAGATTACGGAACGCGAAAGCATTAATAATTAGATGCCTTGGAGAGTCAGAGCGATTTCACAAAAACTGACGTGGCATCCAAAAACAACACAAGAGAGCAGTTGGCTTCCTGTAGGAACTTCATATTTTGTAATCTGGTCTTTTGCAATTCACAGCTGACATTGTTCCCCACAAGAAGGAAAGGTTTCATAAAGCTGGGACCAGGCCAAGTCAGAAAAAAAAAAAAAGACACAGTGAAATGTCAAAGTATCACTCAACACAAGAGAAATGTTCTTTTTTAAGATTGTTCTTTCCTTCTTCCGCGACTCAACAAGGTCAAACGTTTCTGTTTTGTGTGCGTGTGCGTGTGTGTGTCACAACACAAAACGGGTTAAATCGCTTGAATTCGCGACCCACATTTCCTAGACCGTTTGTTCCGCGATACTCTCACGCGTTAAAACCTTAACCTCGGCTCTCCAAAATGTGCTCAACATCCTGCCGGGATCCTGCTCTCAGATCTGCGCGACGCTGCGCCCCGACCGCAGAGACAGCGTCAGGAGTCTCTGCTGCTCGCCACATTGACGAGTGCGCAACTGTGTATGTGTGACGGCGCGTTGCTGCGTCTGCTCCCTGTGTGTGTCTGCCTGCCTGTCTGCGTGTGTGTGTGTGTGTGTGTGTGCGTGCGTGTGTGCGTGCGTGCGCGAGGTAAGAAGTGTCAAGGAATTCATTGTCTGTTCTCCACCTGTTATTATTCTGGTCCCAATCAACCTGCTAGCCAGTCTGGAGCCAGTGGCCATCTGGAAACACTGCTCTGTTTATAAACTTGGCAAGGATCAGCACTCCGGGGCTCTGACCTCCCACACAAATCTGGAAACAATTAGAGCAAGACAGTCTGGCTGATTACTGCGAAAAGGGCCCAGCGTGGATCCCACTGACGGCTGCGGGGACGCCAGACCCTTGTTAGAGAAAATGCAAACTCAGAGCTACTCACACACACACATACACACACACACAAAAAACCCCTTTGCACTATTATAACACAGACACTTACACTTTCGGGATCATGTCGCCATCCTTCTTTTTTTTGCCTGTGGAGAGCCTATTTTTATCTTTTACGACCTTGTTTCTGGTTCTCACAGACTGACGGACACACGCAACCACCCACAAGCACAATTTATTGATCCCCTTTCTTTGTGTGTGTGTTTTTGTTTGCGCGTTGCTCGTGAACTGGCTCGCACCTCGCTTTTATTTAGAGGAACTGGCTCCCATAACCTCCGTCCGCACGTTGACTCACGCCCGTCAAACTTGCCAACGTGAACAATCCAAATTTAGACCGAAAAAGAAGAAGAAGAAGAATGAAAGGATCGTTTTTAAGCCTGTTTTTTCTTTTTCTTTTGTTTTTTTTCTTTTCGTTTTGCTGCCATAAATCACCTGTCTGACTCTCTGATTCATTACGCTCCCACGCTAACAGGTCGCTGCGGCGGCCGAGATGCCAGCTCGGCCCGGTGACAGCTCCGGAGGCTGCGAGTAGAGCAGCCGGCGACACGGAGGTCGCCTCAGATCATGATGTTATCGATCGCTCGCCCGTTCAGCTCGCACTAAATCAGCACGATGGCTGCCGAGCCGTATCCCGACTCCAAATTGACCGACGAGCGTTTGAGTTCACGCAAACATTTGATTGGGGCCTAATGAAATGTATTCAGTGCGTCGGCATTCATTTTTTTTGTGTCGTTCATGAGCTAATTCGAGAAAAAGAGGAGCATTTCCCCCATTGTGGTGCTCTGAATCGCTGTCTGCTCACCGATCCTGGGTCAATATTAATGAAACACCTCAGGATCAATTAACAGCGCCTGCTTCTCCTGTTTGAAAGGTCTTTTTCATTTCTCACTCGGACCAACAGAGAAAGCCCCAGAAGCGCGATTGTGTGGGGATCTGATAATAAAAACCCGGACGCGCATTCATCACGGACAAATATCAGAGCCATGCATCACGCAATGAAAAATGAACAAGATTCACTATCTGTTGTTGGTGCTCGTCGAGCGGCTTCTGCCTCGCTGATTAACAGCGGTTTGCAGGTCGTGTGCGATCGCACACATGTTGCCATTAAGACTCCCACAAATTCAGAAGTGAGCAAGTGCGCCGGATCCCAAGCCTCGGCTCCTCCTCAATCATTGGCCGGATAATGAGTCCAGATGATGATGTAAATCTGGTCGCCCTTGTGGGGCGAGCGAACGTGAACCATTGCTTGCATCAGACCCCATCATCCATCGCCAGCATTACGGGCAAGGTGTGTGGTTTACCCATTCTTATCAGGTAGCAGTAATTCAATTATGCAAATCCACCCAACAAACACAAGGATATGCTAAATAAATCTCCAGAAAAATAAATCTCATCTAACAATAATAATGATGGTGAATAATTGCACTAGTCATTTGTCTCTCTGTCTCTTTCTCTCTCCCCATCTCGATCATTTTCTCCCTCTTTGTCTCCTCGCTCTCCCTCTCTCACACATTCGCTCTTTTTACAAGGATTTATGGTATTCTGTTGCACTGAGCATGTGAATAAAGCAGGAGGGGCTGCTTTTAATTAGCAAAGATTATAGGAAATGGGCCCAAAGCCCGATAGAACATTTCCAGCTGGAAGTCCAGCCCCTGCGCTTAGCGGGGAGTGCAGCTCGGCAGCTATAGTTTAACAAGGACGGAGATGGAGATTGAATGCA
Source organism: Karalla daura (assembly GCA_029224185.1). NCBI lineage: Eukaryota > Metazoa > Chordata > Actinopteri > Chaetodontiformes > Leiognathidae > Karalla > Karalla daura. The sequence continues at coordinate 18,293,439 of CM055197.1, forward strand.
GATACTACATTACATGGTACTTTCCCCATCTCTGTTTCATTACTTACGCTGTTGGCTATGCCGCTCCTGTGTTCCAAATCCGACCTCCACCGCCGGCGGAGCAAGCGTTTATGTACAGTATATGTGAATAGACCAGTGCATTAATCCAAACTACCTCATGCCTCGCAGAGATGTGAGCGCTAATGTGGGAGGGCTGACGGCAGAAAAGGAAAAGAATGAACTACACACTTGTGCTATTCATGATGAGTATTGCAATTATTGAAATGTGGGGTGATTTAACTTCTGCGGGCCTTGAGTGGTCATTTGAGGAAAAAGGCCGGATGAATATGATTTTGGTGGAAATACCCTATAATGTATCAGCATTTGTAGCTTAAATGAAATAGGATGCAGGGTGACAGAGTGGGTTGGTGGACAGACCTTGGTCCCTGGCCTGACTCCTGTTTGGACTCCTGTGGACTCTGAATGCATCATTCTCCCCAAAGTCCAATAACAGCCTTGTTTAGGTCAGTCGGAGACTCTACGGTAATTTGCCCTCAGGTGTGAGTGTGAGAGTGTGAATAGTGTGTTCCCTGTGATGGACTTGTGTCCAGGGAGTATTTCCTGCCTTCATCCGCTGTGTGTACAGACCCCGGTAGCACCACAGGGTACTAAACAAGCAAGATAATGTATGGAAGAAACAAGCAACATTAGGTTGATTGCAAATGCCCTGATTGCGAATGCTTTTTTTTTCATCAGACTTTAAAGCTTGATTTCGACAGCTATTATTGAATATAAGGGCATTATGCACAATGCTGGCATGCTGTTAATAAACTCACCTCCATACCAACAACTCTGTGATGTGAATATGAATCTGCCCGTGTTTCAGACTGAGGAGCAAGCTACTGAAATCAGGTAGCAGCCTCGTGGTCTCCTCATAAAGCTTTAATTGACTTTTCCCTCACGATTATGAGGACCAGCTCACGTAAGGTTATGAAAACCGCTTCATTATTTAAAAATAGTTTTCTCGCTGTTAGTAAGTCATAATTACAGGATAAAACCCCTCTTTTTTTTTAAAGACCAGTAAAATGGAAACACTTGGGTAAATAGAGTCGTCTCCAACATTGTACACGCTGGAGTCCTTTGAACACCGTACAACATCAACTTACACTGCACATGATCTGGAGTTAAAGGTCAGGGAGCGCAGCATGTGTTTTCCAGAGCTGTTTTAATAATGTCAAGTGACTTATGAATCACTTGTCACTTTGATATTGTGACACGGATTCAGACGTTAGCGATCGCCCTCCGGTTGCTGCAATAATCACTTCCTCATACGAGAAAACAAACCCCACCCCCCCGCCCCTCCGAGCCGCTGCAGCGTCTTCGGTGTGAGCGGCCATCACTTATTATCCCCGCTTCGGTCATATGCCTCCTCTAAAATTAGACGCCGTGCTGCCGTTTAGTGAATTATAGCCTCCCTTGACAGTGGCAGCCACGTTTGGTCACATGTTCGACAAATAGCCCGTGTTGCCTTTAACAGCGGCTCTTCTCCTTTTTTTTTTTTTTCCTCTCTAACAAAGTACAAATGTGGAACAGAAAAAAAAAAAAAAAAAAGAGTGAAAACAGGATCCTGATCGGGCAGCGTCTGGTGCCGGGAGCTGGTGTATTTTTGACGTAGCAGAGGAAGAGCGAGGGCAGTGTCCTTCCTGGTTTTCTACAGCTTCCTGCACAAACTGGAATTTGATTCAGAGCCACTTGTTACATTCACTCCAGATGCCATTGTTCGGCCGACCATTGATCTTTGGAGATTGGCTTCCGCACGCGGCCTCCTGAATGACTGTGGAATGTAACTAAGTACAAGCCCAAGTTAACGTAAAGAAATGTTTCCTCCTCTGCATTGATTTGACAGCGTGAGCTACTTGTCATTTCGCTGATTTACAGCTCGGCACAAACACACAGGTGTTCTCAGCTACTCCATTTGACCTTCAGTCAGGTGTAAACTGGGTGGGGCCGGACTGGGAATGGTGTGATGTTGTAATAATGATAATAACAGGGTCAGTGTGTTTTTGCTCTAAAGGACACTGCCATGAATCTCACACATCAAAGTGTGTTCAAGGGTCTTGGGGAGTACAAACACATATGTGAGGAAAGTTGCGTCAAGCCTTTTGTGGCTCCAGAGGGAGCTGAGTGAAGTCTGATAAAGCTCTGTTTGAGTCTGAAGACCAGAACTAGAAATCTGAGAAAGAACACTATATCAAGGAGTGTAGAGAAAGAAAGAAGTGACTTCAGTCAACATTTCTGCTCTGCTGGAAACTTGCAGCTCCAGGCTACGTATTCATCCTGAGAGGATGAATGAGCTCATGAAAACAATCTACTCCTCCAATTTCCATTGCACCCAGTTACAGTAAGAATGATGCCCAGTTGCTCACTGGGCTTTTGTTGTTGACATTGTCCATGTCAACAACTCACCTTTATCTGGTCGAGTGTATGATTATTTGAAATCCTTGCGAGTGAAGCTGCTCCATAACAACGCATCTCTTGATCCAACACTTCCTTTCACTGAACGACTTGGACATAACGGTTCAAGTTCAGCTCATCAACCTGTGAAGCTGCTGAGTAAAGATGAACGGATTGATGTTTTATTGTTCCCTTGGTGAGGTTTACGAGTAAAGATCGACTCTGGTGGGACTCGAACCCACAACCTTTGAATCACTCCTCAAGTGCCAGACTAGAAGTCCAATGCGCTATCCGTTGCGCCACAGAGCCCCTGAATGCATAGGGGGTGGGACATGACTCTGAGACCGGCCTTCTCATACTTGCAAACTATTGTTTCAAGGGCTGCCAAACGTGAGCCTCTCCTGGTGCAATGCGTCTAACCCTAACCCGAACCCTATCCCTAACCCTGTCCTCGTGGACGGGCGGGCCACAGGGTTTCAGAGAGTGAAAAACTACTTTTTGTTGTGCTGCATCAGTAGAGTCGCAGAGGCACAGACAAACCCAGCGGCCCGTGAAAGGGAGGCGTCGGTCAAGAGCAGTTCGGACACGCCGTCGCCGACCTGAGAGCCGGCACCTGTGTGGGTGGACTTCAGAAGTCACCGTCACATTCCTGCACCAGCCGCATGAAAACACAAACTGGACAGCATGAATAAAAGGGCACGCGAGACATCCCCCGTTCTTTTCCCTTTTCGGCGTTTCTTTCTTTCTCATCAGCATCATTGATTGTTGTCATTTTGTGCTCATTGTTATTGCAAGTTTGACACCCGCATGATGTCTCATACAAGCCGCGACAGGAGCGACCACAGGCTGGGAAAGTCAAGGTATGTTAAAACAAAAACACCTGTTTGAGACATTCCTCCAGAAAACAGGTTCACAGGTCGGCTTTTGCTGCGACATGAAGTACATAACCGTTTAACGGACATGGCTGAATGAGCTCTGGGACACTTTCAGAATCTATTCAATCCAGCCTCGTGCAAATATTCACTCTGTGTGACATTTAATTCTAATGAAGCCTGAATGATGGACACATTTGTCCTTCTGCAAAGTATGGGTAATAAGCACAACATGAATAATTAAAAACCACATTAACTGGAAGAGCTCGAAGATTTAAACACAGCTTATCCAATAAATGAATTATGCATTGTGATCCAGAGCTATTCAGTGAATGACTGGCTAGCACTGTCATCCCCCAAGACATGGAGGTCCCAGGTTCAAATCCTGGTCAGACTGAAGGCCTTTCTGAGTGGACTTTATATGTGTTTTCTCTTGATATTCTAGTTTCCCCCCCACAGTCCAAAAACATGGATTTTTGGGTCAATCATACCCGCTACTCTGGAATCAGATTTTCAGGGCCAGAGCCAGTTCTTTCTAAGTGGCAATAGAAAGAAACATTCAGAACGAGGGACTGTCTTGGAAGCAGCCCTGGAACTGTGTCGGTGGATATGGGGCTGTAGGGACTCTAAATTGTTGTTAAAAATGTTCGGAAAAAGACCTTCGACTTGGACATTTACTCCATGTACTTCTCCCTGCTGTTTCTGACAAATCCTCCCGCTCCACAGATAATCATCGTCACTAACAAGCATGTGAATCATTGCTTGTGGCACTCAGCGTGCCCCTCGCCCCGCGCTACCAACCAATTTTCAGCCACACGCAGTAATATGGGGAAGAGCCTGTCAGGTTTCACAGGAAATGTTATCAGTTAGCTGCCACGCTCATCAGCATCACACAGAGTCTCTAAATGCATCACAGTCACGGCTCAGGGGTGATTGCTCTTAATTAAAAAGGCCCCGCTTTATCTATGTCTATAATAAGCAACCTCTGCAGTACTCAGACACATTTCCCGCATCAATTTAACCTTTTTCCTCATCAACGTGTCCCTCTGACCCACTAAATGCTTACACATGCGTGTGCAAACGGCACATCCTCATTAGGGTGAATGAACACACCTGTCTGACTGGGTCCAGGTGTTTCTCGCAGGTGATGATGCATTGCAGCTCTGCTCCAGCTGGTGGCAACAGGGCCTTTCATCACATACAACAACCGCCTTATGCTCGCCGCCACACCAGGCAGCTCCTTCTCGAGCCTTAATAGGAGGCAATTTGGTCAGCAGTAGGCAATGTGATGCATATCTGCGCTCCGAAAGCCAGAGATTCAATTGTTAAGCGCCCCTTTGAGTACTAGCATTAGGGTTTTATTCGCCTCAGACTGTGTTTTGATTAGCTCTGAAAAGTTGAAGTTGCAGTAATCACTTCAATTCATTTATTTAACCACTATTTAGTGAGTTAAAAGAGCCTCGTTAGAGCAGCTCTGCATGTAGAGTCTGATCAAAGACAGCCATTGCCGGTATAATTACGCTTTAATTTTCGCATCCTTGCTGACTTCTTTTTTTTTGTTTTTTTTTTCAAGAAAACAAGCAAATTTAGGCGGTCAGCACATCACCGTCGGGCTCAACTGACATCCGTCCGTAAACAGCTGCTGAAATTCATCCAGTCGATTCAAGTCTGGAGCAGGTCTGACATCCGCCTGGAAGTCTTCCACTCGTTGGCCTTGCGTCATTCGAGTTGGAGAAGCCGCAGCAGCTTTGTTTGACATGCAACATCCAGGATTCTGACTGCCGAGGCTGACAGGATTTATTACACACTAAAAGAACATTTATCTGCAACATATCACGGGGCCTCATTCTGATCCGGGTTTTTGATATACAGCGCTGGATGTGAAACGCAGCGGTGGTGGTGATGAGAACGAGCGCGTGTTTACTCAAATCATCAACTTCCAGGAAATTTGTGCTCGCGTTGAATTTGCAGAAAGATAATTTACTTTTATGTCACCACTGGTATCCAACAGCTGTTCTAAGTAGTTACTTTGATGGGTTTATAACAAAATCTATGATCGCTTTATACAGACATATTCAATGATATGGCCAAACAACATAAAATGTAGTTGTACAAAGGGTCTAAAGTAAAGGCACTGTGACTGTTATGCCATATATCTGTCATATTTTCAGATAATCTGTTAATTTGTCTGCAAACTTTTATGGATGTCGTTGTTACAGTGACTCAGTTTACAACTATCAGAAATGACGACTAATTATACACTGGTTGATGAATGGCTTGTTTAGTTGGTAAAATCAAAATAGGGAAAAATCCTTGAACTGATGTATATCTATCTATACAGTAGATAGATTATCTATCTATCTATCTATCTATCTATCTATCTATCTATCTATCTATCTATCTATCTATCTATCTATCTATCTATCTATCTATCTATCTATCTATCTATCTATCTATCAATATATATTATACACACAACAATAGAATTAATATAATCATCCTAAGAGTCATCCAAATGAAGACGTTATGAATTGTTAGCATGAAAATTGAACAATTAATTTGTCACCAAAATAAGTATAAATGGAGCGACATTGTTCTTTAACATGAGTGATCTCTGTGATTCTTTCACCACACTGTCTCAAAATAATCAGACTAAAAGCGTCTGTCTGGGGTAAGGATGTAGACTGCATGCAGGTCATGTAAAGATCTGACGAGTGGACAAATGAACCACAGCCGTCGTACAGAATCGTATGCAACAGAGCGGGTCAGAAAATGCTGCAAAACAGCAGCGAATCACAATGAGAACAGCAGCGAGGCAGAGTGAGACGGGCACAAGCGAGGCGGCCCGGAGCAGCAAAATATGCTTGTTATCAAGTCAAGTTGAGAGGACTCAGCAGAGCGTGCCGGGCAGAGCTAAAAGCAAAGCCGTGTGAAGATGCACTCTGTTATGTCCCGAGGAATCCTGTAGGTGGAGTGGATCCTCCTTCCTGTACTATGTTCCCACCAGGCGTGATCATCACTCCGCCATCTAAATCACACTGATCTGTCTGCCCGTAAGCACCGGGCCTCCTCTTTACTGCCCGGGAATATTGAGCGCCACATGGTCGCACCAGCAAGTCTGTTTGATTAATGTTTCAATTAAAGGAAAAGGAAAGGGGGGAAAAGATTACTGAGGAGACGCAGGGAGTGGGTATTATTATGAAGCACATTTTCTGTTTGATGATGTTGGATGGGGATTCAGGAAAGTTCCTTTCATTGCTGGGCGGCTGGAATGAGTGGGGGAAAGGGAGAATGGTTAAAAGAGAGGGGAATAAATATTAGAAAGTGGGGTATACGGTGCACAAGAGCCATGACCCAGTCTTATGAATGTGTATGGGATTAAATGCTTAAGCTCTGATGTGGGAAAGATACTGTTTTGGTTCTGGGCTGAGTTACTTTTTTTGAGGCTATTTCAGTGTTTTCAGCAGTGAGCCAGCTGGCGGTGGACACTGTGGAGGAAGCAGGTGTTTCAGATTTGAGTGGCAGGTGGTGATCTATGCAGATCTATGCACCCAGAGTGAACCAGAGGATGAATCCATAATTTCTTACTACAGCATGCTAGAATCCAGAGGAAACCTCTGCTGTGTATAGATTTTACTAAGAAGCTCTTGTGAGAACATGAATCATATGCATTTACATTGCATTTAGGAGTCAAATGCACAAAATACAGTAACTATGCTGTTTAATGTGCACTGGATCTTTTTATCTGTTTACTTGCCAATAGCAAGATGAGAAGAATGTTTGAAGTAAATATGAGTAAATACGATCCCAGATTGAGAAGAAAAAGGTATTTTAGTGAAATAAATGAAAGCAGAGAAACAGATATGTGTTTACATCTGGATTTACCTTTAGTGGTCTTCTTTTGGGGTATTTCTTTTCTTCTTCAATTTATATAAAGAGATTTATCCATAAAGTGGGTAAGATACTGGATAGATGGGTTCTATATTAAATATCCAAAAATACAACTAGGAGCCAAATAGCTTATCTTATCACAAACAGAAATAATAATAAATAATAAGAAAAGCTCACTTGGCTCTCTTTGAAGGAAGCCAAATACATTTTTTTCAACAGTTTGTGTCCAGTCTTTGTGTTATACAAAGCTAAATGAGCAAACCAGCGGCTAGCAAGGTGTAACAGTATGCGTTCGAGGTCCTTTACACCGGTTGTTGTTACCTTTATGAGGAGCTAGACTAGGCAGAGAAAGGTAGCTAGCTGTGCTAAGCTAACCTGCGGCTGCATTCATACTTAGCATAGCACCCTGCTAACAAAACATTTGGACTGTGTAAGTGCGAGACATGAACACAGCAGAATGGCATGTGGGTCTCTTCAATGGCTGTATAAAGAACAGCGCAGAGACATCATGTTTAATGTACCTCATCGACCGCAACATATATGGTTATTGTGAATGACGTGCTGGCAGCACAGTTCAGACAAGTCGGGGCGGGAGCAACAAAAGACTGGGGCAGTGGTGGAGCGCAACAAAAACACCTGTTTGGATCATTCCACAGGTAAACAGGTTCACTGGTAACAGGTGAGAGGCTCATTGTCAGGTATGAAAAGACATCTTCAAAAGGCTCAGGCACTCACAGCAGAGCATGAGATGTCCACTTCATGAAACACGTCTGAATAAAGAACACTACTTCTTGGGCGAATTGAGTTTGTAAGCACACAATTTCATCATGTTTTTCCTCAGGTTTGGAATCTCTTTGGGAAAAGAGTGGTCACCCTTTCACTCTAAGTAAAAAAAACGGAATGAGTCTTTCCCTTTTGTGCTGAATTTTCCCCTTTGAGCGTCAATAAACACTGACGGACACCAGATCCTTCCCTTAGCAGGTGAAGCCGATTTTCCATTTTCACCCTTCAATAAAAGTGGACAACCACAACACAGAAAATCCCTGTTTGGAAATCAATCCCACCCTTGTCCTAAAGCTATGATCTCTAAACACCGGCTCTGAAAGTATTTACTAAAACAGTGGTGGCTCCTGGCTGCGTGTTTTAACTTGTAATCTGTGCTCAGATTCACAGCTCGCAGCCCAGGAATGCAGGGCTTTTCTGCTCGCTTGGGGTGGTGCTGTCGCTCCCACTGTCAGTCTATCATTATGCCAGGGTTGACGCAAAAACACACACACACACATGCACACACACACACACACATACACGCATTCATGCACACACACGCACACATAAACATGTGTACACAAATGCGGCAAAGCGTTGCATTGTAGGCTCTGGCCTGCAAGATTTAGCACTGAAAGCCGTCACAACCCGATATTATGGACTGATGAAAATCAACATCCAAAAAGCTTTGGAAGGTGTTTAAAGCCGAAATAAATTATGGATGATTGTGGATGTTGTGCCAACATTCATTCACTGTACTTACAGACCACACCAGAGTGCATTCATAGACACATTAGCTGCGCTCCACACCCACACGCACTCACACAAAAACGCACCAAACAGGCACATGCATGCGAACAGAAGATGCATTAGCATGATGATCACACCTGTTCTCTGAATCTAAGAGGCTCCCTTGATCAATGAGACTGTGAGATGAAAAGGAGAGGAGAGAGAGGATTCGTGTTGCGGTACAGAAAGTGATTCCAATCAATTTGAGGAGAGAAAGACACGCTGCCTGGCTGAAAATGTAGACTATTACATCCGCGCCTCAAATGACAGCTGATCTCTTTCAGAGGCTCTGGGGAGAGAAATCGACTTCCCTCCAGCCGCCGCTAAACAGGAGCGATGACAAAGAAAATGTTTGCGTTGAGAGTGTGTAAATACACTTATATAATTCGGATCTACATAAGATCTGAGAGTGTGGCTCCTTCCTGACATGATCGCTCTGACAGACTCTGAAGATGCTCGAAGCATTAAGCTGACAGGCCAACACTGTGTCTCCTTCCCGGACAGGTAACTCACCTTACAGGTCACTGTCCCCGGATATTTCAGAGGATAATCTGGACTGTCTCTGTTCTCTGTGCATTACCATCATGAAAGAAAGGGAAAGACCCAACAGACTGGATAACCTCATATTTATTTGGAGGCTGACAGGCTGACATTGTCTTGGTTCGTGCACCATTCCTAATAGTAAATAACCCCAGAATAAATGCATGTTTCATTACATTGATTTTTTTTTGTGTTGTTGTTGTACTTTTGAAAAATAATTTGCTGTTGCTGCTGCCTCATATCCCTTAAAATAGTGGGTGTTGGAGCGTGAAGGTTGGTTGGTCTCTTTGGTGGCAGGAAGCAGTAGGAGAGCATTGACTGGTTTGGGTGGAAAAAAGTTAAGGGCGAGAGGAGAAAACCTCACTCAAGCATGTAATTTTGTATTATTTAAGGGTAAAATATAGCACCATATAGACAAGTACATTGCATGGACTTTACAGCCTTTAGTTTGCACACCCCCTATATGGACCTTTGCACAAATAGGCCAGGCAAGGTAATGCAGCTCTATTTATATTGCATATATTCAAGCAATATTTCAAACAGACATTTCAATGTGCATTGACTGAGAAACAAAAACACAACATTCAAAGACAATTAGCAATAAAATGCAGAATTCAACCTCCATTCCTGAAAAGTCAGATCAGTGTTTGAGAGATATAGGATAAACAAAACGAGATGATTCTGGCACACATGTAACTAGAAATCCTGTAAAAACATTTCATTTTCTGGCATTGTATATTGAGGTGTGTTATAAGCCTGTGTGCGCGAGTTTCTCAGTCTGAGCAGACACTTTTGTTTTGTGAGGGGAGCTGTGGAGTGATTTTTTTCTGAGAGTGATGAACTCTTAACCTCTGCCTTTGGGCTCTTCACAGTGGAACTTCCTGTTGTTTTCTTAGTTGCGCAGCCTGAAAACTCTGAATGGGTTCGGAAAAGCCTTCTTTCACTCTCAGCCCGAGGCTGTGATTATAAAATAGCCGATGGCTGAAGGCAAAATGAAGATACTTTTTGAGATAGGAGATACTTGAACCTGTCGTCCTCCAGACGAAACATCCAGTAGATCTTACTAAAAGTCTAAGCGGACACTGTCATCTGCCATTGTGATACGTTTCATTATTCACCCGCGTTCACAATGACCAGAAGGTATTATTATTGGCCTCGGCTCATTTTCAGTTTAAACTTTGTCTATTTGCGCAGGTTTATTTCCCAGCAGTGAGCGCTCATAAGTCCACCATGCAAGTACACGTCTCAGGAGATTGAGTGACATCCCCTGCTTTTAAGAGGATTTTATTTTGTGAAGCCAGTGAGATGGAGCGTGGTGCTAATCTATTCTGACACTGCCATGCTGGTGGATCTGCTATTCATTCAGGCAGAGCAAACAGAGGAGGGGAGGCGGATCACTTTGCTTACTCTGCCCTCATTGTCGAAAACCTCCACTCCTTCAGGTGTCCTCAGATGATAATGGCAGCCCGGACTCTGTGTTCTTTAGATGCATGTGATTGTATTTTGCCTCACTTGCTGTTCAGAATAACGTGCAAATTGCAATGGCAGCATGTAGTGCAAGTCCACTCCGAAATTACCTACTGATAAACTGCTCCAGGCTAGGAGGCTTAAAGAGGGCTTAAAGAGGTATATTTAAATTCCTGTGACTCCATGTTGGTGGCCATTGACGTGGTCTTTCATTTTCCGAGCCAGCATGAGGGCTTAAAATCTTTCATATCATCTCGCTCAGGTTTTTTTCCCTTTTCAACGCAGGCTGAAACAGGCTCTGGATTGATAAGTTCTAGCTCAACACCAGCGTAGCACGGAAGAAGCCCCCTCCCTTTGCTCTGCAGTGCCGCAGTGTGTCAGAAATAAGTTTGCATAGAACATCTTTGAACCTCAGAAATGATTGCCTCGGGCCATCCAATGCCACTCCTACAACAAGAAAATGTTTTGAGCGAGCGGCACATGGTGAGTCACGTCTCCTTCAGAAGATTCTTCTTCACATTTTTCACACTGAGCCTTTTCATTCGCTTTTTTCCCCCCCACTCGGGCTCTCCGGCGCAGATGATTACTGTTGCACTGTGATGACAGGAATCCCATGACATGGCTGGACTTGCAAGCCGCCGATTCGCTGCACCGCCGCTACAGGTGCCTCCGTGGCGTAAACACCGGCGAGGCCGAGCGGGACTGAATGCAGGAAGAGCTTAATGAACACATAGGATGGTTTTATTAAGAAATACTCCGACGTTCATGTGGAACTCCCGGGTGGAAAATAAGAAATCCCTGAAGCCTCACAACGGCCCCAGTTATTACGTGCCCTTTAAACCCTGAGTCTTAGGATTAGTCCACTCCCATAAAAACGAACAGGTTGATTTTTAAATATAACCACTGAGCTCTGTGTGAGTGATATATGACTTTGCAGCAAAGTCTGCGCATGTCTTTAAATCTTTTTTAGGGTGGAAAATAAAAGAGACAATCCCTGAGATTGTAATTGCTGTTATGATGTATTATCTCCCACATTAGCCTCCATGACAAGCGTCACAACAATCCTATAATTTTATGTTTGGGCCATGGGATTTTCCAGTTCCTCCATCGCGTCCTTAGAAGTGCAAGTCATAGTATGCGGATCTGGTTAGCCTTTCAGAGCTGGGTGGTGACTGAGTCCTCCAACTTGTCCCGACAACTCGGCAGGTTGGGTACTACTCAATAGAATGGCCTCGGCAGCGTCATGTCTGCTACCTGCACCTGCCACAGGCAAGTGCTTCTGCCTCACAAAGGCATAACTTAATGCTGAAGCAGGTCCCGGCCTGCATCCCCCCCCACCCCACCCCACCCCCCCTCTCCAACCCTCAACCCTCAACCCCTCCCCGCATCCTCTTACTCAGCCCTGCCTTTTTGTTCTCAGCGCTTCATTGTCAGACCACAAGGAAGGCAGGAAAAAGTGGCTACTTGACCTTCTTTGGTCAGCCTCTCTCTCTCTCTCTCTCTCTCGCTCTCTCTCTCGCTCTCTCTCTCTCTCTCTCTGTTTCTGCCATGACGTTTTCATCAGGGACTAACCCGTGTCCTGGAAGAACTGTTGGATTATTTCCAGCCAGAGACAGCTTTGTTGGAGAATTTGAAATCCTCCTCCCAGCTGAAGTTGCGGCTCACAAAATGAGCAGAGCTGATAATAGTGTTTACAAGCGGCTCACAATGTGCCTTGTGTATTAGCATATCCAATTTGTCTTCAGCGCCGGCCCTCTGAGCGCCCAGATCAGGTGGGCGCTGCTAACTTTTATGAGAGGCTTCATTCACAGATGCGGCAATATTCCTCCAACACCAGTGCAGGGAAATGTCAGATTTCCATAGTGCAGACCACTGTACAATGAAAGCACTTGAGCAACAGTGAATCAGTGAGACAAAAGTCAAAACATGATCCCTCTGTGCTCATGATAACCCCCCCCGCTGCATGCCCAAACAGATATTATTTTGAATTCCTTCTCCTTTATCTCCATCTTCCTCCGCATCTGCTGCCAATTACATCATCAAAATGCTTCAGTTCCTGTTTCCTCCCTCCCCTGAATGGCTGATCACCCCTCAGTGGCAGTCGAACAGACCCACAAAGGCATAAATTTAGATGGCACATGTACTGGTGTATGTCTGAATGGATGAAGGGGAGTTATTAATGTCTGAGAGATACGTATTAGAGTGTAAGAGCATTATTCTGCTCCGGAGGGTGGAATTAAATTCATAATCATGAACCGTTTAAAGTGTCTTTTCTCAGGCGCTGAACCTAACGTGTACAGGTGGTGGACAACGGCACGACGAAGCCAACTCAGGCTCTGCATATTTCACACGCTTCTGACGTTAACTATGTAAGGCAGTCAATCGATTAATCATGGAAATAATCTGCGGATTAATAGCAAATGAAAATAAATCATTTAAAAAGACCCAAGTCACAGAACTCGTTATTAATGTATGTACGACTCCAACTTTTATGTCTCACGTATTCTATTTTTCAAGTGCCTGGAAAGACACGAGGAGAATTTAACCAGAGCGCCTACTTTTTAATTTCTTTCATACTGCATGGAATCGCATGTAATTAAACAGCACAGGATTTGTCAGTGATCCATCAGTTTGACACAGTCAATACTGTCTGAAATGATCCAGATACACCTCTCTGGCATGAAATTCACACGTGCTAGCAGGTGTATTAGTATCATGTTGGCTGTTCTTGGTAGCTAAAGAACTTTTATCAGTCTGATAGACTGAGGATTGTAGTGGTTTGCGTTTAACAGTTTATTTGTAACTGATGATAAATGAGCAACCGTCAGATATCTACTGACTGAAAAGTTTCATCAGGTGCCAGTAAGTTAATACTAATAAGCATTAAAATGTCCAACAAGTAAATGCCAAAAAGTAGACAACAACATAAAAAGTTATGAAATACTGAATTGAAAGCTCCTTTTCCTGTTTTTTATTTCCTTGTGGGACTGTTTGGAGATGTATATATTTACACGTCATACAAGTCCCACTCACTCAAATGCACCAAGAGTATGATTCAGAAATGGCTTCAATCAACTCAGAATTCAGGAGGACGAGATGATTGAAATAAATGCTGTATTTTCCCTCTTCCTGTTTCCCTCCTCAGAGTCTGCTCCCGGGCCGCTGCGGCCGTTTTTCAATCTAAATGCACTCACAGTTGATGGACTGAGGCCAAATCGATGCATATATTGAAAAATCCCTTTTAATAATGACCTGCGCCAGGTGTTTTCACCACTCAGCCCATTACTTTGTCCGCCCGCCCCCTCGAGCCTCCTTTTAAAGGATGGACGGGGATGTAGGTCAATAAGATGACCGCACATAAAAATCCCCTTTTTTCTTGCTGCGCCTCATGAAAGGAGCCGAGTCATTTGTCATTGATCCCCCACCCCACACCCCTCCCCGCTGCCCCCATGCCGCCGCCTCCTCGCCTCCAGATTACTCCTGCTGCCGCGCTAATACCTCTGGGAGAGGCGCAGAGAAGGAGGGCAGCTACACCTGCGGCTGCCGAACAAGTGTATCACTGTCTGGGTGCTCTGTCCCGGCTTGTCGGGCCCTCTCACCTGGAATGTGCCGATGAGACAATCAGGTGCAATAGGCGCGTGGCGGCTTGCTGCGGGCAGAGATAAACTGCTCAGACGCACCGGGCAGAGAGCGGGCGGGAAGGGCTTCCCGGCCCCGTCGTCGACACCTCTCGGAAGCCGGAGACGCGCCGGCGAGCCGCGCGAGAGACGGCGGTGGTGGCGGCGGCGACGAGAGCAACAGCTGGTTTCCAAACAGCTCGTCTCCGTGGAGTAATATCTGTAGATTCATCGTGTAGGCTTGTTTGACTATCCCTGCATGACTCACTCCAAGGGTGGAGTGCTGTGAGATTTTGTTTAGCCTGAGGGGGAGAAAATTTCATTTCTATCAAGGAAAGGTCATGAGCAATGTTCCAGCTTCACAGGAAATGCATCAACGCACATAATTGGATAACCTATCAGTTTTGGGGGCACAGTGATTGAAGTGACACTATTTGCCAGTGATATTTGGTCAGCCGGATTGGAGGTGAATGAAAAATGCCAAGGAGCTCCCCGAGTGTTGCTTCAGCGTTAATCTTTTATTAGCATGTGGCCACAAACCGTCCTGTGTGCGAACACGCTGTCAAAAGAGTCGTCGGGCTTTAAGTGGAAGTGGTGGATTAATTTGCCGAAAATCGAATTATCCATCCGATTTGCCACTAAAAATAACACAATCGCATTATTACATATTACATTATGATTTTTGTTGGCCGGCCAATAAGACTTCTCTTAGTATTCCAAATAACCACACAACCGCTAAACTGTTTAATTTTCAGAGTTATGAGCCTCCGCTCACCCCCCCCACCCCCTCACCCATACAGTTAAACAACGTGAGTCCCGGGTCACAATGCGGTTATGGGCTCTCTGTCTGCTACACAAGACATTGTAACCCTCCTCTACTTGTAAATTTAGATTAATGGTTTAATAACAACAGGTCTTGTATGTATTATCTGGGGGCATTTTTGTAAAGTTGCATGATTTTCCCCTCCTCTTAGGGGAATATTATTTACCGCTGAAACCCAAGCAAGACTTTTTGAGGAGAAAACGACCCCTCTCAAGTGTTCATTTTTCCAGAGTGTGTGTGTTTTTGTTGTCTAGGTTTTCCTTGGTGGCAGTGAACAAAGCGTTCTACTGTGGAGTAGTTTCAGCAATCGCAGACACAGTGTCTGTACAGGGAGTTCCTGTCCCTGGCCCAAACCCACAGACCAACAGCAAAGAAGGACAAGGTCAACCATTGCCTCTGCTCTCTCTTGGCATCAAGGCAGAGGAGCTTTACCTCACCCTCAAGTTGTATTCCTCCAAACCTCATGTCAGGGAATTCATTTTGCAGGGAGAGATGAAAAATAAGACAACCATTTAAACGTGTTTTTTTAAGAGCAGTGCTTCATGAGAATCAGCCCAGGCAACATTTGTCAGTGTGTTTATTAAAACTTGGTATCAAAACACACGGACTGAGGATCGTCCAAGAGAAATAATTAAAAAATAGACAAGGTGGGTGGGGTGGTGGGATATTGTCAAGGGGGAACCTTGAACACAGAGGTGTCAAAAAGTGCAGTTTCCAACTCCAACAGTGAGTCATTACCCATGTTCGAAGCACTTCTGGAGACACATTTCCAAGTGTCGCCATTCATGACAACGCCGCAAGAAGGTTTACATAACTCATTTGTGTAAATTATGGTATGAGGTCTGAATGTATCCATAATTAAACCATTTGCGTGACAGTTTAGCTGCTCCCTGGGCCCAGCCTGGTCACAGTTCTCCTGCCCTAGTTTGGATTGGCTGGGAGTCAGGGGTAGGCAGCGCGGCGTCTTGGTGGTCAGCACTGTCACCTCACTGACAGGAGGACCTCAGGTTTGTTTCCAAGGTCGGAGCGAGGGCCTTCCTCTGCATCTGTGCATGCTCTCCCTGTGTCCCAGAGTCCAAAAACATGCATTTTTAGATCGAACGGAGGCTCTAAAATGCTCCTGGATGAGAGTGAATGTGTTTGATGGACTAGTTAACTTTCCAGAGTGTATTCCCAGCCTTTGCCCAAAAAGCCCTGGAGATAGGCGTCAGCAGACCCCTGCAACGCCAGTTGGATCTAAAGTTTTGAAAAAAAAAAATTGGATGGATGGGAATTGGGTTGTAGCCATGAACCACAAAGACGGAAACGTCCAGTTCCACCAGAAGTGAGGCTGAGTCCAACCTGCGCACGGCCTCCAGTAAAACCACAAGTTTTTAAGATAATACCACTCTGATGTCTGGCTGCTTTAATGTGAAGCAGGAGGGCAGCCAACCTGGCTCAGATCACAGCAAACGTACCTGTGAGCACATAACCCTGTTCAAAACCACAGTTTGTCACTTTTACACTTTAGCCCTTACATGGATTTAACAAATGAGATCGGATGTGTTAATTAGAGAGGTTTTAGAGGTGCCCCTAGGCAGAATGTGTTACCTCCAGACATAGCCGGCCGAGCGGCTTCCAGTTTTGAATCTGAGCTCAGATAAGATAAGTTAACCCGCTGCTACTGAATCAATCTTCTCATCTCTCGGCAAGAACGCAAATAAGCAAAACGCTGAACCATTCCTTTGAATCGATTTGACGCTGCGACTCGCATCAGGCCGTGCCTTGCACAAAACTGGAGGCCTTCACAGCCTCTTCCTATTACTCGCCTGTTAAAGCCAAACACCATTATCATAAATAGACGATTTTGCTCCTCTGGCTGGAGTTTGGGTAAAGGAGCAAAGATTTAAAGGCATTCTAATAGGAAGATCATATTATCTCAATCTTAGCGACTTTCAGGTGAGGCTGGGAGCCAGTTTGAGAAATATTTTACCGTCCGTGTTGGTTTAACTCTCTGCTTGGGCAACCAAAGATTACGAGACAATTATCAGAGGCTGGAATTCCTGACTGTGCTGCACATGATAAGAGGAGCTCAGCAGTTGTAGACGATAAAAGCAGAGACACTCACCAATGAAAACACCAGAACTCTTATCAGATTGCAATAGACTTTGTAGATCCTCCCTAATCTGTGCATGTACTTGCTTTGAAAAAGCTTTCACTGTCACATTAATGGCCATATGTGATTCGTCACCTTGCTCTGTGTGGGAATAAAATGCTGCTTTTAATTTTTTTTTCCTTTTAAAATGAAGCTTTTATTCATTAAAGTGAATTGATTTATGTTTTTTTTTCCCCAGTTTGGCTGTGTTCTCCGGTACTGTTCAAAGCCCTGCGGCCAATTATTCTTTCACAAAGTGAGAACATCTATTAAATCTGGATAACAGGAAAAATTAATTGTAACGAGTTAAAAGAGAGAGTGACAAGATAAATATCCCAATTGTGCTGCAGTTGTTTTTTGAGACGTGTCACCGTGAAATATGTAAATGGCCAAAAAACAAAAACAAAAAGAGAGCGTCCGCAAAAAAGAGCACGCGGTTTCGTAACTCGTCAGCCTGTAATAGGCTGAAATCATGCACATGATACACCTCATCGGACTTTACAGATGATGCGTGACTTATTTTTCGGTGACACAGAGCTTACACATCCCAACTGCAGCAGGCCTGCAGGGCGACGTCTGGCCTTTTCATAATGCGCCCAGTCTCCAGCATCATGTCGGTCCCAGATCGCATCCGCTCTGTGCTCTGTGTGTCCACGGGTATCTGCGGGGCTGGCTCCAGAAACATCATGTGCACCCAGACCTTTGACCCCACGCTAGCCCTGACATCATCGACTTGTTTAAAGTTGGAGAAACACGACTCTATTTGTCATACAAACAGCGTCACGTGTTTTGACATTTAGATCCGAGGAATGCGGCTTGTTCATACAGTCTGACGCCTTCCATGGTTGATGAGGATTTTGTCAAACTGTTTTTTGTTTTTTTTTTACCTCTGAGCAGGCTGAAAGGAGTAGAAATCTCATTATCAAACTCTCACCAGTTAGCTTGTGCAAACTGTGACCAGTGTCTTTGGACTGGTAGATTTGGCTTGTTTTCGAGTCCCGCATTAAAAGTAGACTCAGCAGCTAAGTCTCTATTAGTTTCCCTATGGAGCGCATTGCTGATGGACAGCTGGGACTCGGTGTCACATGTCCAAAACCAATAGGTGATAGATGTGAAATGACTCTATATAAGGGATTAAAGGATGCGCCCTATGATCTTCTATATTTTCTTACTGTCAACAGTGCAAAAGAGCAAAACCCAGCACCACCTGCAGCTTGACTATGTGAGTTATTCGTCTGTGCCATAGACGTTGAGTGTTGTCCCAAAACTAATAAAAACACGTAAATAAGACGTTCCTTTGTTGCACTGAACACGGGCTCAGCGGTTTATTTCCAGAGTCACGACACAGCAGCACAACGTGAAGTCATCCCCAGATTAAAATGGTCCCAAAAATGACACTATTTATTCCAAATTTAGCCATGTTTGCTGTCTACTACGGTGCACATATTCTTTTGCATTTATTTTCCATATCAATTGTAAATATACATGCTTTTGTATTATTAATACACTATTGACATACATCTCAGGCCTGGGGCTGAATGGGAGCTCAGAAGGTACGGAGAAAATATCCTATAAAGTGTTTGTTTTTCATCAAATTTGCCAGGGATATCCATTATCGTCTCGCTGCTGGATCACGCTCACCATTTAAGAGTCTCCAGTGGACCCAGACACACAAAAAGAATATACAAAATCCACACGGACCAGACGGGACAGCACTATCCACCAATCATCCGCGTCACTGCAGAAATATATATTACCCATTTCCTAAAAAGTGCAACATCTCAGGACTAACTTCCAGGCAAGAGATTTGCATGGTGCTTCACCCTGGGTGTGAAAAAGCCACGTCATTTAGTACAGGAGAAACAAACTGTTTCCAGTCCCCATGCTGAGCCATGCTAACCAGCTGTGTGCTTATCACGCAGACATGACGGTTATTAATCTTCTCGTCCACATTTCCCAGTAACATCTGCAAACTTCAAACTTGCAGCGCTAAACATATATAAAAAAGATGCTGACTTGATGCCCTGAGTCACTGGGTCTATATCAAACTCCTGAGCCAGTGCAGATTGCAAATGCATTATCATATATTAATATGGCAAAATAACAACTTCAACATGCTGTCACTTTGAGTTACGCCACGAAAACTCGCCGCCGTGTCTTTGATGTGGCAGCCCGCTGAGGAGGCTGCTCAACAGGCCTGCGCCCCATGATAACAATACAATTGCAGGACGTTATTGGCCACGCTCGTCGTGCTTTTTAACAAATCGTGTCTGTGCAGGGAGCTCTCTTGTCTGAGCCACTTCCCAGTGAGTAAGAGCAGCCTCAGACGCTGATGTACCCGGGGCCCTGCCTACTTCTCCACACCTACCCCACCGTGTCATCACGGTCCGGGCTTCTCACTGAGCTGTAATTACCTCAGGCTGACACACACACACACGCACACACACACACACACAACGAGGGAGATGCCTTCAAGTAAACACAGTCCAGATTCTGGCCCAGCTCACTTCAAAGCTGCAGCATGCTGATAACAAAGCAGACCCCGGAGAGTCCCCCCCCCGCACTACCACCACCTCTCCCCCTCCTGCCGAGAGGCTGGTTGGGGGTTCGTAGAGGGAAGGAGGAGGTGATGTTTGGGGTTGGGTGGGTGGGTGTGGGGGCAATAGTGGCAGTGGTGTGAGAGAGAGGAGGTGTGAAGTGGCCTTTGACAGCACAGCACCTGCTGCGTCCTCCCCACCAGGCCGCTCCGCGCCATTTGTCTCGACTGACCGGTTAGCTGGGACCCGGGGGGGGGTGGAGGGGATTAACACTGGTGTGTGTGTTTGTGTGTGTGTGTTGGGGGGGGGGGGGGGTTCAACCAGGAGGCATGTTGATGGGGAAAGGTGGTGTTGAGAGACGTGGGGGGATGCTGCGTGATAGGACACACCTTCTGTCATCCCGGTGGAACATTCCAGTCGTCTGTGGCAACCAACGCTGCCGCTGTGGGGTGATGACGCGTCCGCGCTCACATGCCCTCCTGTGTGCCGGGCGGTATGTCTCATGTTGACGCTATCGTCAGTGAGCTCAAGCTGACTCGCGTTAAGTGTTGCCTCAGCCTCACAGAGGCCTGAATCTGCGCTAATCGGATCATCATTACCATTATCTCCTAACACGATCCAAATGCAGCTCGTTGCCTTTAAAGTCACTCCCGATCCCACATCAGTTAGCGCCTTGGCTTCTTATCTTTTTTCTTTTTTTTTTCTTTTTTGCGACTCATGACACAGCTGGACCAGGGCTCCTGTGATCAGTCCACTGGAATGAAGGCATCGGTGCAGACCAGGCGATCTCAAAATACTCAAAGGCTGCGGTGGAGGCTGAGGAATGCACCAATGACAGGAGATATTTATGGCGAGGGAAGACTGTGACTACTAGCTCGGAAAGACAAACAATCTGTTTCTCGGAGGGGGATTGTGATATCGATGCAGTGTTTGTAAGACTCATAATTGCAAAATATCACACGGCACAAGTACTCAGCAGCCCCGGTGGGTTGTGTTTGAAATCTTAGCGAGCTGAAATATTTCCTGTTCCTCTCGAAAAGCAGCGACGGCGAGTCCTGCTCAGCATAAATTAAAAAAAAGCAAAAACTGCTGTCCCATCGGAATTTTAAGTCCACTGTGGACAGTTTTGTCAGATACAAACATTATTCTACCTATTCTGTTCCAGTGATCACAGAAAGTTTCAAATCAAGCCAATGCAAATATAAACCGAAAGTTTTTCCAAAATGATGAACGATGTTCTGCTGTTTGGGTTATGTATGCAGATGGATCCATGATGGATATCCCACTGAAATGTGTCACTACAGTGGATTCATCATTTTGTGAGAAAGAAAATGAACCAGAATATCTCTCCAGGATGACTTTCAAAAAACTCACTCATATTCAGATCTGCGTTGGTAAAATTAGCTCATGAGATCCTTCTTAGGCAGTTAAAACGAAAACAGTCCTCAGGCCGTGTACTCAAACTAAAAACAACCATAAAGAAAAGCCATCAACAGAATAATTTATTGTGTGATAAACTTTTTGTAACTTTGGCTCTGTTTCAGGCTGTTTAAAGCCTCAGCTTCTTGGCTCATCAATCTGATACCAGGCACCATAAAGCACAAGACTGAGTGAGTAACTCAACTGGAAACTGGAAGTGTGCCGTAAATCCCATGATGATGCTCCTACTGGGTTTGCTGATATCTGGCGAGAGGAAAGTTCGGGGGTCGGGATAATCAAGTAGTCACCTTTTTGTAATGATGAATGTAACACACAATCGCGATGGGAAAAGCTGACATCTTGTTCAAAATGGAAAAGTTCATGCGCTTCACAGAATGAAAACACTCTTGTTCACCCGCAGGGAATCTTGATTATGATTATCCACAGATACTTTCATGCAAATGTAAGCATTTTTTCAGGGGTTGATCAGAAATTAATTTTGACCAGATGGCTTTGATGAATTCATACTGGCCGTATCACAGTCTTGCATCTTCAAAAGTTTATCTCATTCATTTCAACCTCCACGGTATAGTCTTGATATTTCAACGTGATAGAACAACAGAAAAAAACAAACATGCGGAGGAACGCTGCCTCCTTTTTGGCCCTTTCACACATTTTCTAAATGACTGGGTGAGTTGGTCCTGCAGGCCCAGCAAATTATTCTAATAAACCAGTCTGAGAGGGCAGACACATTTTGTTTGATCTCACAAGCCGTTTGCATATTCAGCGTGTGATGTAGTGTCCCGAGTAAACACATGTTCAGATTCGAAGGATCAAAACAGTTGAAAACCTGCGGTTTACAGAAACGGACTTTGTGATTGACCACTTCAGAAAAAAAGCAGAAACACTCCCCTGAATCAAGACGTACTGGAAGCAAAATGAAAGGCAGCAAGTCACGGGATTAAGTTTATTCCTGTATGCAGTGGCAGGCAAAACATCATTGTGTTTGTAAGTGACACTCTGGGTTGTAGTTTGTTCTTTTGTGGCTCTGCTTGTATTAATTCAGTCCTCTTTTGAAGGTTTTTGCTCTTACCAGGAGTGGCCAGGTTATTGGGAACGCCATTGTAATGCAAAACAACACAAAGCACAGCCTCAAGATTTTCCACAGGTCTCAATTAATCCTGTAAGCAGAACAAAAACGAATTTCCTGCAGGGCTGCTGGGTGGTATCTAACAGGTGTTACAAGTTGTTTAATTATGACTTGTAATGTTGAACAAGAGTTATGATGTGTTTGCAGCAAATATGCAGATTATCTACATCTTTTTTAATTGGTTGAGCTTATTGTTGGGCAAAGGAGTCCTACCCAGCCCTAGAGAAGCTTCCAGGGAGGTTCATGTCCTGTTGAGGCTTGTCAGCAGAATACAATACCCAGAGTCTGAATAATGTGGCCGGGAGCTAGTTTATTCAAGCTCCTTTTGTTTGCACTCCATACTCACCTTTTCCCTTGACTGATGATCAGATAACCAGCTGAGAGAAAAAAAAAGTATTTCCAGAGATGCCACCGGCTGCCACTGGCCCTCTGCAGAATGTGTCTTACTGGATATTGTGGAGTGATTTCACGCTGTGTCATGGTTTGAGGCTAACACATCCATCTAAGAAATCCCAAAAATTCCTCAAAGCAACATATTCAAGCCTCAACCGTGCTATGGATGGTGCCTAATACCACTCGGAGGCCCAATGTCATGCCACAGCACAGTGCGAGCCTTTCTCAAGCCCCCAGAGTATTCTGTTTCACTATTTACCCATAAGTTAAGAGAGGTCATGCAGTAATGTGTGTGTGTGTGCCCGAACAGCTGCTCTTTGATGTCGCTACCTGGGACTCTATGCATATTTCTGTGACAAGCTCACACAATTCCGGTTTTTCAGCCACTGATAAAGGAATACAACATTTGACTGAGTTTTATGAGAAGACTGACACTGCAAGTGTGAAATAAGCTAATTTAGCTTCGCACAAAGACAGTGCTCCTCTGACTATAATTAAAAAAATATATATGTGTAAAGACAAAATTGTGCAAAGGAGGCGATACCCCACTCATACATTCTTACTCTTGTACCCATCATCGCTCTTGGGCTTAGACTAGCCGACCGAACGAGAGCAATGAGAAAAAACCAATCAGAGACACACTAAGTGTCGGTGGTAGGGTTTGTAGGATTGTTCCTTGGCTGTCAGATGTGACTTCCTGGAGTCTTTGTCACCGAGACGTTGCTCGGCAACAAGCGCAGAGAACAGGAAGTTACTGTGGCCGGTCAGGAAATAGCAGTGGACGTGAACCCCCCGCGACGCCACGCATTCATCGCTAAATTTTTCCTCCATTACGAGAGAGGCTTCATGCTAAGATGAGCCGGGCTACCTCGCCGCCTTGCAGTCTCACATTAGCAGCACACGAGAGCAATGGTCTCATCTAACGCTCAGCAAGAGAGCATACGAGCTCCCAAAAAACAGCCATTAAAAAGCCACAAAAAAAGCATCCCATCCCATTTTATTAAATTGTATAATTCAGCTCAGCCCGTATAAACGAGGGAGCCGCTTTGAGCATCCCTGTTGTGTTTTGCAGCTTTGTTGAGGGCTGCTCATGCCGTTGCTGTGGAGTACAAACCCACTCAGAAAAGGCTGGTGTCCAGACAGCTTTTTCCCAGCCCTGATTCATCATAATTAGGTCACCGGCTCGGTCTGCTGGCCTTACAGGGATCATCCTATATTCACGCTCTCGCTGCTCAGAGCCTCTCGCTGCTCGGAGATCACTGATCAAAATAATACACCGTGAAAGGACTGGAATCTTCCTTATATTAATATATTTACAATCCTCTGGCAACCCTTGAATCCTTCGAACTCATCTGCTGCTCTTGACCTGTCTCCCTCGGAGTGATTATTATAGATTGAGAGAGCGAAAACAAGGATAATGGCTTTTACCTTGCCTCACCTCATCAGTGCACGTCATTAAAAGTGCCCAGCAACACTATCTATATTCTGAGTATGCAATGTATTGAAAGGGTATTAAGATGCACTGCGCTTCCCGCCACAACAAACAAAGTCAAGATATTAATTTGAATAAATGACTGGGGACACAGCTGTACAATTAGAAAAGTAAATCCCATTTCCGTGATGATTATTTGTCTTTAAAAGTCTGCTGCGTTCCGGTTTGTAATTTCTCCTCCTTATCGGGGGTGTGAATGAACGCGGCCGCGATTGCGACCGGACCCAAACAGCTGGTAAATATGCATTTGGCAACGAGAACGAGCCCCATTGTTAATTTGTGGCTGAGAGCAGAATTGATCGCGAGACTGTATAATCGCCTCTATGAGCGGAGATCCGGGAGGGGGGGGCAGCCTGGAGCACACACGCGAGCCGCGTGGAGGTATCCTAATGATCCTTGAGGGCAAACAGCAGCGCGCGCTGTAATTAAAGTAAACATTTACCCAGCGCTAATTTAGAGGGTCCGAGGCTTGTCTCGTTACTTTAGTCTTTTATTCTCTGATATCTCCGTCATTAGGTGATAGCGGGGAGGGGGGGGGGGTTCTCCCTCTAATGTGTTATTAGACAAACGACCTATTGGCGGCTAAACTTTATTATGATAACCAATTACTGTGACGTTACCATCCTGTGTGAACGCCGACGGTATATGGGAAGCTCCAGTGGGATCAATTTACTCGTAACTTCTGGTGTCTGTCAAAACTTTCTCTTGAAAGAGGCGCCGCAAGTTTTGTGTTGTCTCGCTAAATGAGGGAGATATTAATATTTAATGTTCCTGGAAACTGTGCAGCTGAAAATAACGACAACGCCTGCGTCGTCAGTGCAAAACGAGACGAAGTACCTCGACACGATCTGTTTGTCGAGATAAAACAGGAACAGGTGGCGCACAAATACAGATGATATGATGGGTTTGTCCTCTGAAAAAAATGGTTTCATCTGCATAGTTAAAAATCTATTTTCTCCATGCCAAGCACCGGATGAAACGAAAACCTCTTTTGACAAGTTTTGATGAGCTAACTTTTCCCTGTTGACAGTAGAGCCGTTTCAAGTTCATCGACTTTGGAGAGGTTTTTGAAAAGCAACATTTCCTGTGGTTGTAAATGTGGGCAGAGAAAATATGAGAGTTTCGCGTTGTCCAGTCTCCAGTCTCAGTCTGCATGGGAATCTGCTTTATCTTGAATTCGGCTATTGCAGCTGACAGAAAAAAAAAAGAAAATTTACAACACATTTTTGTCTGTGCAGCCTCGAAGGACACCTAGAATTGTTGATGGGAGCGTTTATTCTTATCCTACGGCATTAACATAGAAGCTATGGGACATCGGTTTCCATCACAGGTGCCTGTAGCTTCAATAAAATGCTGCCTCACAATCATATGCCTTCCCTTACGTACACAGTGGTGGATACACGCAGACTGTTTGGAGGTCAAGGGTGATGTCATTGATCGTATTTTCATATTTTCATTTTATGCTTTATTTTCCCCTTTTCAGATTCAGAGTGGTTTCTCTTTCACTGCTGAATGGATCCCAGTGTTTAGAGTCGAGATGGTTGAAAACTGGAAAACCTTGACCTCAGGCATCTTAAAGGAAGAGCTCAGATGATTAACAAAGTTATTAGCATTCATCATGTGGGGACTGTGAGTGTCCATTCAATAGCTCAGCCTGGACTTAAAAGACTAAAACACATCGAGTGCCTGAGCATGTAAGGACACTGATTAGTAGGTGCAGTTGTGTAATACTGTAATATAATCATCATAGCAACACAAGTGAGCATTGTGTTTATTAATCCCATTGCCCACTGAAAGGTGTGTGCAAGAAGGGTTGGTCGGAAAACCGAGCCCTGAGGAACTCCAAACCTACAGTTTGCTCAAGAAAAAGACGAGTCTCCACTGATGAAAATGAAAGTTTGTGTCTGAGCAGGGCAGAGATGAATCAGTCAAGTGCGGGGCAGGTAAAACCTCCCAGTGCTTACCGCACTCAAATTCATACAGCGTGATCAAAGGCGTTGTAGGCAGCTCTGAGACGTACAAGGATTTGAAATAAGGAAGTTGCTGCATCTGCTCTCCGAGGCGTGACATCATCCTCCTTCAAAATTAAAAGCAAAGGGAAAACCTATCAGTGTCACAAAGCGGCGCTTCAGAGCGACGGCCATTCAGAGCTGCTCAGATAAGTGGGCTGTCTGTCCAGCTCCGGCTTGTCCCGAAAATGCACCGGAGAGCACTCTGCGAAAACATTACTCGCCTGGATGGAGCCTGCTCCCGCGGAGGAGAGCGACTCGAGGCTCGGGAGAGCTGCGTGCCGAACGACGCGGCTGAAGCGTCGGCGTCGAAATCCGACCGAATAATCTGTGTCATCGGGAGCAAATCTTGTGGCGACGTCCTGGGTCGGGTTTTGGATGTTTACACGCAAATCAAATCCCATCTGTATATTTTCAGATGTTTACAAGATAGTTACGACCACAAAATGCACCCACATACCAAACTTAGCTTGTGCTTTCCATAGTTTTGTAAATATCAGAATAAACAGCGAATCCTTGCGGCAAACATCACAAAATCATAAAATGGCGAAAGTGTTCTGACTTCAGGATGACGTTACTTAAGTTTGAAATACAGATTGTTGCTCTTATCATGTTTTTGAGATTTCTCTGACCTCTGAAAAATGGTTCTAAGTCTACTTATCACAAATGTATTAAAAGGAAATACCAGAGAACAAAACAGAGATAGATCGACATTAGATCACAATGAACTATGAACTTTAAATATGTTAACTTCTGTCGCCCTGCTTAATGCTCTTTATGAGGCATATTATTGGATTAAGGAGGATTTTGAAATCTCCTTTTTTCTGCTTACAGATATGTACAATACGCTCCACACCAGGGAGCATTATACAGAGTACCGCTACATAAAGATAAAAAGGAGGCTTAGCATAAAGTCGAGCTGGTTTATCATCTAAGCTGTGATAACTGCGCAGAAGTGAAAACTTTATAAACAGGACAAACTTTCAATCCGTCAAATTATCTGCGGCCACAAAGGCCAGTGTTGTTTACGGGGTCCATGTTTTACAGCTGTGATCATGGGGTTTAGTGGGTTGAACATTAAAGAGGAAATACAATCAAGCAAATATGATCACAGGATCTTTAGACTGCTGACCTCTGTTCAACGGGAAGGCAACAAAAAGAGGCCACAGAGCTATTGATTAAGACAACACAGGCTCGTCTGTCTCCGCCGGACTCCACACTTCAGTGCTGGTGAGGACACACACAACAAAAATCATTTCTGACCTAGATGGAGGGTCACCCGCCCGCACGCTGCTGCACATCAAACAGATGGTCCAGCTCCTTGTTTTTCCTGTCGGCAGCAAGTTTTTTCCCCTTTACATTAACCCTTTTTTATTTTTAATGAGATAAATACATAAGACCAGAAGACGCAGCACAGCTTCAAAAGAATTCATCTGCCCTGGTGATTAAATTATGCTCGCTCGATCTGCATGAATCCAATTTATCAACAAATAGGGTGCAGATGCAAAGGACGCTACACAATTAGAGGCAAACAGTATTATCTGGAGAATATGCACCTCCAGCTGAAAAGCAGCTCTGGTCTAAGTAGCTACCCAGTCACTTGAGGAGACAACTGAAATGAAAGAGAATAGTTTTTAACAAGATGCGGGAGCTCAATAAACAGACAAACATTCCTCCGGGCGGTCGGAGAGAAGGGGAATACACAATCATCTCCTTTCTGATGTGGTGGGGTGAGAGCGGAGGGCCGGGGATCACTTCCAAGCTAGGACAATCAGCCCTCAGAGGACACCCTTAACTTTATTTGTTCCACTTGATGGTCATAAAGGAATCATACTCCCTGATTCACCATAAAGTCAGCAGGTTTCTGAGAGCTGTGGCCTGCTTTACATCTAACACAGTGCTCTCTGTGGCCGCTCTGGCTTTTTATGTCGCCCCAAGCACTTATATGTGCAGAGCCAAGACATTTATTCCACTTGTGATATAAACTACTTAATAAAGTAAAGAGCCTTATAATTTCAGGCTTTAATAATGGCGAGAAGTCATAATGAAATGATAGATAAAGTACAGATGGTGGCAACACCCTGTGTTATTTGCAATAAAGCTGGAATAATAACTTGATTAGTGAAATAACGAATGCTTTTCTCAAGAAACCAACCATCCAAGTTAAAAGACCAACAAGTCACAAAAGACATAATGTTTGTTACAATAGACAACATAGTTGATATCTAGTCTGAAGGACTAGAAAAATCTAGTTGGTCTAAATGCAGAGGAGGTATTATTATGGAAATGCTTTCTTACATTTTAACATGCCAGCATGGAATTATGAATGGAAAAATAATCAGTCAATCAAACTGAATAATAAGAATAATAAGAACTTGTGAATATCTTCAAAATATGTCATTATCATATCATTGTCACGATCATTATCATCAAAATTAAACAGGGCACGGCTAAGCTGATTGAAAATGATTAATATCTTAAATCGTGGTGCGACTTGGTGGATTGGTGTGAAGCGTGCGAATGTGTTTGTGTCCTGTGACGGACTGGAGACCTGTCCGGGCCGTAGCCCACTCTGTGTGCTGCCGATAAGCCCCGGCAGACCCCGACAATACCGTTAAGGCGCAGAGCAGGTGAGATGATGGATGTTTCTTCACAATATTTCAGCTCAAAGAGCCTCCGTCTCCTCGCTCGTCTTTTTTTAGATTTAATAATAAAAAAAAACACCCACAGGGGATGTACCTGCATTTGGCATCAACGGCAACAGTGTGACTATTAACAGGCTCTGCACCTAACAAATATTTGATCTCACATTCCTTAACACATCCTCTAATAGCCATATGCTTTCAAACAAATGAGTTCCTGCCCCCCCGCCCCCCCGCTCTGCCCTCACCCCTGCTATCGTCAAATCAAATATTCATGTCGGAGGGGAAGGCGTTTAACACGTTGTTGTTATCTGAGGAATCAGTCATGCAGTTAATTGTTGTTGTAAAAAGAGAAATCAGGCTGGATCATGAAGCTAATTGCCATTATGCATTCATTGTTTTTGCTCCCCTCTGACACGAGTGTGATGAAGTGTTGCCCGTGGAGCCAGCGATATCTCCATAGACAAGTGGAGACAAACTGCTTCACCGTCGCCGCCATATTGGAGTTTGGAATGCCCTCACGGTGGCACTTTGCTTTTACGAGGCGAGCCATCTCAATAATAGGATATGCGGCGTGCAGTATTTCCATATTTGCCCAGTGCCGAGGTTCCTGCGGTGCCAGCGGACCTGTTGCTGCCGTGCTGCATCTTCTCGGCTGCACCTGCTTTGTTTCTGCAGCGCGTGTTTTGCGGAGGAGCCCCGGAGCCACCTGGCCCGCTCCGAAGCACCTGGAATAGCTGGATGGTGACTCAGAGCGAGGAGCCTCTACCTACAGGGGCGTCGAGCTCGCTCGCAGCGAAGAAAAACAAGTGTCTGTTTGTCAGATCTGATCTCTCAGGTCAGCGTCTTTCGGGCAGTAGGGCAAACGGGAGCACACTGTGGGGTTTGTTAGAAAGAGTTCAACTTTGACTGTATCCCCGGAGGCGACGTTGCACTTTTTTTTGGGGTGGGAAAGTGGTGGGTGGCGGGTTGGTGGTGGTGGGGGGCCCTAATCTCTATCTGCTGCAAGTAGACAGCATATGGTAAAAGACAACAAAATGTAGCCTGGGGAAGTCTATTTGATCCTTGATGGCAAGCGTCCCAGAAATTCTAGGAGGCTGTCAAAGCGCATGCAAATTTGAGGAGGTTTTTGTGAAAACACATTAAATCTAGATATCGAAATGCCCCATGCCCCCAGTGATTGTTGTGAGTGAGAGGGAAGACACGGAAAAAAAAGAAGCAACGAGAAGCAAAAGAGAAAGCGTTTTCCACAGGTTGATGACACAAGTGTAGGAGTTATGATCATTTTCTAAGAACAACACTCTCGCATCTAAACTTTGCACCCTCTTGGGTACAGAGAGCGTCATGCGCTCTCAGAGGGGATAACAAGTGAGTGCAGATCAATATAACTAGTATGTGTTAAATTTCAAGATTGTTTGATGTCTGGACAGGTTCACAGGGAACAGGTTCAGGCCTGATTCGGGCGCTGAGTCACCTCTCTCTTCGTTTCTGATTACGTCTCCATAACATGAGATGGTGCAAGATGGATTAAATATCATTTTCTCTTCTGTGCGAGTTATTCCGTTTGAAGCGTCCCCGACAATCAGCGAGTCCCGCCGAAGGAAGCTGCGTTCGCACACCAAAGCAGGAGAACAGAGGGCTTGGCAGATGAAAAGCGACTTGGGAGATGCCAGCAATTATACAAAATGTCATGAAACTTTATTTTCAAAAGTGTCATGAGAGTATGAAAAAGTATCAAAACAAAACAAAAAAAATCATTCCGCATCACAGTTTTCACTGTCGATATACAATCATCTCAGTCACGCTTACATTCAATATATAAAAATATAAAAAGGAGACATACATATTATTGCCAAGAAAAACTGAGGCACTTTGAGAGACAAAACTTATTGCTGTTTGAGTGCTGGCAAACTGTTTCTAACAACTGTGCAAAGAGAGTTACAATAATTTTGCCCTAACAACTAAGTTTGCACTTGTTCCCTAAGTAACAATGGCTTCAGCATTCCTCTGGTTGTACTTATACTGTCATTCATTACAATGCGCCTCTTTGGTATCGTTTGTGTGGTTCGGGTAAGAGACAAAGCGTAAACAGCCATGGAGAGACACTGGTACAAACACTGCGGATAACATCGTGAAGGCGTATTAACACATTCTAGACATGCAGAAAAGTGCATGAATAGCACAGGTAGGTTGAGTACATGGCATGACGAAGCTCGACGCCGACTGCAAATCACAGAAACACTGCTTGAAACGAGAAGCACGTGAGCACAGAGCTGTGTCTCGCTCTGAAATGGCATTGACCGCTCGTAGAAAATAATAATAATAATAACAATAATAATAATAATAACAATAATAAAGTCTTGGGAACAATCCCCCACCCCCTCCTGGATGTGATTCCCTGACAGTTCTCCTGGGCTTGGAAACATAAAGACGCATCAGAGGAAGGGTTTTCTTTTCTTTCTTTTCTCTTTTTTTTCAGCATCCCAGTTCAGTGTGCTACACAACAACCAGATTCCTCATGCTTGTGCAGAAGAGACATCCTGGAGAAGGTTTTGGAGCAGTTCTTGCATTGGTATTTTTTCACATCCGAATGGGTCTGTAGGTGAGCCCTGAGATTGGACCTGTCTGCGAAAGCCCGGTTGCAGTGAGGGCAGGAAAAGGGCTTCTCTCCTGCCAGGAAGAAGGGAAGAGAGGAAAAAAAAGGAGTTAGAGATCATACACAGACATGAAACCAGCGCTACAAAGTCGTGGCCGGCTGCTGCTCTTAAAGCAAAGCGCTGCTGTGCGGGAAACTGTAACTTAACATTTGTCGGGAGGATGGTGATGATGGGGGGGGGGTTACAGAGTAACACTCAAAGCAGAACCAACAAGAAGTAAAGCTACACGCTGTGTAATATGGTCTGTAAAGGCTAGGGGAACCATGAACAAGGTGGAACCCAGTCAGACAGGAGGCCCCGCATGCGTGAACTCACCAGTGTGCGTCCTGATGTGTCCCTGGAGCAGCCACGGTCTGGAGAAAGCTTTCCCACATATTTTGCAAACGCACGGCAACGTGTGAGTCCTGATGTGCATTTTGAGAGCCCCCAGGCTCACGTACTCCTTCTCGCAGTATTTACAACTGAAGGATTTCCTCGTCTGGGCGTCGCAGTGCAGCTGTTTATGCTTGAGGAGTCCAGAGTACGTGGAGTAGGACTTGCTGCACAAGCTGCACTGGAACTTCTCAGCCTCCACCCCGGTCAGCTTGGGCAGCATCTGCTCGTCCTCGTCGCTCCTGGGGCTCTCGGAGCCGCTGTGGTCTTTGGAGGAGGTGTCGGATAGAGACGAGGGGTATCCGGAGATGGGGGACAGGTCGCTGGGAAGAGGGGAGAGCGGCAGGCTGCTGGTGGTCCACATCTGGATGGGGCTGTACGCAGCCGGGCTCAGGATCTCCGGCTTGGGGATGACGGGTAGGGGGAGGCCCCGGTAGATGTGCGGCGTGAAGAAAACTGCGAGGGTGGAAAAAAAACGAGTAGAAATGAATGATCACATGCTGGGGAGTTTTCACAGAAACTTTAGCGAACTTTTCCTCCGTTTCCAAACTTTGTCCTTACCTGTGGGGCTGTCCAGCTCACTGTAATTTGGCTTCTTGGCGGAGTTTATGTGTTTCTTGACCAGGAAAGAGCGCGGCATCTTGGAAAACAAGTGACTTCTTCTTTGAAAATAAACTTTTTTTTGGCGTTCTTAAAATCACAGCGGCAGTCAGCGAGAGGCTTGTTGTTAATCCTTATTGCTTAGGTCCAGTGGAGCGTCATTGCGCTGCGCTGCGCTCTTGGAAACAGTGCAGCGGATAAAGCGGTAAAGAGCTGTAAATACTGCCTATCAGGTGCATGGGAGGAGCCAGAAGCCACTTCCATCTACATATACCGAGAGTTCAAACCAATTAAAACTCGCTTTTACCCTCGAGCTTCAAAACTGAGCCGCAAGCCTATAGGAGAGCACACCCCCTCCAACCCCCACCCTGAGGGGGCTGGGCTGGTGCCACCTACCCAAAGGCAGACAGGTGCCTGCTCATGCCATGTATTTACGCGCGTGTGTGTGTGTGTGTGTGTGTGTCTGTGTGTGTGTCTGTGTGTGTGTGTGTGTGTTTGTGTATGTGTGTGTGTGTGGAGTGCAAGTGTACGTGGCATCACAGTGACATGACATGAATAGTTTATCATCAGCACAGAGGAATCAGAGGAAGGGTTTTCTCCTTGCTTCCAAGCAGATGCCTCCTGCATGTGAGGACGAGACTCCCTGGAGAAGGGCTCGAAGCAGTTCTTACATACTTGAGATTGGACCTGTGCAGGGCAGGTGCCTTTTTCGTGCCAGTGACGTCAGAATAGTGCATACTTTTAAAGAAAGTTGAAGCTCTGCAACAACAATATCAACAAACAACACCCCCCCCACCCCCAACAAACTTTTATTTTATGAAAAACTACAGAGAGCTCATGAAAGAGAGAAGTTTGGGGAGAATAAAAAAAGAGCTGCAGGCTGAGATACACAGGATTATTCAAAATGCCATTGCTAATGCAATCACAGCAGAGGGTGTGTGCATGTGTGTGTGTGTGTGTGTGTGTGAGAGAGAGAGAGAGAGAGAGTATGTTTGTGTTGTGTGTGTGTTTGTGTGCACTAGCACATTGATATGTTCTTTTCTAAACACCCTTATCCATATATATATATATATATATATATATCAGTATTCATTCTGCAGATTCTCATTGTTTATATTATGGTTATATCTCATAGTTACTCTGGTGCATAGCTTGTATTCAGTCCTCCTAATAGTTCTAATCCATACTGTGCACATTTGCACCTCCAGCATTTTGTTCCGGTCAGACGCCCAACTGCATTGCTTTACCTCTCCAATGTGCAACGACAATAACAATGATTGGTGGCGTAATGGAATTGCGGGAGGACTCCCACCAACTCCAGCCTTTCTAACAATGACTAGAGCGGCTACATTTGAAGGACTTCTGTCTGTAGAGCGCACACAACGTATCAACCAAACCTAGGTGTGACCTCAGGATCTGGAGACAGCCCTGCTTACTGTGGCGTAGCCAAAGGGTGGCCAGTGGAGGACACCACACGTTCCCTCGCCAATAATGCAATAAGGCATCCCTCCTTGAGATGTAAATGTAAGTGTGGTTCCCGCTCAAGGTCAGACGTGACACAGTAATCGAATTTATTCCTGCTGCAGCTGCTGTTGCTACTACTGCTGAATGGGACAAGGAGAGGCAAACTTAGCAGTCTACGCCCCCTTGTGTTCACATCGGCTCCTCTGAGAGGGGCGGGAGCTGCACGTCTGGAATCAACAAGGCAGGAGAAAAGGCAAGGGAACACTCAAAGGCAAAGGCTTAGCCATGGTGATATTGAAAAGCAGTTCCTGGAGCAGTTTGATTGGCTAGGTCAGCAGATATGAAAAGCTCCTTATGTCTGGGGCAGGCCTTAAGTTAATTGTGATCTGCTTATCTTATCTAGAAAATATAATTGCAGATCATGAATAGTTCCCTTTTGTGTTCGCTTGGATTATAAAAGGGAAGGGAAGGTTATCAGTGCATAATAACTCCTGGCTATACTGTCGCACATTCAGCGCAGAGCAGGACAGGTGAGGGATGGTGGTGATCCAGCAGGAGAGGATAGAAAACATCTTGCACTGTAGGAGGAGAAAAAGATAATGCCTTGAAATCAATATTGCCCACCATGCTACAAAGGCTGGACAAGGGGGAGCTGGCCATGCACGGCCAGGTGTAAAATGCCTTCTTGTGGTTTTCATGCTTCGGTGCCATCCCCTGCATTCAGAACGTATGGATGCTTCTCTGCTGACAGCTACTGAGGGGAGGAGTGGGAGCCTGGGGTGCCCCACTCAAATCATATCGCCAACTCCGACGAGAGGAGGCTGCAGTTTATGAGCTCGAAATTAATTAACACAAGGGGACGCAGCGTATCCTTGGCCCTGTCATTGCAGGATAGTGTAACACCAGCAAAATAAGAAACGGGGCCATTTTTAGTCTGTGCAGCAGGTAAAATGATGATATCCTTGCTCTTTTTCTGCCGCCTCTCAATAACACATAGCAGGCGAGTACTGTTACCGTCTATCTGTATACAGTATGTTCACACGCTAACAGGCTGTATGTGACAGTATTGAGAGCATTTAGAATACAAAATATGAGTAACTGTATCCTGATTCAAATTGATGGTAATCAGATTAGAGGTATACTGACGAAATTGATGGATTGCAAAAGGGGATTTATAATATGTACAAGATGATGGATGAATAGCTCAGAAGGTTTGCTGGATCAATTTTGGACATGTGAGTGGAGACTACATGTTTTCTTCATGTATGTGTTGGTTTCCTCTGGACCCTGCAATGGACTGCCCTTTAGTGTATTCGCATAAAGGTTTAGAGCTGGTGAGATAATGGATGAACGTATTAAAGTAGATATTAAGAGTAACCTTCCCATCACAGGTTGTTTAGCCGGGATCCATTTTGGATTTTGTTGGTCTCGAGCTTGCGTGGTGCCCATCATCCGTCATCCTTTTGAAAACAAAAATCATCTCGCTAATGTCCCAATGACAGCGTTGACTGATGGACCAACAGAGGCAGCTGTAATTCTCACACATTTGTTTTCTAATTGCCTTTCCAGCCCTCATTATTTTTATTTTATGTAATCCTGCTTATCTTGCCTTCACTTTTTTCTTTGTTTAAGCTTTTAGCCCCCTACCTCTCCTGCACAGGCTTTTGTTTACTTATAATCCACAAACACAATATGCTATGGTGGTAAAAGCACGTCTGTATTTATGTATATGCATCCATATCGTATCTTTTATTATAGCCGTGTTTTAGTATGCAAACAAATAGAGCATATAGACTATAAGCAGCATGCTATATGTGCCTATGTACAGATTGGTTAAAGGCTTTAAATATTCATGACTAAATGAGCAACAATCTGTTTTCCTTCAGTGTGGCTGTGGTTTGACCAGATTTACTAGCACCTGTGATCAAACACTCCTGACAAGTATATGTGTGGCTCCAACTGAGTGAGAAAAGCTCAGATGTCTCTCATGTGGCACAAACACAATAAACTCAGCTGATTTTTTTTGGTAATAATAGAACCTGCATTCAAGCTGATTGGGAAAATGTAAATGCTTTGATTCAAATGCGTATCCCCTGCCTTCACCCTATTTTAGCTCAGACAAGTTCCAGCAGACCCCCGCTATACTGGTTAGGTTTAAATCAGGTCAAAGAAAAGGATGGATGGATCCTGGCCAGAGCTGAATTCACGCTTCACAAGGAAAAAACACAGTCCATGTCAATTTTAAATCAATGATCCTGGGCCAGGCTTGATCCAGGATATCAGTACCAGATCAAGTCAGCTGCAAGACAGGTAGAGGGATGTCAATGGAGTTTAGTGCAACAAGGTTAAATGTAGCACTGGTGAGACCTGAAGGCCACACTAAAGCCATAATCCGGGTGTGAACTGTCTTTGATTCGCTAATGGATCACAGTTCAGCCATTAGGGAGGGATGGGATGGAAAGCCTCACAGTGGAAGACAATTAGAGGAGGCTGTTGCATAGTGGAGTGCGATTGCGAGTCAGCAGATTGAGCTGCTATAAGCTGCAGGGGCAACAGAACTGCCGGTCCAGAGCTGGAGGCGGCTTTGCTCTTTAATTAACGACCCTCTCCCGCACAAAAGCCTCGACCCCGTGTCAGGTTCCATGCTGAAAAACGGCCCGGCTTTATGAATCAGAGCTGTCTGCGACGTGACGCTGGCCAGGCCACAACACGCCACGTCAAAGAGTCGACTGTGGCATCACACAGGGAACCTGCAGGAGGCTTCAGCTGGCGAGATGACAGCATGGAAAATGAGGAGCACCTGGTCAGGCCTGCACAGCTGCTCACTCCAGGCCCCGGGGAGAGAGTCCAAATACTACTGAGTGACTGAACACATATGCATGTACACTGTGTAAATGTGTGTGTTTGTGTGTGTGTGTGTGAGAGAGAGAAAGAGAATGTGAGGGAGGGAGTACTCATTGACAACACAGACTGAGTCATGAGTGACTGACTACATTACAACAATGAGAAAGTACAACCAAGCTCCTATCTCCTCCCTCTTCTTTTAAAGGTGACCTAGAATGGAGTATTTATTCTCATTCTCTGCTGTTTATATTGTAGCTATAGAACATTTGTATAATCAGAAATGATACTTAACAAGCCCTTTTACAATCCCATTTTTTGTATTGCACATATCTGTTTCATGTTTATCTGGCAACCACACCACTGATTGCTTGCCACTCACTTGAATATGACTTTATATTCCTTGCTAAACAACAAGGTCAGCTAAGTTATAATCGAAGCAGTACAGATAAGGAGTGCATTGAGCAAGAATTGCAGAAGAATTCAGATACTGAGGAGGAACCAGAAGTATTTTGACTGCCATTTCAGCAGAAACTTCACCAAACTGCTGCCTCACACATGCTGGCTTGATTTACTTTGACATGATTTGTGTCGCACTCATTATGTATGTCACTTCCTGTCTCTGTTCAGATTCATCCTAGTTTTTAGCTGCCATTTCCATGTTAGAAATTGATCAGAAATGAGGATGTGATTACAATCTGGACCTGTCGTGCATCTGAGCCTTAGCGAAATGCTTTCATTCTAGCTTCCCTTTCACTGCTGGATGGATTCCAGTGGATAGAGTTGAGATAGTTTACTAAGAATCGGAAAACCTTGACCTCGGGCATCTTTAAAGAAGAGTTCAGATGATTAACAAAGTTATTAACATTCACCATGTGCGGACTGAGTGTCCATGCAATAGCTCAGCCTGGACTTAAAAGACTTGAGTGCCTGAGCATGTAAGGACACTGAGTAGTAGCTGTAGTTGTGTAATACTATTATCAGAGCAGCACAAGTAAGTATTGTGTTTATTAATCCCATTGCCCAATGAAAGGTGTGTAGAAGAAGGGTTGGTACGAAAACTGAGCCCTGAGGAACTCCAAACCATTTACTCAAAAAAAATAGACAGATTCCCACTGGTCTGTTTCAACTGATCTGCCATATCAATATTTTATATTTGAACATGGATGTGGACGTGATGATGTTTCGGACCTGCCGTCCTTACATCATCGCCAGGTATGTAGTTGTGTCTTTCAACAAAGCCGCTGCACACAACAACTTCAAAACACAGCACTGTGTGTTGAACCAAATCAAATACTGTTTCTCGTTTGTCTTTTGCAGCAGATCTCATTTGTAACAGAGCAAAACCTCGGTGTGAATCCCTTGTGAATTCACGTACGCGCACACATACAGAATCAGGGGAGAGAGAGAGAGAGAGAGAGAGAGAGAGAGAGAGAGAGAGAGAGGACCGCAGTACAGGGAAATGTAATTGGCAGGAAAAAGAAAGGAGGAGGGGGGGTGAAAACGCTTTGTGAGAGAGTGTCTTTGACACCAGTGTGATGCTGGAAAGCGCAGCGGCAGACGTCCCTGGAAACGGCAGGAGGGGACACACACACACACAGAAATACACACACACAAACACACACGCGCACACAAGTGGGATCATGCAATACTGATGGATCCGGAGTTGTGCGGCTAAAACGGAGCGTCTCCAGAGCGGCGAGATGCGGGGACGCGAAGCTCCGAGACCGAGACCCTGCCTGGAGAGAAAGCTCTGAGCTCCACCTCAGCTGCTCCAGCCGCCGCCGCTGCCGCCGCCGCTGCTGCTGCTGCCCAGGAAATATGGACAGACCTGGGTTTTCTGTGAACCAGGGCTGGCTCTCTCGGATGCTGCACATCATCGCTACAGAGTATAGTGGACCCGGGATGTGGGCGATGCTGCCACAAGGGATGCATTGTGATTTCGCAGAGAGCGAGCGAGAGGGAGATGTTTCTGCAACCCGTGCATGAATTAGAATAAGAGAGAGCGAGGGAGAAAAGAAGAGAAAAGAAAAGAGAGAGAGAGAGAAAAACGCCACAGGAGGGTTCGGAGTCCGACGGGATCTAATAAGACATCACCACCTGTTACCAGAAAACCAGGTAAGCCTCGTTTCCACCGCTTGCTTTTTTTTTTGCAATGACAGTGCCTCACAAGACAGCGCACGACGCACGTAGGTAGTTCATTCTCATGGCAAACGTCCACATTCAACGCACTCCGTCTCCATGCACTTTTCTTTTGGAGATGTGATCTGCCTCGGTGCTGCGCACTAAGATTTATGGACCGGTCAGCCTATGTGATAACGAAGCACCACATCCTGCCTGAGCCGTGCACCTATGCAGGGCCTCGTGATCAGACAGCGTTTCACCATGCTCTGATTTGCACCCTCTATCCATATGTCTGCGTGCTGTTGTGTGTATGGGCTTGCAGGGACCTTCACGTTGCCTCAGTGCAGGTATAAGCAGCAGTGCGGTTCCTCCAGCCAGTGCAGTGGCGGCAGACCTCCTTTTTCCTCCATGCTGCTCTGCTCAGCTGCCTCAAAGTACTCTCTTTCTCTCTGCGCCGGGTGCCAACGCTCAGTACAGGAAGACACACACACAACAAAGCTTAAACAGTCCATTTTGTGTCTCACTGAAGTCCTCCTGTGGAAAAGGCATCAAGGCAGCGTCCATCTGTGGTTGAACCTGGGGAGTGTTTTCACAGAGCCTGCTGCTGCTGCTGCTTCACTGTGTTTTATTAGCCTGGCAGAAAGCTCCCGAACCTCTTCCTCCAATTTATGATGCTTCTTTAGCTGTAATATGCTTTGCCGTGGTTTTCTCTCATAATTGAGACTCACAGTCCCCGCTGTGCTCGTTCAAGAAAACCCACAGAGGAGCACGAAACCAGAGTTCACACTGCGAAGCGCCCACAGGCCCGTCGAGCTGATCTGAGCCGATCTGAGCCGAGCTGGTCCCATCCACGGTCATAGGTCAGGAGCAATCTGTGCGATGCACCGGAGGTCTCGTCTCCCATGGGTGGGTGGGTGGGTGGGAGGGGGGTGGGGGGGGGGCAAGACGCTGACATGTCATTGATGATTTTATGCCCTAGTGGGCGCGACCTCCCCCCAGTATTCCTGCTTATGTCCTAAATCAAAGAGCAGTTTGGCCATGTGACAGAGGCAGGCTGGCAGGAAATCAGGCCTGAGTGAAATGGTGTCAGTCAAGTCCAGTCAATATGTCAGGCAGAGAGAAGGAGAGAGAGAGAGAGAGAGAGAGGGAGGGAGGGAGAGGGAGAGGGAGAGGGAGAGCGAGACAGGGACAGCAAGAGAAGGGAGCAACTTGTTTGAATCCCTCACACTGTGTTGCAGGCTGGATTAACTGGAATGAGGCGAGTGCCACGAAGTCTCGCCCTGCGCCGCCTTGATCTGAAGCATCCTGGCGTCTGTCAGGATGTGGGAGCGTCTGCGCTGCACATCAAACCAGTGTCCCACTGGATCCCAGTGGGTCATTTAGGGATTGTGACTCGCTAAACGCTCTGATACGTGCAAGCGGTGGACAGGTTTTCCTCAGGCGTTCCTAGAAGCAGTGAATGTACACTCTGGTATCAATTATGCATGTTCACACGTTCAAAGTGCCGCTTGACTCCCGCAGCATCGCCCCTATACCCTGATACGTGAGCGCGCTGCTGGAGCTGTGCTGCATATCCAAGGGTTACTCTCTCTGCACTCAGCCAAGCATCATTTCATTCTTTCAACGCCACGTGGCTTTATTCACTGACCTATTTTGACCATAAAAAGCGGCACGGGGCTGGGAATAATGCACAACGGACCTGTCAAGATTCAAGAAGAGGGATGGAAAAGTGGAAGCGACGGATGCAAACTGACGGCGGATGTTTCGGATGAGATTGCAGAGTATTTAAAGGAAACAGTTTGGTAAGGGAAAATGGAGCGATCCCTTAACATTTCCAGTGATTGTTCTGTCTAAAGGGCATCTGGGAGAGCCCGCAGTATGTCACCGTGAGGCTGGACATCTTCATTACAATCTCGCCCCGGAGCCTGGCAGCAGAGAGGAAAATGCATCACCCCTTGCTGCTTCTGTGGGGCTTTTATAGCAACTGTTTGGTCGCCCATCCATACAAACAGCTCCAGATGTTGAATTCGCAGGGGGGAGGCCATATGCTTTTATTGCAATGTGATGTATGAGCCGAGCAAACGGGAGAAACTGTAGACATCTCTCTCTCTCTCTCTCTCTCTCTCTCTGTCTCTCTCTCTCTCTCTCTCTCTCTCTCTCTCTCTCTCTCTCTCAGAGAGCAGCAAGAAATATCACTGGCCTGTGCCACGAAGTCACTGTCATGCAACAAGAAAACCATTAGTCTGGCTTAGCGGAGACTGATGGCTAATGAAGCGAATGCACACTGAGCTCGCGTAGGGAAGACAGAAGACACAACTCTCATTTATATGCGCCTCATATACCAGCCCATCTGATTTAGAGGTTGAGGACTGCAACACAGATCAACGCACTGAAAGCCCCACGTAAGTGATAACTGCCCGGAGAAAAGCAATAAGGGCTCAGATTATGAACCGTGATTTATTATAAAAGCAAGTGGCAGAGCGCTGAGATAAAAATCTGCACCTCCGACATGCGTTTCTGTCGAGGATGCGCTGTGCTTTTCTTTCGTTTCGCTTTGCGATGTGCAAGTAGCCGAGGCTGGACAATTTTAGGTCACATTTGATTAATGCGGAGAGTCTTCGTGTTCGTTAAGCACCGCTGCCCTGACAGTGCACCGCAGCACCAGCTCAACCTTGATGGAAGGCGGTCTTGTACAGTAAATTGCATTATTGCGTTTCCTTGGAACATTTACAATCCATCCAACCTGTGAATAGTAAAATAGCCCCGGGCAGCAATTAATCCGCCTCACAGTTTTTTTGCTTATGATGGCAGAACAGGCGGCACGGGCGTCACAGTTTCTGTTTACTTAAAGAGTTGTGAAATCGTCCCCGCCACAAGGGCTTGTTAAGTGTTTAGAGCTGAGCGAGTGAAACTTAATCGCTAACCACGCTGATCATCAATTAATTACTCAAGCCGTTTGTTTCAAGCACTCTCGCTTTCTGCTCCAGCGATTGTTTTAAATCTGTGTTGCGTTGCGCCAAGTCGAATGTTTTCCCCTCCAGTAGAAAAGCAGAGATGTCACTGGGAACTCTGGGTCTGCAATCTGCAAGCTCATGTTTCATCGATCAAATGGCCGAACCATCAGTCATAGTCGTCACCAACCAACCAACCAACGGTCAATCAGTCACCAGGCGCAGCTCTGCCTATAAGATCTGCAGTCGAACGCTGTCAGCAGCTGACCTTATGGAAACCTCTAGTCGATGACGATAGAGCTTAATTTATGCCCTTAAAATAGTCATTTGTTTCGCGCAGTGGGAAGTCATAAATAATTTGCCCGAGCAACTCAGAGATGGCTCT
The DNA here is from genome assembly GCA_029224185.1 of Karalla daura. Lineage (NCBI taxonomy): Eukaryota > Metazoa > Chordata > Actinopteri > Chaetodontiformes > Leiognathidae > Karalla > Karalla daura. The sequence continues at coordinate 18,335,806 of CM055197.1, forward strand.
TTGTCTCCGTACATTATATTTAGTAAGGGAGCAGATGCGTCCCTCGACTTCATTTCAATGTAGCCGGGCCTACAGCGATATGCTGAGCTTTTGTAATCCTTTCATGTACTCCACACGCAGCATGGGGCCGTTTCCAGGCCCCCAAGTCTTCCCCTGCAAGACCTCATTGGTTGAGAAAGGAAAACGGCTAAATGCATATGTACTCCTTCACATTTAGTATAATTGGGATAAGGAATTTCATCACTCATTGTAGTATAAATACCCTGCATTGAGCCTAATTAGGACATTCATGTAATATAACATGCTTGATTTGCCGGGTCTATTCATTCACAGGCGCTACATTGTGATATCACATGCTGCGGAAGAAGAAAAAAAACATATTACAATCCCATTAAGAAACCTGGCCGTAACACACATGCTTCAGTTTCCACTCTTTACTGCCCGGAGTGAGTCTATTTCCGCTCCCTGATATCCAGTGATGTAACAGGAAACTGGTTGGTGAAATGACTCCTGCTGATTTAAGTTGGCACCCACCTGATATCCAGTGGCTTCCTGTTGCCAAAAAACATACATCATAGTCAGGAAGGTCAAGCGCCCGGCCTATAAATGTGTCCATCACTAATTTACTCCTCTGCCTATCATTCACGAGCATCTGGCGTGGAGAGCGTCGCTGGCTGCTAGCAGGGCTCAGGTATTGACTTACGCCGTGATGAAGGAGTTATTTTTTGACAAATGCATGAAAACGCGATGAGATCCTCTCTCTATCGTGCCGGAGTGATCTGTCTTGAGCATAATCTGAAAGAGAGGAGGCACAAGCAGCACCTCCGGCACAAAGCAGAGAATACAAGATGCACTCTGTATCCATGGAACTGTTCAGACTGACTGATGAGGATTAATGCATCCTAATGTGTCAGGCGAGGAGGAGCGTACATGGCATGCAAGGTAAACACTGTTGTTTCCATTAAGAGAGAATCAGTTTCTGACAGGTGAGACATCAAATATGAGACTTTGTAGCTTCTCTGTTCTGAAAAACTGTTGTTGTTTGTATTTGATTGCCATTTTCTTTTGATAAAATGATCGACTACAATTAGAGCAGACATATCATTTTGCAGAAATAAACAATAGTTTTAGCCCTGCAATTGGAAGGAGTAAAAAAAACAGGAAGAAAAAAAACCTCAAACGTCAATTGATTGCAGCTTGTTTTTCTTTACTCGTTGTTGGTGGTGTCTTTAAACATGAGTTCTTTTTGGCATGGACTCAACTGGAAATGGCAAGGGTAAAACGTTCAATGATGTACCTCATGAACTTCATCGATTTCTGCAAAACACTGTGTGTTGTGAACTTCTTGTGAGCAAAATAGTGGGAGAGTTATGGATTCTACCAAAAAGCCTGTTTAGATCGATCATCCGCCATTATAGCAGACACTTTGTACCCAGTGGAGTCTGCTGGAACTCATCTCCAGCGCACATTTGATGAAGGCCAGAACCATTCATTCACACCTAGGGGGCAATTTATAAGATCTACATGATCTAAACATTTATGTTTCTGGACCGTATGGGAAACCAGAGAAGAAAAAACCCACAAAGACCAAAAATGCAGCCTCACTGTGAGGCACAAGCTCTGCAGCGCAGTATCACCCTCTGTTTGGGTCATTCCTCGGATAAATCAGTTCAATAGTGTGTGATAGGATCGTGATTGGGGATGATAGGAGTGTCCTGGTTCAATACACTGTCAAACACAATTTGCATAAATGACTTTATCCTCATTTCACACAGTGTCCCAACTTTTTTGGGACTTTGGTCTTAGGAGATCCACTATGATTAGAAACTGAATATCTTTGGCTTTATTGATCAGCCAAAACAAGGAATCTGTATGTGTCACCTTGGGAATATCTGCTCAACATTTGTCACTGTTTTCTGACACATTATAGACTGAGCCCTCTGCTGATTAATGTGGCAAAGTCACTGGCAGATGAATCAATAATGAAAGTAATTGTTGTCTGAGGCTCTAAGTGAGGAATAGTAAAAATTTACAACTTCCTCCTTTGCCGCTCGTTTATCTGAGAGCTGATTTAAAGCTCCGGAGAAACAAAATCAAGACGGATCACTACACCCGCTCCTAAATTAAAACTTCCATTTCTCTTCATGCCATTTGTGCGCCTACCTAAAACAAACAAAAGGGTGCTGCAGTTAGAGAGGGAAAAAAAAACACCTCTTCATACAAAGTGAAAAATGGAAAAGTTGTGCGCAAATCAAATAGAACCTGAAAAAAAACAACATTCAAACAAGTCAGTGCATCTTCCCGACCTTAATCCAAGTCTGAAAGAAACTGGACCCAGAAATTGTTGAAGATACGCAGCATCGTCCTCTAAAATGAAGCGAGACATTATTGAAATGCCGCAGGAATGTTTTCCCGTCACCATAACAACGGATAAGTGAAAAATAGATGAGCAATCGTGATTAGCAGTCTTCATTCTCTGCTACACAAAGATTGCGTTGAAACAGAAACGGGAGGGTGTACATCGCCTGCAGACTGCAACAGAGATCTGATTGTGTTTTCTCAAGCAAAACTGGGCAGATCCCGTGGAAATCTGTCACTGTATAACACAGCCGATGTTGAGTGGGGGCTCTTTTGGGGGATGCCGTGATAGTCGAGCAACATAATATCTGCTTATCATCACTTGCCAAATCGAAAAGCTGCACTCACAGGCGCCATATGTTCCAGGTCGCGGAACGAGTGAACGTACAGTAAATGCAACCCATCTCGGTTTTTTTGTTTGTTTGTTTTTTTTTCCCCTTTTTGTGCAGTAAAACTACATTTGCGGGAGCACTCATATGTAGGCAGCTGCTCCACAGGGCATGCACGGCCATTCATCATCATGGAGCGCGGGCCACAGATGTCTACGAGACGGAGATGTCACGTTACAATCTCCACATCGTCCAGGCTTAAACCCCCACCCTCCACCCCCCCACCGCCACTCTTGTTTCCAGCCATTGTGTCAGAGCCGAGAGCACCGTTCAAGAAAACAATGCGCCGCAAATTGGCGGCACTGGAAATATCTGATGGCGTGGTGTGTAGAAAGGGGGGAGTTGCGCTGACTCGTCTCTAAAAGAGGCACAAAAGGTTGGGCCCATTCAATCTTCGGATTGGATGGCGGCTCAGAGAAAGAGGGGGCGAGCGCCGGAGCCTGACGGGGTGTGCGAGAGGGCACCCGCCAAGACAAAGTGCTCGGCTCAGGGCTGCAGACATATTTTTCAGCTGACCGCGAGGAGACGTTCATTTTTCAAAGCAGCCGCACAAACGATGTCAGGGCTTCTCCGCGTGTCCGCTCCGTCTCTGAGATGCTGAGGTGCCCTGCAAGACGAAACGCTGCGATGATCAGTGGAGAACAGTGCAAGCTCGGCCAGCCGTGTATGGGCCCCAGCACACTCAGTTCCAGTGCGGTTTATGAAGTACAAACGAACGGTGTTGGATTTGATAGAATTTTCGACACATTCTGCAGTGTTTTGGTAAATTATTCAGAGCTCAATAAGATAATTTTAATTGAAGAGTGTAATCTTCTGGACTCTTTGCCAGTTTGCTGATTCAACAATCGGTTGTTTGATCCACGAAATGGAGAGAATCATTAAAAATGTCTGGCATGTTCGTCTTTCACTCCCTTGTTAAGTCCAAACCACAGTTCAGAACCCAATTATTTTTTCTCTTTTCTATCAGATAATGTGCAGAAAACCATAAACCTTGACTGACCTCAAATGGTACGACTCTTTATAGCAATTATTTCATCAACTAGTTGCTATGAGTCTGCATCAGATTAGCAGTGTTTATGTGTATTTTCCACCTGGACTCATTAATTGGGGAAAACATGTAAGAGCGCTCACAACACATTAACTTGCAGCTCCAACGTGACCATGAAGTTAAAAGCTTCAAAATAAAACACAAGCTGGACACAATAACCATGACTCGTAAAGTTTGTGTTTTAAACTGTTTTATTTCCAAATGATGAGCAGGTCTCCGAGGGTGCTGTATTTCAACGCGGTACATCTTTTGGGAATGAGTTAATTTTATCGCCTCCACAAATTTTCTCCAGACTTTATAGTGGGCAACACGCAGGACGACATGCAGTAAAAGCATCGCATAAATACAAACTTTAAGTGCCAAAAGATACAATTCAAAAGAGGAACGACTCCGATGTTTTAAAAACCTATAAACGACCACGTACGCTTCCAAGGAAGTCAGAGATAAAACGATGCATTAAGGCTCCCATTGCCTCAGGAAATGTACTTATTTTATATAAAGGAGAGATGGACGAGCTGCCTCTGCGTAGACTACAACGCGATGTTAATGAGACACTCTCGTCCCTCTCAGTGCTTCAACAAATAGATTCATAGTTTCATCACTGTATAATCGGGACTTGACGATTTATGCATGAAATACACCTCTATATCGCATGTACTGTTTCCTTTCCTACCATGACGGCGATAACGACCAAAAAAGGCGCCTCGGAGCCAACAATGCATACTAACAAGGAGGATTTCTCAAGGGCGTGCTGTCGGAACTTAATAAACACTCTGGACGAGTCGTTTGTGCGCGACATTCAAAGATCGGGGAAAATGGAAGAATATGTGTTAATTGCCTTTTTGGCATGGCGCGCACGGATCTACAGGTCTTTTTTTTTTCTCATGCGCGAGGAATTCGAGAGGCTCCTTCAGCCGAGGCTGAGCAACGGGCGTCGCGGTTTTTCAGTCGGTGCTTGTTAGGGAAGATGAAGCCGCCAATGCCTTCAGATCCGACGTCCCCGGTGGAGACTGTGTCGCTCCAGTCAGAAGCATCGGGGGGAATAGTCCGTACGCCGAGCCGAGGTCAGGCTTCGGCCTGAGGTCATTGTGACACTCCGGCGAGAGAGAGAGAGAGAGAGAGACAGAGAGAGAGAGAGAGAGAGAGAGCGAGAGAGAGAGAGAGATGTGCTGTCTTCTCGGGACAGCGGGCGCAGATGTGCACGTCTGTTACAGAGAGCGCAAGGTATTCCGATGGCGCCGCTGCGGGACAGACGAAATCGTAGCCGGGGGTTGGATTAGGATGACCCTGTGGCGGAGCGCTCAGCTGCTCATCCCGACACCCTCCCCGGTGCAACTGAGGGATGGAAATCCTCTATGGCCTCTGTATTGATAAAGCTCTTCATCGTAAGACAACCATTCATCCATCTTCTTGACCCTCTCTGTACCTGGTCACCTGTCTACTGCCACAGCCACTGTCACTGGCAGTTTAGAGCCTTGAGTTGTGTGTTTTTTGGACGTCAGATAAAACCAGAGTCAAACCCAGACACGCAGAGGGAGAGCATGCAGCCAAACCCGGGTCAGTCCTGCTGTGGAGTGACAGTGCTAACCTGCAGCCCGCCGTTGGGCCTCCAGCGTGCTGTTATCGCTCTCGGCTGTGTGTTTTCGCGCCACAATGACCTAACCAACGTGTCCCACATCTTCTCTCCACCGCCGCAGAGCGACCACCCACCAGGAGCCGAGCCTGCCCGGTGGCCTCGATCCGCTGCTCGCCGTCAGCCCCGCTGGGAATAATCCGCGCGACTCCGAGGCGACAGATCGGCTCCCCCAGCTACCGCCGCCCAGGTTCTGACAGCCATGATCCGGGGAAGCCCCGCGCTGCGGCTCAGAGCAGGGATCAACCCGCCGCTCCATGGCTAGACCTCGCCGCGCTAAGAGCTGGGGGCCTTTCTGCTGAGGTAAGCCTCCGGCTTCCCCCAATTCAGGGTCCATAATTCAGGCTCGCCCCACGCTCGTTGTTTCAAGTCAAGCAGCAGTCACGTCTGATTAAAACGGAGTGGCACCGCGTTATGTAAACGAGCCTCTCGTCAAACGTCCTCCGAGACGACTCGTGTGTTTGTCTGCGCGGCGCGAGACACCTGATTTCCCGTCGTCGCCGCCGTTGTCGCTCCCCTTTCAAAAACCCACAAAACCGCTCCAGTGGGCTGTGGTGGCTTTTACTGCGGTGTCTCCCCACGGCCGCGGCTCAGGTTTCATGCTCTCCCTGATGAGGCCTCAGATACGGCAGCACGGTTCATTTCAGGGAGCAATGGATTCGATACTGAAACATTTATTAGGATACCTGGGATCTCACCTTGGCTAATGAATTATTCATCACCCCTTAATGATCTCTGCTTCTCTCCAGATTGCTCATTGTGAGGTCATTTTTTTTCTCTCTCTTTTTTTTTTTTTCTATGGCCGAGGCACATTTCAATAAAGGGCTTGTTTAGGACTGTAATGAAAAAAGGCAGCTGGCTAACTATGCTCGTTAAAATCAGCTGTGTGGCTGTGCTGCAGCCACTCTGACTCTTTTTCTTTTTCCTCTCCTTTGCAGTATCCCTCACTGCGTAGTAGCACATGGATTTCAAGACTTCAAATGAAGAGGTTGGTAAGACTCAATCAATGCAACGTTTTGACAGTGAATTGCCGATGATGTGCAAACAGCCTTGGCATTCTCCAGTGGCGGCTGCGGCCGCCCCTCCTCCTTGAATACGTCCATTGTTACCATGGCACAAATCAGGGGATCGACAAGTAAACACATACATTAAAATGGACGCCCTGACGTCAGCGCTGCTCAGCGAGCTGCCGTAGATGACAGCTGGAAGTGACTTTTACGAGCCTCCTTTATGAGCTCAGCTTGCCTCATATCCTCAGTGAGATGTGTGAGGACGGCGGTGATGGACGCTCAGTCACTCTCTGTGGTTGGCTCTCCAAACCAGGGCCGGGGCTGCTGTCCCAGTACGCTCCAAAACGATCCGACACAGGGTGCGCAGCTGCTCGGCGAATAGCCTCGCAGCAAGACGGTCCCTGTGTTTGGCTCTCAGGTCAGATCGAGGGCCTTTCTGTGCAGACTTTGCTTTTGTTCTTCTTTTTACCTCCCATGGGCCAAAACCATGCATGTTTAGATCAACTGGGGACTGTAAATTGCCCCGAGGTGTGAGTGTGAGAGCGAACGGTGTGTGTGCTGTGTAATGGACCGGAGACCTGTCTGGGGTGTATTCCCTGCCGTGTGTGTTTGCAGGGATAGGCTCCAGCAGGCTCCTGCAACACTGTTTAGGGCCAAGGCAAAGATAATGAACGGAGGGTAAGACTAACAGCAAGTTCATCAGCTAGCATTGAGGGTTTATTTTTAAAATCTTCCCGGGATGATGAACTTGACAACATAAGGAGTACATGTTGTACGCATGACTCAGTGGGGCCAAACATGACTCACGGAGTGTCTTTTACATGCTGTTGTTTGACCCCCGACTCCCCGCTGTGTCTTTCACCCTTCCACCTCCTCGGATTAGAGCGAGACGTCCTTGTTGCGTGCCCGGTCCGATCGTGATGCAGATAATAATGGACGGGGAACATGAAAGAGGACGGCGGATGCGGCTAATTAGGCGCAAAGCAAACGCCACGGCAGGTCGATGCTCAGCCACGTGAGACGCTGTCTAAACCTGCCACGCTTCCCCAGTTATGGCAGTGGTGCCCTCGTTCGCTCCGCTAATGACTCCCGCGCACCCGCATTACTTAATATAATGCGAATTAATGCAACATCCCCCCCCCCCCCTTCATTTTTCACACAGCAGCTGCAGGCGGCGGCTCATTTCTACACATTCTTCATGGCGGCTGACACGTAATGTGCTGCGTAAACTGACTTTGATGGCGCTTTGACCCGCAGACGTCTAAGAATAGCGGCTGCGCAGCCGACGGCCTTGTTAACAGATGAGCGACGTATCCCGGGTGACACGGACGCTGACACTGGCGGCGGCTTTTCTTTTTTTTATTAGCAGTCTTGTCAGGTGGAGGTGCTCCTTTTATTTAGACCTTTTTAAGTCAAGGACAGGCCAGGCATGACAATTAGCCAAGGAGGAGGAGGGATACGCAGAATGCAAATTTTAGCGGATTAGCATGTTTTAAATGGATCATTGGAAACAGACACGGTCCTCACACGGGGAGCCTCCAATGTTGGGGCTGAGCTTGGACCCAGCCGTTTAATTTGCTCTTAATTTGTCTTAATCTCCATCATCATCAGCCTTTCACTTAGAGAAAATGAGATGATGTAATTTTAGGGATTTTTCTCCCCGCCTTTCTAAGTGGATGTATACAAAGCAAATGGAGGGCAAAGGCTGTTACCGCGGCTCATAAAACGCTCTTTCTGAGAGTCTGTTCAATTGTTGAATCTGTGAATCAACTGTGTCTTGTGTTTCCTCTTATTTAAGTGTGTGCTTATACGCAAAGTGTCGAATTACCTGTTCCAATTACAAGCTGTTCGACTAATAAGCCGTTAGCAGTAACAAGAGAAGGAAAAGAAAAAGAAAATAACAGACGTCGCCCAAAAGTCTGCATCCTAATTTCCATGTTCATCCTGCACTGAGTATTCTCAATGACATTTCATTTCATGGGCAGTTAATTTAGTCAGGGAGGGGATGATGAATGATTTTATCTTTCTGACTGTTCGCAGACAAAGACTGGGATTTATTTGATGCAAGAAGGTAATGAGGAGCCATTTAATATTCGACTGCACTTGGCCAAAGACATTCTGACCATTCAAGAGCAAGACGTCATCTGCGTGTCGGGAGAGCCTTTTTATTCAAGTGTAAGTGATCCGCCCTGTCTCCTCGCATGCTCCTGCCTCACAACCTGAGAACACACGAGGCACGATTTACGGAGGCCACAGCGCAAAGACGCCCAGACCACCCCGACTGACTAATCTGCATCAGTTCATCTGTTCCATATAAATCAAATGCACCTGTTAAACAGAGATCCAGCCTCCGGATCGTGCCGGACGGAGGGCAACATTCAGGCCACGCTTGTCAACATGCCTGATGACTTTTTCCCCGCGTTAATAAATTCCCTGTTTCTCGTGGAGGAGAAAAAAAAAGAAAAACTCCTCCGAGTCCATGACCTTTCTGGAAAAGGCATTATTCATTCAATAACATTTCGCTGTCGAAGACAAATGGAGGAAATGCTTGTGTCTTCTGAAACATGATTACCAATTTAGAGAAAGGGTGAAGACGTGGGTATGCTAATACGAGCTTAGCGAGTCAGAGGGCAGCCTCAGGGAGCAGTTTCATTTGTACAAGTGTTGAATTCCTGTACGCTGTCAGCGCCAAGTGTAATGGAAATATAGTGACAGGCGTTGCATTTCCTGTTTGAAATTAGGAGACACCGCGTCTTTACTCCAGAGCCGCCGACTGAAAAGGGAAAAAGATGTCAAAGCGAAAATATAAAGGGACAAGAGAACGCCGACAAAGATCCAGGACGTGCAATGCAACGACAAGCGAATAAGAGGTTTCAGCTCGTCATCGCATTTAGTCGTCCAGAAGACGCTTTTATGCAAAGCGACGTACACAGGGCAAAAAAAACCATTCACGATACGATACCAGTAAATGTGACATGTTGGATGTACATTTGTGAACATTTGACAAGTGGGGGTGAGCCGGCGAGACTGTAGGACCTGTGAAGTTGAAATGAAACAGACCAGAAATGTAAGATGTGAATTTGTGTGTTATATTGTTTTTCCACGTGAGTTCAGCGCAGTAACTCTTTGACAGCCGGGCGCTCCGCGTCTCTCCAGAGTCTCGTCATCGCGATGGGGTTGCCAGGCAACCATCGGAGACTGTTGTCCTTCTACAGCCGCCCATGCCTCTGAAGACATATTATTTATGACTGCGTGTGGGTCACACAGAGGCGTAACGTGTTAATCAGAGTCAGAATCGGCGTTTATTGCCAAGTTGTCTCACGGAGGAAGCTCGCCTTCGCGCGAGAGGGAGTCAGAGGTTTAATGAGGAGCTTCTATTTAAACTTGTGGACAAAACCATGCCTGCGCTTTCTCATTGTGGCTGTACTTTATGCTAAACTAAGACGACTGCCTCCTGGCTACAGTTTCATATTTAATGCCTAGGCGGGGTGGTGTTATATCCTCATTTCCCAAAATGTTTAGTCCTTCAATAATTACTTGCCATTAATATTGCACACAATCATGTCTTTGCCCAACTAGCGTTTGCAGAACAATACCACAGAAAGACACGGACAGACAAACAAATGTTTTATCTCACATTTTATTTGTTCCATGATCATTATTTCAGTGTTGAGGAAAGCAATGAGTCCTTTGATCTGCTGTTACTGAGTGAAAACTGAATGTCTTGGCCCTGCTCTGGTGCTCTTCCAGGAGAGGACTGTAACGATCAGGAGGCAGACGATTGGAGGGTTTGGCCTGAGCATCAAGGTAATTTAGATCCTAACTGATTAGGCTGCTCATCCCAACTTCTTTAAATTAAGTCTGAACTAGTGCCATTGATCATTTTCTTGTCCAGCCACTGTGTACAGTGTCAGCCCGGTGGTTCGGTGGAAAGTGTCTTTGTTTCGATGTGTCTGTTTTTGATGCCTCTGTAATCCTGTCTTGATTGAATGTCTTCTCAGGGTGGAGCCGAGCATAAGATTCCAGTTGTGATATCAAAAATATCAAAGGAGCAAAAAGGTGTGTATTTAAAAAAAACCAAAAACAAGCGAATACTTTCTGTGAGTTGGTTTTACCAGTGTGCTTTTCATTCATCTCCAGCTGAACTCTCTGGCCTGCTTTTCATCGGAGACGGCATCCTTCAGGTAAAATGGCGCAACTGTTTGCACAATCGCATCTTTTAATAATACGTGCACCGCACGCCTGCAAAATCCGCGGTGAATAATGATCCGCCCCGATAGGTAAATGTCACATCCTGAGCCTCTCGTTTGTTACATGTGTTTTATCTTTAAAAAAAATGTCTCATCTCTGGCTGCTCCTCCGATGCAAAGGAGACATCTTTAAAGCAGCCAAAGGCACTCTGTATTCATGGCAACAGTGGATCTGGTGCTCTTGTTTACACTTTTCAGCGCGGATGCCATAGCAGTTATATTGCTCTCCTCATTAATCATTCTAAAGATAGAGCTTCAGTGATATGATGCCAGCAGTATTATTTAGAGTAACCCTGTTATTGTTGTTTGCAGATAAATGGAATAAACGTTAGAAGTTATCGCCATGAGGAAGTGGTAAGCTGTCAGCCCGCGTCTCGTATTTTCTCACACTACAACGGCTCTTTCAATGCCTTATCTTGTCTCGCTTTACGATTTCTATCTTTCTGACACGTAAAAAGCCAGTTGTTTTTGTTTCATCTGTTTTTTTCTTCTTCTTTTTTTGCCCAAATGTGACTGCAAGAGAATGTGTGCGTGTGTGTGTGTGTGTGTGTGCGTGTATGGAGAATAGCTTCTTTGTCTGTGTGAAACGTCTTATCTTGGCTTGCTGTTCTTGGTTAGACGTTAGCACGCCGTGTTTCATCACAGCAAGCAAATTGGCAGAGATGCCTAACAGTTTACAGCCCCTGCATCAAAAAATACCCCCGCGCTCTCTCCTGCACCTTCCAGGTCCAGGTTTTGCGCAACGCTGGTGAGGAAGTGACTCTCACCGTCTCTTTCCTGAAGAAGACCCCAGCCTTCCTGAAGCTGCCCCTGTGCGAGGACTGCACATGTAAGAAAGTCCCGTGCCAGCTCCTTAATTGAAGTGTGTGATCATTATAACTGCAGTGGAAGATAATTAACCGAGTGTATTTATAGCTGGTATTATTTCCCGTCAAGTCCTGGTTGTCCTGGTGACGATAAACTTGAGCAACTTTGCCGAAGAGAGGGTGGGAGAAAGAAAGAGAAGAAATAGGGCACAAGACGCATCAGGAGCGTCACAAAAGATGCTAAAGACTGAAGTGAGAGAGCTGATATTGCTCATTGTGGCGCAATTGATTGCTCTTCCGTGGGAAATCTTCAGCCTTGTCGTCGGACATGAAAGCTTTTATAAAACCCTTTCATATGCGTATATAGGCCAGGTTGACTGGCCATTCAGCCAGTTGACTGAATACAAATTGGCACAAAGCAGGAGCCTACTGTGGAGGAGGACAAAGTAACGCACTCGATTGTCGATCGCTGTGATTCACCACAGTTGGAGACCTTGAAATAGATGGGGGTGTTTCTCTGTCTTTGCTAGGCTCATCTGCCTTTATGTGTGTGTGTGTGTGTGTGTGTGTGTGTGTGTGTGTGTGTGGGTCACCGCAGGCATACCCAGCGACCAGAGTAGTGGGACTTCCTCCCCCCTGTGTGACAGCGGCCTGCACTTGAACTACCATCCCAACAACACGGTATGTTATTTATTTACTTTCCCTCAGCCCCTGCTTCGACTGACTCATTCTATAACTGTCCCCCTGTAACCACGCTGCAGCGTTCCCGGTGCCAGGAAGTTGTCTCCATGCAACTGTCACTGCTGGCTGATAACCGGGACGCTCTATCTTTATCTTGCGAGCGGGGTGAATCAGCTTTCCTCTGCAGCTTGCGCCGCCTCAGCCTGCCTGTGCACCTGCACCAGCAGCAGCAGCAGCATGAAGACAAAAAAGCCTCGAGCTCTCTGACGTCTCGGCTCTTTGAAATGCACGAGGTGGGAGAAACAACATCCCCCTCTAAATTGCGTTTTGTGCCCGCGCAGGACACGCTGTCCTGCTCGTCCTGGCCCACGTCCCCCGGGCTGCGCTGGGAGAAGAGATGGGTGGACCTGCGCCTTATTCCCCTGCTCCATTCGCGCCTGTCGCAGTACATCCCGGGCTCTGACGCCTGCAGGTGAGGAGCGCCACATGGCAGGGCCTCTTAAAGCCTGACTGTGGAGCAGATCCAGTTTTTCTGATATTTAGTTCAGCCCTGGAAATACAGTTAAACAAGCAGGGCTGCTGAGCGTGTGCATCTGCTCGAGAACAGACAGCCTGAACACTGGATGCGTGGTGCAACAGGCCATTAAGCTGTCAATAAAGTTATTTCCACTTTGCTACACTGTGAATGAGGATGAATTGGCGTGCTTTAGCTATTAACCAGAGGAAAGAAAAAAAAAGAAAATCATGTTGTGCTTGTTTTTTTTTTGCTTCAGTGACATTCTGTGCTTTTACTCATTGATGTGTTTAAAGCAGCTAAATAGATATTTTCCTAATAACAATGTGTCAAGCAACAGTGTGAAAACAGCATGACAATGTGACAGTGGGTCGTCTGAACCTGCTTCTGCTTGGAATATTATCTGATGGTGAATCTGCAGCTCTCCCTGGCTTCATGGGGCTCTGTGCTAATTTCAGCTCTTTGTTTTGCTCTCCAGTACATTACTTTACTGTTCTGGACCTAAAAACCCAGCATATGACGTAAACGACAGCTGTACATGTGGTTTTGTCAAGACATGCAACAATAGCAGAGTTAAAAGGGAGTGAATCATGGACTTATTCAGCAGATAGCTACACACATGGCTCCAAGTGAAGAATGGTGTTTCTACATGTCTGCTCAGGATTCACATCACTGTGGCCAAGTGGTCAAAAAAAAAACTCTTTCCTTACAGAGATATTAGATGAGAAGTGAGAATTTTCCCCGAGGAAAGGAGAAAAAAAATTCAAAGAGTCTCCCCAGAGTTTTACATGCTGCCATGAAATAAAGTGGAGAAAATGGCTTATGAGGGTCTCACTTTGACCACCCGGAAAATAGAGCACAACACACTGCAAAGTGAGTTTGCAGTTTGTGCGAGATTTTCCTCCACCCTAATTGATATAAATGGAAACTAATGACTTCCTTGGGTGTTGTGCATGGATCGTAATACAGAAAAAAAGGACGTCAAATCATCTAACGAGTGCTTCTGCTTTCACCCCAGGAAAAATGCTTTCCAGGTCATAGCCGTAGACGGGGTTTGCAGCGGAATTCTGCAGTTCCCCACATCTGAAGACTGCTTGGATTGGCTTCAGGCGATAGCGAGCAACATATCCAGTCTCACCAAGCACAATGTGAGTACGAAACAATAAGCCCCGCCGACTCGGCTTCGCCGTCCACCATGTAAACCAATAAGATATCGAGCTAGGTGTGTTAATGCGACAGACTTTCAATTTGTGGATCGTGGGAACAGTCCCTCCGCAAATGTCACGGCATTGAGTAGACACACACTAATGTCTTTTCGCACCGTGAATAAAGCACACACTTATTTCTGAGAGCCCGAGGTCACAGCGGCAATTGCAGCACGCTTCGCTCACTCCCCTCCGCTGAAACCCTTGCACTTTTTATCTATAATTCACCATGATATGTTACGCAGTGATGGAGGCGAGAGGCGGCAAGAAGCACAAGAAAACAAAGCTGTAGCTGTGAGCTCTGTAAAAACAAACAAACAAACAAACAAAAAACCAACAAGGACGTATGTTTATGCCGCTCCAGACGGGTGATGGGGCTCAGCGGGCCGGGACAAACACTTGCTAACAAGCTGGAACATTGGTGGCGGGCTCATGCGTACAAGAGCTGATGAAAACAATCACTTAGATCTACATGTTTAGGTTTATTATCCACACAGGCGCGTTTCTAGAAAGCACGTTAATGGCGTAAAAGACGTTAGGAAGACGCCGATCAGACGACAGCAGGTCGGGGCAGATGGTCGCCCACCCTGAGCGCGGTTCTGCTTGAGGTTTCTGCCCGTTAACAGGGACTTTTTTTCCCACTTTGCTTCCAAGTGTTTGCTCGTGGTGGGGAATGCTGGGCCTGTGTAAATGATATGATCTAATCTTACTCTGTGCGAAAAGTGCCCCAAGACAAACTTCTGTTGTGATTTGGTGCTGTATAAATCAAATTAATTGAACTGAGCGGAGCTGACAGTGGTGACATGAAGTGAGCAGCACTGAAAAGCAGAGATTCGTACTTATCATGTGTCTAGTGGCCTGTGTGTGTGTGTGATAGAAAGAGAGAGAGAGAGAGAGAGACAGATAGAGTTATGTCTCGGGGAAATAATGGACCTCTGCTTAATTGGAGTGGATGGAGTGAATGGCCTCAACAATCAAGAGCGCATTTCTCGCTCTGGTCTTGGCGTATCCAGAGGTGTGTGAGGGAATGGGTGACCTAGATGCATGCAGGAAACTAATGGTGCTCAATGAAAAGTGAGAATCCATTCTGAAATGGGCAATTTCATGGCAACTCAGCCAATAGAGAGCAGCAGAAGAAGAAGAAGTCAAAAGATGCTTGAAGTGGGGGTCATCCTCTGGTCACTGTGGATGCCTCTGCTAACCTTGGTGGCAGTCCATCCTCAAGGTGTTAGATTATTTTGTTCAAGACAAAGGAGATGGTCCACCACACAGGAACAGCTTAGTTACTCATTAACTCTTCGGTACTCATTGACTTTCAATTTGTCCAAACTAAATTATGTCTAAATTATAGCATTTAATCGGATCTTCCACCTAATATCATCTCTTATACTTTTGTACTTTAACCATACAGATTGGAAACTCTGTTATTCATTGTCGTTCAACAACATTTCTAAAGAAATTATCATATAGTGGCTGTGTTTTACTGATAATTTCCATGATCATTAAATAGTTTGATTTGTTAGTAATGCTTTGTACTCACACCATGTGCACTTTCCCTTTAGGGACAAATAAAGTGATTTACCGATTGATTGATTTATCATGCTGAGGATTAACCCACAAAGGCCATAGAAAAAAAGCAATAAACTGTAAAGCCAGAGAATATATTTGAAGGGGTTTAAAAGCCAAACTAAATATTCATAAACAGACCTTTTGGGAAAATTAAAATTAATGAGCCTTACTAATTAAACAGGAAACCTTGCAACCAGGATGCGCAGGGGGACAGAAATGGCACAAACATCTAAAAATACATAAAATTGAAGGACCTAATAAAGAGAGGGGTCATCCTCGCTTGCAGAGCAAACAGTCAGTGTTTTCATATTTATATTTGCCTGTGTACAGGATTGTGATTACATTGTTAATTGTTGTTTAAGTTTTTCCGTCTGTTTGCCACCCTGGGAGTTATGGGATCAAAACAGTGCAGTGAATCCAGAAACTGTGCAGGCTCAACAATTATTTCAATGTCACAGCTGCACTTTGAGTCCCATAGATGCACGTCTTTGCTCATTGCCTTCTATGCAATAACACACTCCACTACCGTTAACCCCTATACTGCTTAATCAAATCTGCTCCTTACGGTGCAATGCCCCCGTAATGATAACCTTTATTTGCTCCTTTAAATTCAATTAGGATTAAGACCTCACGTCGCTCTTTTAATGGAAAATATAGAGGTCGCGATGAAAAATGATGTGGAAACAAGACAGGACAAAAAGTGGCAGAAGAATAATAAAAGCGGAGAGGGGCGGACGGTCAACCAGTCCCGCTGTCAGGTAGATCATGTTTTCTTAGCGGAAAGCGTGACGTACGAATGTGGGCAGTCTGAGTGGGAGACGACATGAAACTCCCACAGCGTGCAGGTCCAGGGCCGCTCGGTGATGTGCGTATAATTACCATCTCTCCACGCGTTAACAAGTTGTCACAAAAGGCGGAGTGAAACGGCATTTCTAAGGACTGCTCTCAGAGTGGAAAGAGCGGCTGAAATTCAGCTTGTAGTCTCGCTTGAAGAGCAAACGTCCTGGTTTGTTCAGGCACTGTCAACTCTGCTGAAAGCTCTCTCTCTGTGTCCTCAGCTCCATTGTCCATCCACGCTCACGTAGGGCAAGACCCGGGGGATCCAAAACCCTGCCCGCATCTTTCACACTTATCCGCCTGTTTTCTTCCTCCACTCGCAACGACTACACACGCACACGCGCACACACAAAAACACAATCAACAACATCTTGTATCTTGCCGTGGCCTGGTGACATTTCAAAACAAGCAGCTGTGACTTGTCCTCGCCTCTATAGGAGGAGGATGGGAACGGGCCCGGGCGGCTTAATTTGGTGTTGCGCCTCACAGAAAGTGTTATATTGATAGTATAGTGTGGATTAGGAGCGAGTGATACCTGTGATGTGAGCAGAATGTTTTAATTTAAAGCCTCACTGCTCTCTCAGTAGTTCCCCTCGCTTTTATTATCTCAGAGAGAATGGATTTTTTTAAATGGATTTTTTCTTTTTTTCTTTTTTCTTTTTTTTTAGGAAGAGCCTCGGGTCCTTGTGGAAATGACTCTATCTATCTCATTTTGTAATTTGCATGCATTGAATAAATGAAGTAGCTCTAACAGTGTTCCTTCAGTGCTGTGGTTAAGACGTTAGCACAGATTCTGTGATTCATACTTTATTTATTCTTCGACACATTGTCACTGATTGTGAGCCCCCGAGGGGCCGCACATGTTCTTTGAACCCTATCGGTAATTGCTGCCTTACTGTTCGCGGGAGATATTTTAATGAGTTATTGACGCTCCTCTCCGCTTTCAACAGGTGAAGAAGATTAACAGGAACTTTCCAGTAAACCAGCAGGTAAGCCAACCGGATGGGAGGGCTCCCGTCGCTCCGTCTTTTCTCTCGGTTTTGTGGGTTTCTCTCGGCGCGCATCTTATTTTAAGAATGAGACGTAAAAAAACTAACCAGGTCAGCCAGTCAGAAGGAGGACGCGGTGCTGCCTTGCCGGCTATTGCAACACAAAACGAGTGTTTGCATCACTGAGGGCCGTCCGCCGAGGAATGATCAGAAAACAACTTAAGTGCCTTCACTCGGCTAACTCGCACTGTCATCCCTCAGTCCGGAACGTGGGGAGCGAATGCAACAGCGGCGGGCCTCTGTTTCCTTGTTCATTATTTATTTACCCAGGCTGCTCCCCCACAAACTATGCAAATTCACTCGATAAAGCAGTCAAAGAAATAAAATACGATGCGAGACGCTTGTCGCACGCCTCTTTGACTGGCTTGTTTTGCCATCTGCCGAGAGAAGAAAAAAAACAAGTCTGAACAGTAAAAGCAAGACAGAAAACATTTTACTTGGGTTGCAATCACCCCGACTTTAATGAGTAGCGAGGGTGAGATTCGCTTGATGTCTGAAATCATGTCTCAGAACATTTGCTGCAGCGCTGCTTTGTTTCTTCTCATCTCCCTGTGCTTCGAACCTCTTTCTCCCCTCACGATTTCTCACATTTACACCTCTGGACTTCACACCGGGGGTTGGAGACAACACAGTGACACTCTCCATATTGTCTGGACCGTAATAGCTGCACCTTAATTGTCTCAGTGTTTCATGTAGATAAGCCATAGAGCCTCTGACTAATATTGGATTTTCCCATGATTTTTGCATCATTGTAATGCAGCACCCTCATTAGTGAGTTCTGGTGGTTAAACCAACAGCAAACAGGCATGGTGTGATATCGTTAATCTCTAAAGCCCCTTAGATCTTAGGTTCACATCTTAAGTAAATCTCAGTAGAATTGTATATTGCATTCATCCTGCCTTCCGAGTAAAACTCGAAGTAAATGATAGGGCAAAATCTAAGAGCACGGCCCCAATCTCCATCTCCGTACTTCTCTTGGTGTGAGTGATGTACTACTTGAATTGCACATCTTGAATTACAAAACATTTAATTTTCACCGTTTCTCAGTGTGCCCACAACATGTGCTTTTTGGGGTCCTTTGATCTTCTGCAGGACGCGCAGGACTTTAATTTTCACATCCCCACGTCTCTCCTCTTCTCCTGTCTGGCAGATTATCTACATGGGCTGGGTTGACGAGAAGGAGCAGGACTCCGTCCAGGACCGAATGTATTCACCAAAGTTCCTCGCTTTGAGGGGTTCCTCACTCTTCAAGTTTTCAGCTCCCCCTGTAAGTTTGACACTTCCACCTCATTTCTCACACTAACTCCTTCAAACCCGCTACTGTGTGTGTGTGTGTGTGTGTGTGTGTGTGTGCGCGCGTGTGTGCGTGTTTGCACTGATGTCAGTCAACTCAGCGGGAGATTTTTCACTCGATCATGGTGCATTGTAGAGGGAAGTAAAAGCTTCCCTGTTATAAAACTAGGAAGCAGCTCGCTCACAATCATTTACACTGCATCGATCTTCCTCTGGATTGATGATGATCATTAAATCTGTTTACATTCTGCCAGCTTCTTAAGTGATTATGACAAGAGGGATAAGCTGTCGATGACTCTGGAGATGAGAAAAGATGGATAGATAACTGAAATTGCCTTCTCAACTGGAATACGCAGATATAAATGGAATATGCTAATGTGAGTGGATGCTGAAATATAGAGGCTTGCTTGTTCGGGCGTCTTCATTACTGGGGCCTAGTTACCTATGAGGAATATTTCTCCACATGTGGCGAAGTGACAGTTGAACAATTCAGCAGCCATTCATCAATAAGCGACCATTCATTAAACTCTTCACTGTGATTTTTTTCCCCCGTCATCATATTTTAGAAAAAGTAACCACACGTTGACAGGTCGTAATTTCTCCACATGGTGAAGAGGTCTGAGCTGAGGTCTGAGGAGGAGGTTGCACATTAGTGGAATAAAAATGGGGAAACGACACTTTTAAAATGAATTGAATGAAACACATTGTCCAGGAAAGTAGAAGGCACTGTGGGCTTATGACAAGACCTCAACTTTAAGAGATAAAAGCTTAAAAAACAAAGACAGTATTGAAGTGCACATAAATATTATTGATCTCAGATTTTATTATGTACAAGTATTCCAAGACAAGATAAAGCAAAGACAATTAGATTAGGAAAAAGTAGTATTGTGTAAAGACAGGACAGTGCAGGAAAGTGCAGCCAGAGCAATATTACATTACACAATATTGCAGCTATGTTATACTGAGCTGTGGAGCTCAAAAAAAAAAAACCCTCAGTGAACGAGAGTTAAAGTGCTCGTCAATTTGGGGAATGTTATGCTTCAGTGACTTCAGTGTAGTCAAACGGCTGTTGAGTAACTTTTCACTCATCATTTTCACTCGTTAGAGCAAATTGTACGGTTTGAGTCATGGGCTGCACACAGGAAAGCATCGATGCTTTGTTCACCCCAGTAGGTATTTTGGGTTATGTTAAAAGAACACATTCGTGTCTTTCAATGCAAGGACCACTCCGCTCCACAAGCTTTTATCTAAAAATAAGGCCCAGCAAGTCAGCACAGAGCCATGCATCGCCAGGTTGACTCTTGTGGACAGCTGCTCAGAGCTCGCCCTCCTTAATGGAGCCGCTCCTCAGATCACACATGAAAATGTGACGTCTTTACAGGTGACGACGTGGGACTGGACCAGGGCAGAGAAAAGCTTTACGGTGTACGAGATAATGTGCAAGATCTTAAAGGTAAGGCGGCAGTCTCTGCAGTCTTCTTAAACATGTAAGGGGTGCGGCAGGCCCGACATCAGACTGGCAGTGAAAAACAAAGAGAAGAGCGGGCAGAGCTGGCAGCTCAATGTGAAACTCACTAAAACTCACTCACGTTCTGCTCAAATCCCACAGAGAGACCCAGGGGTCAGACTGAGTTGCTCATTCTCGGCAGGTTCAAAGTCACGCCGAATAAGATCATGAGAGCTTCGTACCACCAGAGTCATTACTGCAAATTTAATTCATACATATTCACATATTGAATCAAATTACTGACCCGTAAATGATACCTTTCCCGCTCGAGTCTCTTGGGCTACAGAAAGTCTCGAAAAGGTAGACTGCAGTGAAACGTTGCGTGATTCATCCTTCCCATACACTTTACCTCCATGCTAGTGGAGGAGTGCTCTTGATGCAGAGTCCTCAGAGTTAATAAGCCTCCGCTCGGCCTCAGCTGTGTCTTATCCCCGCATCAATCTACCCATCTGTGCCTGATCAGCATGGCAGCCGTGCTCTCTTATCGTAGGACAATGACCTGCTGGACAAGAGGAAGCACTGCTTCAGCGTGCAGACGGAGAGCGGCGAGGACATGTTCTTCAGCGTGGAGCTGGACTGCGAGCTGCTGATCTGGGAGAAGGCTTTTCAGATGGCCACGTTCCTGGAGGTGGAGAGGATACAGGTCTGTGGCAGAAATGGGAAGAAAGTCTGGACTCGTTTTAACCGTTCAGTTACGTTTGGGTCAGATTGGATTCATTTTCTCTGTACCATTTTAGATAGTTTGATCAGGCTGTCAGGTTCCATTAGACCGTACCTCTGAACAAACAAGATAAACAAATGCATGCTTTTTATTGAACTTGCGGTGGTGTGAGCCCAGTCAAAAAGGACCAAACAATTTTAGATGAGAAGAAATCTATAATAATACAAATCACCCAACTTTCTAAGTTGTCAACTTCCATTTGGTATTTATGGCCTGTGGGCCTCAGGGACCTATTATGTTGATAGTAGCTGGACTATGAGAAGTACCCAGGAGAAACATATTGCATTTTCACTGTTTTGACACCATTTAAATTGGTAGCAAAACAAAAATCACACCCAATACTGAGATTAAATATTCTTTGACGTATAGTACTAAACATCCATATGAGTTTCTGTGATAGTTACCTCTAATAGACATAGAAATAATTTGTTTTCCAAAGGAACAACTTGGATGACCTCAGGTCGCTGAGGCCTACAGGCCGTAAATGCCAAATGGAAGTTAAAAACCTAAAATTCCCAATGATCTCACTGGACAAAAGGATAAAACACAACATTAAGCTGACTAAAGATTTCTAATAATCTAAAATGAGTCCGTCACTTTTCGCTGGGCACGCCGAGGTAAGGGAGCTGAAATGAGCACAACAGGAGGGTTAATCCAGCACCGGGCGTCAGCTGCAGTCCCTTTAGCACAAAGATAGATAATACTCGTATGACATTTACAGCTGAGCTAAAGCAGCTTGTGTCCTCGCGTGTAACATCTTCTTCTCCGACTCTGTAGTGCAAAACTTACGCCTGCATCATGGAGAGCCACCTCATGGGACTGACAGTCGACTTCAGCATGGGCTTTGTGTGCTTTGATGCGGCTTCAAAGGTGGGTGCAGGACAAGCCTCTGTCATCAATAAAAACCAGGGAAAACAGATCTGCTCTGTGTGACAGCTCCGACAAATGTATTGTACACAGCGTGATGAAACTCACACAGCCTCAGCCACGCGCTTCCTTTTTTTTTCCCTCCCTCTCTCTCTCTCTCTCTCTCTCTCTTTTTCTGCGTTGCTCACTTATTCCTTATTCTGCACTGTGTGCATTTTGGGACTGTGAGCACATTTGTTTTGACGGCTGGTTCCCTCCAGCTCAAACATCTCACTCCTGCCTGCAGTTCAGTTTTGGCCTTTCCCCAAGTCTGAGAGCCACGCAGACTACTCCGCTGGTGCACATTATGTGGATGAGCAGGACACGAGCACTGCCATATTGTTCTCCAAGATTCTGGCCGTAATTCCTGCAGTGTGAAGCTACACTGTTCCCCAAGGACACGGCAAGAGTTGCCAGCGCATTGTTTACAGGCAGAAATACACAAAACACAATCCATATGTACACAGCGGTCACAGACAATACACTGGGTGGGATTACTCCGTAATTAAAAGCCGCTACTGGCAAGTTGCAACAGGCATGTTACACAATTAGTTTGAATCGGTGGCGGCACAAACAAAACCGTCTGACAAGTCGTAGGCTGCGGGCAAAGTGACGTGCTGCACCTTTTTTTCTATCAAAGACGACACGTTCATTTAAAAACATTTTAATTGCACAGTATAGGACAGAGATGACAGTTACGAGACGTATATTGTCGCGCACAATTAATTACTGAGCCGCAGATGTAGATTGACTGCCTGTGTGGCACTTGCAAGCCCGCACAAAGGACATCTATAATATCTATGTATAGATTTAGATGTACAGAGGCACTTATTTTCTCTGCCTAATGAAGTTGCGTTGCCGCACGAGGAAGCGACTCCGTCGCTTGATAAAATCAAACCTGAATTAAGTTTGAAGTTGCCCACTGATGCACTGCTACTTAATATAAAAAAAGAAAGCACTTAAGAAACAATGAACTCACGCTGCATGAAAGAAGTAAAAGCAGAGACAAATGGTGCAAATAGTATGGAATGCAGGGCACGCACGTTGTTTATTCACACAGGAAGCTGTCAACACAAACAAAGGCCTCTCCGCTGGGCTGAATAAATCTGGCGTCAGCGCGTTGCTACACCTTTCCCCCGTCGCTCCTGTCTAATTAGGCAGAACTTCATTTACAGACCTGAACGTCGTTAGTTCACAGTTTTGTGGCTTAATGCCGAGACGTTCCGTTCACCAGTGTGAACATCCATGGACTTACAACTACTGACACGCTCTGCACTCATTGTCCCCTGCGGTTGGACTCGTGTCACGACACGCTATGGTTAAGCTTTAGTTCGGTATTGGCGTCGAAGCTGTTGGATGATTATCATCTACAGTACGGCTCGTATCAGTTTTCCTCACAAAGTCGTTTTCTCTGACTGCGTTCACACCTGCGGCTGTCAAGTGAACTGAGTGGAGTAGGATACAGAGCTCAAGACTGTAGGTAAGTAGAAGCGTAAGAGACACAACAGCAGTGCTCCTAATTTGAGGAGTTAGAGGTCGATGTTGCCACCAACAACAGTGGCTTGACAGAAATGAAACTCGGGAGACGTGGAGTCTCATGAGATCCCAAACCCGCGTGGAGAAACGGCGTATTTCCATGTGGGTCACAGTACAGATATAATATGAAGTTTTTGACGTGTGGGTGATGGTGTTATTCTCGCTGCTGTCATGCCGAGCGGAGTCAGGAAGACGGTTCGGAGACGTGACACCCTTCCACTCCTCTCTCCTCCCTCTCCAACACCTTCAAGTGAGCTTCACCGTTCCCGTCGTGTTTTACATGAATTCGTACGGCACAAGTAATGAGTTTGGTGTCAGGGTAATTATTGCAGCCTGCGCGGGCCTGGAGTTCGCAGCACCACAGATCCATATTCATGCGAGGAGAGCGGCCAGCTGTCTACCTGAGGAGTCAGTCTGTCGTCGAGCTCACTGTGCAGCTTTTGTTTATTCACTTCAGCACTAATTGAATCACCGAAGGAAGCGCTGCTATTTCAGGTGAAATTGCTGTGGCTTGTTAAATTTCCCAGTAGCGAAAAAAATAACAAGTTTATATCTCCCGAACGACCCGTATCTGGTTGATCTGCTGACGTGTCCCATTTCTCACTGCATCCATGTGGATTTTAACTAGAATTATTCATGAAATGGGGACACAGGAAGGGATTCACAAATTAGATTGGGGTAAATAAGGATTTTCCAGTTGTGTTTTAATGTCGGACTCACACGGACTTTGGTTGCAGGCCGTCCTGTGGAGATACAAGTTCTCTCAGCTGAAGGGATCGTCCGACGATGGGAAAAGCAAGATCAAGTTTTTGTTCCAAAATCAAGACTCCAAATCTATCGAAGCAAAGGTAATTCACTCTGAGCGTTGCCTAATGCTGCGTGTCAGGGAAGAAAGTTACTCAACGAGAATTTCAAAGCGGCCGGGGAATCAAAAGTGAATGACTCAAGTATTGATCGGCCTTCTCTTTCAGGAGCTGGAGTTCTCCAACCTCTTCGCCGTGCTCCACTGCATTCACGCTTTCTTCGCTGCCAAAGTCGCTTGCCTGGACCCGATGTTTGTGGAGAGCCAAGGCAACGCGACTACCACCGGGTTTCCTTCCCTCTCCAGTATCTCCTGCAACTCACAGACACCTAAGCTGAAATACGCCACTTGACAGGCGTTGCTGTCCGCGGCACCTCGGAAGAGAGCGCTGCGCTTAGCCGCAACCGAGGCCTGAAGCTGTTGGAGGAGGAGGAGGAAGAGGAGGAGGAGGAGGAGGAGCAGACTCTGTTCAGACTGCTGTGCTATAAAAGACCCTTTTGAGGACCGCTATACTTGATACCTTTTCGGATTTCTGGAATAATCCTGGACCTGAACACAAATCTCTGCTTTGAGAAACTTCCCAAAAACAAACAAAAAACAAAACAAAGACTCTGTGGACACACACCGTGTGATCCGGAGTTGTTTCTAAGTGAGTTTGTTTTTCTTTCAACCCTCAGACATCCTTAAAAATCAACACACCCTGGAGAAAAATGCAGTTCTTTTCCAAAGGAAGTCTGCTTTTCTATGTAATTTTACTCAACTTTTGAAGATTTGGAGGGTAAAAACACGTTTGATTTTGGACTTTTTTTTCCTTCCGTAAGGATTTGTCTGGACACTGGATATGATGATGCTTTGGATATTTCCTTTTGTTTGTGTGCTCTCGACATGAAAACCTTCTTCCCTGAATTCATCCGTCTTTGAGCAGTAAAAATTAAGTTTCTCTGGAACGTAATTGGAGACGAACAACAAGCTAAATGTCAAAACACAAAACTAATCCGAATGTGGCGTCTGAGGTTTGCTGGCAACATTGGTTGGACTGTGTTGGATGGTTTTGTGTCCAGATCGACTAACTAACCTCATTACACAACGTACACCGACAGGCCTGAGGTCAAAACCTGGATTCCTGCACGGGAAAGGCTGTGTGAAAGTGTAGTTTTCACTGAATGGATGAAGAGGGACACTGATAATCAGGTTCACCGTCCTCGCAGCCGTAATCTGAAAACACCACTCTAAACATGATTGGAAACACTTTCCATCAAGTTTATGGCATTTTCTGTCCCCAAACTTGATTATGTAAATAAACAGTGACATTCAGATGAACTCAAAGAATTATGAATTATGAAGATTACTTGAGGGATTACTTGTGGGGATTATGGCATTTGTTAATTTGATGTGCACCAGAGACGACTAGGTAGATAGCTCATAACCTTGTGCTCTCTTCATCATTTACTCTATGGACCAATTTAGAGGAATACAAATCAGCTAGTGGTGTATTTTTGGAATATTTTACCTTTTTCTTTTGGAATTTGCTTGTAAATATGGTGACAACGCTCCACGGGAAACACCGGAAAATAGAAACGTGTAGCATCGCGGGCCTCCGGAGGGGTCGAGGCGGCCCTCTAAACTTCACTTTGCATTAAACTGTTTCTAAATGCGGCGGAGTGACAGCTAAACTCTGGTATTCAAAAAGAGTCCAGGTCAATTAGCGCAATTAGTCATGCTCTTACCTTCCATTTACAGAGTAGAGTCCACACAGAAGAGGCCCATGGGTAAGTAAACTCTAGAGGATAGTAAATTAAATGGGGTCAGTAAAGTGTTTGGTACTGTGCACGCTTGTTAAGCTGACATGAGTGTCTGAGGGAGACTAATGATGGTGCAGTCTATGCAAAGAAAGTCTCGAGTGATGCTTTTGTGCTTTAAAATTATCTCGGTTGCACACACGCCCTACAACACAGGATCTAGAGAGTGAGGTTTATTTTATTTTTTGCAGA
Organism: Karalla daura; assembly: GCA_029224185.1. Lineage (NCBI taxonomy): Eukaryota > Metazoa > Chordata > Actinopteri > Chaetodontiformes > Leiognathidae > Karalla > Karalla daura. Next base: position 18,361,911 of record CM055197.1, read on the forward strand.
TGTTTTATTAACAAATATGCTGTGTAATAAATTAATAAAGACAAACTTTTATAACACGGCTCACTGGTGGTGGGTTTTATCTTTCATGCACCCGTTTCATGCACGGAGCTGTGTTTACTCAAAGGCTCGACTTCTGGTTATTCATGATGAGCAAATGGAGACGACCTTCTCCAAATACACCGGACCACACACAAAGTGATAGTCAAACATTTTAAAGTGGCACCAATTTGCTTTTTTTAATTCAGAAGTAATAGTAGGATGAAGCTAGTGTGTGTTGGGTTAACACTGATCTGTGTGTACGATCCATACCTGCACTCCACTGCTACTGTGGAGTGGATATTCATAATTAAATTGCAGTTATATATATATATATCTTTTAATTTGCTGTTGGGATCAAATAGGGGGAGATAATGGACCGGATGGATGGACATTTACATGTGAAAGTCTTTTTTTCATGTTAAATGTTTCGAACGATATGGAAAACATGGTGGAGTCCGTGATGACTGCAAAAAAAAAAAAAAAGAGGAGGTGGTTTCGACTTGAGGACTTTTGAAAATAGTCACAGTCAATTGTGCTTGTGCTTCGTCAAGTATAATGTGTGTCAAGCTGTTCCAGTCATGTATAATTAACACGCGAAGTGCAGGCGCTTGAGCCCTGCATCTAATAAAAGATGCAGTTGAGCGGTATCGGGGGAGGAGTAGACATTTCTGGGTGCGCGGCTCGCACTGGAGACTCGGGACGTCGTGTCCGAAGTCTCTTCTCGCCCGTGCCAGAGCCGGGGCTCCTGCGCCGCGATCGGGTCGAGGCGTTTTGTCACCGCGCCAGCGTACTAAAGTGAAAATCCGCAGTCCGTGCAAATTTTGCGTGCAGGTAGAAGGCTGGCGCGGCTTTTCGCTGCCTAGCGAGTCCCCGAAACGGAGGTCGACGGCCTCACGCGGGCAGCCGCTCCATCGATCGGCACAGACTGTACAGCGAAACGCAGCAGAAAAAAAACACAAAAGGTCACGAGGGGATTTCAGAGAGAGGCGGGCTGCTGCGACCGGCTCGACCTCACCGCCGGCCCGGCCGCGACCCCGCGGGCCGACGGCGCTCCGGGAGAGCGGGGACGCTAAAAAGAAAGAAAGAGCCGTTACAATGATTAGAGGAGGCGCAGTGTGATTGTGACCTTTATTTCTGTGCCAAACATTTACGGAGGAACAACACATTTCCAAAATGAGCCGCACACGCTAAGGGGGGGAGAGGGGGGGGGGGGGGATCGGCCTTCGGGTCTGGTGGAACAGCGACCGGAGCTGCATTCACGCGATGGAAAAACCTCAGAACTGGTGGTAGACGCGGTCTTTGCCGGGCGCCCGGCCCCCGCGGTCCACTCGTGTCCGCACGAGGCGTGACCGTGACAGTCGAGGTGGCAGGTCCCCTGCCTCTCCAGTTCGCAATTACGCTTTGGGGCGATGGCGCACGTGGTCGTTTCGATGGACGAAAGGCGAGCGGAGCGGGACCGCGCCGCTGTCGGCCGTTGCCGACTGGGAGATCGCTCCCGTTATTGCTCACCCGCGAAGCTTTCCCCCCGCTCGGACGTCAAAGAGAAGGAGGTGGAGGATGAAACCGTAACCCGAAAAGAAACGTTACCTCTTCACACGCGCACACAAAACTACTCGTATGATAATCACCCCCCCCCCCCCCCCCCCCCCCCCACCGTTCCCAAACGAAATACTTTTTTCATTACACCAGAGCGAAAAGAAGAAAAAAAAACAGCAAAACAAAAAAATGAAGACCTATAGCACTAATATATCTTACCTATTCAACAGACAGCAGTGGAGTTTGGATGTACAGAGTTCCCAGTGTCAAGATACAGTACAGCAAGAGGGCGCTACGACAGACCCAACGCAGACAAGAGAACAAAAAAACAACAACAAAAAATAAACAAAGAAACCGTGTGCAGGGTCATATAACAGTACACATATATATATCACTTTAATGTTGTATAGAATCAATATCAACGACATTCGACTCAGCTTTTCGGAATACTAAATTATGCATTCAAAGTAGGATGAAAAAAAGCCGGGTTTTTTTTTCTTCCCCTCCACGGTGGAATGTCTTTTTTTTGTCTTTCGTTTTGTAGAAATATACGATTTGTCTCGGGGGGGAATCTACCGCGCCGACGGGTGGCACTTGAGAGCCGCCTCCGTCGGGGGGCGGGGGGGGGGTGGGGGGGGGGGGGGGGGGCTCTGCGAGCGACTTGTACTTTGATCGGACGGGACCCGGGTCACAGGGACTCCAGTCCACCATGTAAACCAGGCCCAAAACCAAAAAAAAACCACCTTTTTTTTTCTCTTTTTTTAACCATATGCAGAGGACTGCGGAGCAAGGTGCTTTGCTGGACGACCTCTACTCGTCCAGGATACAAAAAGGCTTCGAAAAAACGAAGAGCGGCGCCGTGCAGGACTCGAGATGCGTGTCGAGGCCATCAGAGCGATTCCTCTGCTCTCCAGCACGTTTCTGGACTCGACCGGCTGGGACGCCGCCTCCGGCGGCCCACCGGCGGAGGCGACGCGGAGTCCGAAACACCCGCGTCCAACGTGTTCGTGCACGCGCTCGTCAATGGCTAACCCCTCTACACAGAGTGTGAAGCAAGCAGCTGTCGACGCCTCTCAAATGACCTCAAACCTCTGATATGATGGGCTTTTTCTTCCTTATTTACCGCTTGCGTCGACATCAGGGGGGGAAACCGTGGAAAGGAGAGGGCCTGCGACACACCGTTTCATGTCAGGTGGGACGTCATGGAGAGAGCGCGAGGGCGCTAGCCCCCCGTAGAAAAAGATACATCAAAAGGCGCCCCGTAGAAAAGGTTACGAGCCAGTCTTGTCTCTCGGCGATCTCCGGTGATAGGAAGGTACAAAACGCCCGGGATGGGCCTCGTTTGCCTTCTCGGGCTCTTTAGCTCCTTTCAGCATCATTCAATCACCCGACACCGATTGCTGTGAGTTAAAGCTTCTAAAAAAAGGAAAAAGCTGCGATAAAAGTCTTCGTCTTAGCACAATCATGTTTTAACAAATATAGTAGGAACTTTGTTTTTTGTGTTTGCTTTTTGTCACTTTTGTACAATTCGAAATCATCCCGACGTCGTGAGAAAACCCTGAATCTCAAAACCGGCTTCCCGAAACTACGTCCGCTTGGCGCGCTTTACACATCTTTTTTTTGTTTGTTTGTTTGTTTACAGTACAAATCGAGAGAGGGAACATCAACAGAAACCGACGACCCCCCCCCCCCCCCACCCCCTCACCCCCCGACAACCATAACATTATTATCCGACGCTATCTGTGACGTGTCTTTGGGCCGCAGGTCTGCCATCAAGATCTCATGGAAATAACGCTACATTTGCACTGGGGGGGGACAAGAGGAAAGGAGAGGGCGAGAGGGAGAAGCATTCTCCAGCAGGCCGTCGAGGCGGGGCCGTCCGGGGAACGAGTCACTTCTCTCGGTAGTACAGCAGATACGCTTTCAGCGACTCGGGCAGCGGCAGGGCCAGTATTTGGTCTCTCAGCACGTTCACCTGCTTGAGGATCTCGATGTCGCCAATGTCCCTCTCCTCCTCCTCCTCCTCCGCCGCCGCCGCCGCCGCCGCCTCCTTGCGCTCCTCCTCGCCGTGCTCCTCCTCCTCGCTCTCCACCATCTGGGGGATGAGCTGGTTGCCGACGAACACGTAGGTGTTGATGCGCCGCCGCCGGCAGCGCCGGCGCTTGCGCTTCTGCGGCGCCCGGGGCGCGGCGCCCCGGCCCGGGCCGTCCTCGCCGGCCAGGCCGCGCAGCGTGCGGCGGATGTGGATGCGACACAGGTCCTGGAGGCTGCGGACGGCCACCGGGGCTGAGGAGCAAGGGACGGACACGGTTAAACGGCTCGCACGCGCGCACATTCACACACGCACGCACACCTGAAATCATCTCGATCGTCTCGACTGCGTTTCCTCACAGGGAGAGGGAGAAGCACAGAGAGAGAGAGAGGGGTTTTCTAGGACGGCTAGGAGACAACTGCTCTCTGATCCTCCCAGGGTTTTCAGGGTCCACACAACAGGAGGGGCAACCCTGGCACTGCTTCGGGGCAGCACAGCATAACAGAAAAAGATGGGGATGCCTATACAACCGGGCTGGACCTTCAGCTGGGTTGGCACACGGGCGAGTGCCAGGGAGAGAACCGCGGCTCCCGAAGCAGGGGAATCAGTGAATGTGGCCATCTTGACATGACGCAGCAAATACAGCTGCGGGAAACGTCTCATCACGTCACATTGCATGTGCCGTCCGACTTAACGTATTGCCTGCCTCACTCATCAAGACTGGCGTGATAGTAGAAAGAGAGGGGGAGGGAGAGGGAGTGAGAGAGAGAGATAGAGAGAGAGATAGAGAGAGAGAGATAGAGAGAGAGAGAGAGAGAGAGAGGGAGAGAGGGAGAGAGGGAGAGAAAGAGAGAGACAGAGACAGAGAGAGGGAGAGGTAGAGGGAGAGAGAGAGAGAGAGAGAGAGAGAGAGAGAGAGAGGGAGTGAGAGAGAGGGAGAGAGAGAGAGAGAGAGAGAGAGAGAGGGAGAGGGAGAGAGGGAGAGGGAGAGAGAGGGAGAGGGAGAGGGAGAGGGAGAGAGAC
>CM055197.1:18366640-18606640 GCA_029224185.1 Karalla daura
GAGAGACAGAGAGAGAGAGAGAGAGAGAGAGAGAGAGAGAGGGAGAGAGAGAGAGAGAGAGAGACAGAGGAGAGAGAGAGAGCCCGGGGTTCCTGCTGCGTTGCTGTGTGGAGGACAGAGGGATGGGGAACTCACGCAGATGGACGGTGTCGGGCTTCTCTCCGTCCGCTCTGCTCTGCTGGACCAACGGGGCAAAGGACACCGCCAAGATGTTTTGCTCTCCCATGTGCACTGGCCGGTCCTGGTTATCTGGGTCAGCTGCATAAAAAGGTGGAAAAAAAAAGGAAAAAACTCAACTCCACACTCGAGATGGTATAAAATATGAAGTAGCGTGTGGCATCAGGGAGCAAAGCGGCTGCGGGCCGAACCGGCACAGCTTCTCGGGGGAAAACATATTTACGTGATATTTCCATGCAGGTGAACTTGGCGGGGCGTGTTTACTTTGAACACCTGTCGGCGCTTCACAGCGCATGTGTTTTTAGCGACGGCCTGACGGCTCTGAACAGCGACGCTCCCCTGCAGTACGCGTGGAATGAGCGAGTCCCCGCCGGCGCGTGGAGCTCCGCAATTACGTCTGTATACAGATATGCAAATGGCCTCCTGGTTAAGCAACGCCTGACACACGCAGGTGTTCGTCGCATGTGCAGATGTGCACCCGGAGAGACGATATGAGCCATGCCCCTGGAGGGAAGAGCACGGCCCCCTTGAAGATTTGCATCCGCGCTGCTTTATCGGATAGCTCCGTGAAGCATCGCCTCTGTCTCTCTCTGTCTCTCTCTTTCTCTCTGTCTCTCTCTGTCTCTCTCTTTCTCTCTCTTTCTCTCTGTCTCTCTCTCTGTGTCTGTCTCTCTCTTTCTCTCTGTCTCTCTCTCTCTGTGTCTCTCTGTCTCTCTCTCTCTGTCTCTCTCTGTCTCTCTCTTTCTCTCTCTTTCTCTCTGTCTCTCTCTCTCTGTGTCTCTCTGTCTCTCTCTCTCTCTCTCTGTCTCTCTCTCTGTGTCTCTCTCTCTCTGTCTCTCTCTCTCTCTGTGTGTCTCTCTCTCTCTTCCTCTCTCTCTCTCTCTCTCCCTCTCTCCACACTCGCTCAAAGAGCCACCTGACGTAATCGACAAATAGCAAAATGAACGAGGACAGGACGGAGCGGCGGGGTTGAGCCATGAAATCCTTTATCAAAGCGCATGTAAAATTTATCGAGCAAAATTGATTATAAATTGTCCTCTCCCCACCCCCGCCCCCACCCCCCCCACGCCCCTTCGCGAAAGAAATCATCTCGGGAAGTGAGCGAGAATTAATACCGAAATGCCTCTGCTGGGACTAACACAATAAGGCCGGCTGCCACTCAAAGCGCTTTTATCGCGCCGAGGCGAAAACCACGCAGGGGAGGAAGAGTCGGGGCTTTATTCGAGGAGCGTAGCGGCCTCCAAAAACACCCATGAGCCTCTGCCATCTGTCGTCCCCGCTCACGACACGTACAAGCGCACGCGGCGGCCTAGTTCCGCCGGGGCAGCGTGGCCACCGCTACGGAGAAGCCTCCGCCATTTCTCTCCACGGACGAGCTCCGCCTGCCACACGTTGCGTCTCGGGGACTCGGGCTCGTTGCGCCAAAATAAAAACCTCGGCCCCCCTTTAATGTTTGTCCGTTTTGCTCGAGACAGACGCAACAGCTAAACCCTCGAACTCATTCATTCATTCGTTCACTCACAGCCATCTTTAACGGACTTCATTCAGCAGCGTAACCCACGGGGCGACCGTAGAGGGGGGTCCCTTGTAACACCCTTCCCACTGTACGTAGCCGGAGATGTTCCTATGTACATATATTACTTTCCGTCGAAGCCGAGCTCCAGACAACACCTGCGGCCTCTCCCGCTTTAATCGTTCCGCGCTGATGAAAGGCCGCAGCAAAGCGGACGGGGACAGAGCTTCTGCTCCGTGATCGGCGCCGATTCGTTTTCCTGAGGAGCCCGGGTCGTTAACTCCTCGCAAGGTGAGGTGAGAGTAACAATTAAAGGACATTCCCGACGAGGAACGACTGTTTATTCCGACTGTCTGGAGAGTTTAATGGCAGGTTGGTTTTTTTTCAAACAGCTCTCATTAGTGTTACGTGGCTGGGCTGGATATGGAGCTCATGCTGTTCGGGGCTGACCGAGGGCTCTAATGACGGTGTCGGTTGATTGTTTTTGCCACCATGATTCGTGCGTGTGTCGTTTTCTTACCAATATGTTCTGCCTTCTTTAAAAACACGGCAGAGCGTCTCATTGACTTACGCACGTTTTCCTCACTGAAATCAGAACTCTGAGAAACTGACAATATCTGTTACCTCGCCTACTCCTGGACACATCACTCACACCTAGGTGCAAGTTAAGAGTCTCCAGTTGGTCCAAACGTGCCTGTCTTTGGCGCTGTGGGAGGAAACCAAAGCAGGCCTCAGTCCAGACTGGGAGTCGAACCCGCGACCTCCCTGACAAGACTACTGACCACTGCGGACCCGGCAACATCCCAGCCCCGAATCTTTTGTCCGCGCCTAATCCCAAGTCAGACTTTGCTCCTTCTCCCTCCGAAATGGGCCCAAAGTCTCCACCATAAATATGTCAAGATCCCTGGCTCCCCTCACTGAGAAAGGTTCCTGCCAAAAATGTCCTCCACCAGCTTCTTAAAATATTCCTAATGCCCCCTCACATGCCCCACACTCTGTCCGCGATCGCACATCCACCACTTTAAATAAAACATTCATTTCTGCAGCCCTGTGCGTGTGTGTGTGTGTGTGTGTGTGTGTGTGTGTGTGTGTGTGTGTGTGTGTGTGTGTGTGTGTGTGTGTGCTCCTTGCACAGCTGCTCAAATCCAGGGGCAGTCTTGGCTCAATAATGCATGTGGAAGTTGCGTAACCAGTCTTGTAGGTCAGAGCTGTTTTACCTAGTTTTCCCCTGCCGTGTTCGCACGATGAATGGCAATCGCGATGTGTTGACAGCCCGCGGGACTTACCTGATCCTCTATAGGCATCACCAGAATGCCTCCGATTTTGAGCAGCACTTTCATGTAATTTTCATGGTCCTTCTGCACGCCGGCGCCGCAGTAGATGCGATCGTACTGGTGGCTGTCTGTTGAGATTTCAAGGCAATTTCCCACCTCGAAGACGGGTTCACAGAACTCAAACCTGCGAGGAAGATAACAACGGCGATACGAATAAAAACGGCAGCGGGCGCGGCATTACATGGGTCCGCCCGGGACGGACTTGCCAAATAGAGAGAGGAATTAGAGAGGTTGAAATGCATTTCATTTGCAAAACAAAGTCCAAAGATTAGCGGTTTGTTTTGTGGTATCACGCAGTCTTAAGTAAAATGTGCTTGAGAAAGCAAATCAGCACATTATTGTGCTGATCTGCTACCTATCACGAGTTAATAACCTATATCGTGTTTCATGACAACTCTTTTACAATGCGTGCACGCCCTCTTTGAGCAGATTGTATGACCTCCAGACAGAACCAGTCCAGTCATTTCTTTCTTTATCCCTAGCCTCACTACCGAGCTAGCAGCTGTGCCCCCCACCATCAAAGGTTCGTCGTGGGTTAGGTAATGGCAGCGATCTCCAGTACATTTCCCTCTTTAGGGCGCGTACTTACTTATCAAAGCTGTCACTATTCTTTATGAAGTCATCCAGCTTCTCTCTGGCATATTCCACCACGTCCTTGTGGAGCTCAACTCCGTGGTTCACACCGAAGGGTCCTTGAGGGGGAGTTAAAGGAAAAGAAAAAAAAGAAAACTGGCATCAACTTCAGTTCAGACAGTGCCCCGCAGAGCTACAACAACTCACTGTTTTATGTTGCAAAAAAATATCCGCTCCCTGTGAATATCGCTTTTGTTTTCGGGGGATTGTAAATGAGATAGCGTGACAGGACAAGAATTTCTCAAGAGGCTCCTTGACCTTTGGAACCGCGTGCGCCGTGTCTTTTAACATTTTACAGACCACAGAAACGTAATGAACCAGGAAGGCTATTCTGACTCGTAGGAACGCCGCGTGCTTTCGTTGCGGACGTGCCAAGCTGCATCCCAGCCCGCCCCACAACGTGACGCTCCGCCGCGCTTACCTATGATGAGGCCGACCATTGTGCTCAGGTAGCCGGTTCCGCTGCCCAGATTGAGGAAAGAGAGGCCCGGCTGTAGTTTGAGGGCCTCCATCACCTCCGAGTATATGCACGGAGCGGACAGGTGTATGTTGCCGTGTTTCCAGGCCAGGTCTTTGTAGGCACTGTCCCGATAGCCGTCCAGGTAGTAGTCCCCGCGGTCGATGGCCCGAAACGCCTGCTCGACTTTCTCCGTGCGGATGTACTGCGCCTCCTTCAGATTATCAATGAGGTCGTCGTTGTCCTCCCCGGCGCTCACGGCTCCCCCCATACTGACAAGAGAAGAGGGACACAGGGGCCGGACGGGTGCTCAGGGTCAGTGGTCCCTCCTCAGAGTGGCATGGGGACGGGCGACGGGGTGAAGGACGAAGGCTCCTCGGACGTCGGCTCAGATCGCAACGCTCATGTCAAGGCAGCGGGTGACCTGGGAGGAACGACAGAAATGTGTCAGGGCGCGGTGTGCGCTGGGGGCAGGCGTCCACGGGCAGATTCAGGGCGCTGATGAAAGTAAAGGTTTATTAAGATCGCTGCACAGTGGGGGATCGTCGTTTGATGGAAAGTGAACGATCGAGCTCCCAAATGAATCCCCATCAGGAAGAAAACGTCAGAAATGTGCGTTTCACAACGCACTTGTAACAGGTCTGATGAAGCACCGTGGCAGTGTTTATTTGGATATTTACTGCATACCAAAATGGGATTGTGGAAAAAAAAAAAACAATCCAGCGATTCAGCATTTAATCTGATAATAGAGCGTTTGGCCCCACACAGGCTGCATTAAGCTAACCATTTCCCTCGTTAACCCCCAGACACACACCTCTATTAACCTATACATTTCGCTCACGCTCCATTATATACGGGCCTTTTTCAGAGCAGGCATTATGACACAGTGCTATACACGGAGCACAGGTAGAATTAATTACCTCCTCTTCCATTTAGGTTCAAGGGCCCCGGCATACAGGACTACGTGCTGGCGTGAAAGCGCGGCTTAATGGAAAAAGAGCTGCCATGAATGTAATGTGCTACACCTGTGATTTTCCTGCCCATGCACTACAAAATGCTTGTTGTGGGGGGGGGGGGGGCTTATTTGTCGCTACAAGAGCCACTTCAGTATATGGACTTGTTTGGTTTAAATATGTGGCTACGAAATGATGTTTAAGTTGAATTGTGTTCACAATAGTAAGTCTATAATACATTTCCAACAGCGGCCTCCACCAAGGTCATGGTCGTGGTTTTATTACTCCCTTTATAGGGTCAAGTGTGGAAGATTAAGGGTGCATCATCAATGATGATTATCATAATCATGTTTTCATGGTTAGCGCTGTCGCCTCACAGCAAGACGGGCCCCTGTCAGACCAAGGGCTTTCTGTGTGGAGCATGCTCTCTCCGGGTCGGGCGCTCCAGTTTTCTCCAGCAGTCCAGAAACATGCGTGTTTAGGCCAGTGTTGTAACCTGCGTTGGGTGTGTTCCCTGCCTTCTCTCCGCGTGTGCAGGGAATATCTCTTTCCAGATAGCAGGTAGAATAATAGATAGATGGATGATCATGTTTTCATTAGAATCCATTTTTAAAGACTGAACCCTTCACGTCCCCAGAGAGAAATGTGCAAGGTCGGACTGCCACGTTTCTACGGCAGCCCCGAGAGGGGAAAACAAACTACTCCAGAGAGAGCCTCTCGAGATTCCAATATGAGAATGAGCGGAGGCTTGGATCAATACTCGTCTTTGACCACGCGCTGACAGTGTGTAATGGATATAGTGTGCCTCTGTATGAAACAAGCATCAGATCGGGGATGGACTACACCGAGATGTAAAGCTCGCTGCGATGCTGTAATTCATTATTTAAATACACCCTCGCTCTGGTCTCCCTGCCTACTTGAATTGCGGATACACCAGAGTTTCACATGAAGGCGAGACTCAGTTCAGGCGAACGCGAGTCAAAACAAGCCGCTCTTCAGACGCAGCAGGACTAGGAGCGTGGGACACGGTGCTACACAGCTGCTGCAGTCATGTCTGAGGTTGGACGGACTTACAAAGGTTGTACAAAGTACGAACTATTTTCAGGTTGCGCTGCGATACACTCAACAGAGGACTGTCTGACTGGTCCTGGGTAGCGAACGGCAGATGTAATGCTTTTAGAGCTGAAACAAAGTATTCTTTTGATTTGTGAAGAACGAGAGATGTTGTTTGATTTGCTTTAAAAAAATAAAAAAACACACACAACTACAGAGAAACTGTTGACTGGTACATAATCAGGAGTATCCAGCCAAGAATGGTTTTTGGCAAACACTGAAAGGGTACACCATCTCGCTGATGAAAAATTCAGCAGAATTACCATTAATTCACCCTGTTCATGGATTTACAACACAACACAATGGGCCTAATACACCCAGACATAATGAAGAGTTATAATGGTATCGGAAAATCCCTCAAGGTATGAAAGTGTCCTCTCACATCACATCACGCCACACAATGCTGGCCAACATACACATAAAATAGAAATCAAACTTCATGCATAAAATCATTTTTAGAATTGACGTACAGAGAGATAATGAGAGCTGACGCAAAGCTGGCCTCGGATACGTTTACAGTCTAGACAAAGCCGGAGGACCCCGGGGGTCCAAACCCCCAGCCCCAGGAGGGAGGTCACGGAAAGGAGCAAACATTTTTGGCAAGACCGCTCAACGCTCGCTGACTTTTTCTATATTTGTCTCTTGGAAAGAAACTATAATGAGGCTGCGATCATTTAGTCTGCTGAAGATGAAAAGATGGCGACAGAGGTGAAATCTGTTACAGTTTCCCAAGGCACAAGCTCCTATCGCTGAATATCTTGTTTGATCCGACAAACAGCCTGAAACCCCAAAATAATCTACTTATTAAACAAAGACGCGCAGAAAATTCCCATGTTTAAGAGCCCAGAAGAACCAGCTACTGGAGCTTTTGCTTGAAACAGTTACTCACAGGTTGTTACTGTTGCCTCATAGCAAAAAAAAAGTACCAACGGTGTTCCTATCAACACGTACATAAATCTATGGATGGATGCTTACACGTATTGGTATCCACTAAGGTACTTACCTGCAATATGAGGTCTGAAACAGACATTCCTCTCCCAATTTATGAGGGGGGAGCACCACTGCAGGGTAATAAATGGCAGAGGGGGGGTCAATTGAATGATGCACAGTTTGGGACGTTCCTTACATTGTCCGTGCTGGACGCACTGTGCAATACCGAACTCTTTTAGTGCCCCATCGCGGCAGTAAAGGCAGAAAATTCAAACGCATGGTGGTCTTTGAATGTTTTATGGCCGCTTTGATAACTAAAATGCCCCACTGTGGCGCAGTGTGAGAGGGTGTAGCCGGGGATCCAGCTGAGGGAGACAAGCCTTGAATTCCCTCTCTGCCTCCTCAGCATCTCCACATCTGACTCAGCTCGTACAGATTAAATTCAGAGGTGACTTTGTAGTGGGAGGCCTGGTAAGCTAATTTTCCATTGGCTCTTTCTCGCAGGCAAAAAAGAATCATTGATTCGCTCACCATCACCGTTTGGACAGCAGCAAATTTTTCATCCCCGGCTTTTTTTCTGCCCTCTCCGTAATGCATCGTCCTTTAGGCCGGCCCCAGATGGAGGAAAATATAAGAAAATGGGTCAGGTGAGGTACTCTGCAAGCAAATTGCTTTCGGGTAGTGCTGCACGGTCGTACAAATGATGAGCCCTGAAACGTGGGTCATTATTCATCCGCTCGTTTAAGACAAATCAAAAGTCCAGATTGGCAGAAACATTAGTCATGATAGAGAAGCCGGGAGAGTACAGAGAGAGACACGCCTCCTTCCAAAATGGGAATCCACTTGTAAACACACACGGGTGTCCCGGGCTGACCCTGAGCGCGTGTGGAAAGCGCATGGACGCCGTCTCGGGTCATGACTGGTTGCTGTGACCCGGGATGACGACACGCCGCAGATCCTCTGCCAACATGAGATCGAGTTCAGTGCTGTAACCAAATAGCTGAGGCCTGTCCAGGCGGCACTAGGATGTACACAGCGTTGCTGTGAAGTAAACCGACGATCCTCGGGGTTAGAAGTGTTTTCAATAAGAAACTTTTACTGTTCGGTTATTTAGTTATGTCTGTAGGCAGTAATCGCAAGTGTCAAAAAAGAAAAATCAGACAATACATCTCCTGCCACAAGCCTCTCAGGTGCACAGCACTCATTTGTGATGTTTCAATGAGAGATTAGAAATGGGTTTCCTCATTCTTCCCAAACAACTTGACACTTGCCACTTCTTGAGAACATTGTGCTGAATTAACCTGCCCTAGGTTCCACCCCCTCGCTACATTATACAACTGCCATAAAAGCCTCTGAGTATTCTTTAATGTGCAGCACCTTGGCTATTTAGGTTACAATATGGCCTTTCCTCGGAGTCCACCCGCCTGGCTTGTGTTAGAGATCTCATGAAGCGTTCAGACGTAAAAAAAAAGTGAAAAGTGTATTTGCATCTTTATTTATGCAAGTTGGACACTGGACTGTGTTAATTAGCCAGGGGATGTGTCAGCAGAGGCTACCAACAAAGCCTGTTTGTGTGAAACAACTCAGATTTTCAAAATATATCAGAAGATTATTATTTCTCTGACTCTCCAATGGATCCTCTCCCCTTTGCCCCTATTATCTTTGTATATTCATGAAAAGACCCCATACACATTTTGGATAAATGTAAAATGTTTTTTGGGCTCAAATTAAAACAAGAAGTGAAGCGGGCATATGTTTTCTCTTCATTTGTGGCACCTTAATGAACCTCACTATTAATGTTGCATGCAAAGCCTCTGGAGTTTACTTCAGCCAGTCCAAACACATCTAGAGTATGACAAACATTTTGATCTTGCTGATCTGGAATGAGAGTGATAGCATAACAAGGCTGTCAGCAAGGCCATACTCCTCAAGTGGTGTTAATTGCTGTCACTTTGTCACAGAAGTGTGCGCTCCGACCGGCGCTCGAGGCTTTTTCCATGTAGAAACTCATCAGTTCGAGCCTTTGAAATGTGAGTTTGCCATGCCTCTGTGTCATTTATGAGACTAATTGTGTTCGGGAAAGATAAAAGAACAAGAGGAAGGAATGGAGACATTGTGCCTGCGGAAAATATAATATGACATTTTATGGACACGACTATTACATGAGGAAATGGCCGGTAGTTTATTTGGTTATTGTTAGCTGCAGTGCTTGCGTCTTCAATTTCCAATCATGTAGATGGCTCACAACTAATGGTTTTAGCTTTCTGAATTGAGGGGATATGCGGTCTAGACTGTTGATGGGGGGAGAAAAGAACATGCAATGTTAGGATTTTTTGTTTTTTGGCTTTAGGAGAAGCGGGGTGAGTTCCTACCTTTCCAATTCATGCTGTACAAAAATTAGTCATACCCTTTCTCTTTTAGTAATGTGCTGTCCCGAAGAACAGTATTTTAAGGTACTTTTTCCGGTATTTCCATTTGTCTCCATTGTACTTCTACCCCACAACAATTCAAATGCTAAACAATTATCGCGCCTTTCTCCGGTACATCGGTTTCATGCCTCTAATCTAGAGTTTCTTTGCTGGCATAGGGTAAAATCTAATTGCTCAACAAGTTGTGTTGCGTTATTACAGGAAAGAAAGATCTGACCTGACAGGAAAAAGCACTTCCATACTAACTAATCAAAACAAGCTCTTACCTGCTCACCAGGCCGAACATTAAAGTGACGTACAGGTTAATGCATCAATAATTACAACCCATTCATAAAATATGTATGCTTCTGATATTAATCAGATTGCAAACTAAGGAATTAAAACATTTATTGCGTTGGAAATATGAGCACTTAAGCACAACCTTACTTACATTTCTACAGAGTGCTCGAGCTTGTCTTACCGCAGCTTAAGTACCCTCGTATTAGTTCCTCCTGAGCAACCAACACAAAACAAAGGTGGAGAATCCATTTTTCAGTTATGGATTAACTCCCAGAATTTGCTGATATAGTTGCTGCTATCTTTCTAAATCTGGTGTATTCTGTTTATGGTATAGACAGATAGTTTGCAGCCCCTGTTTGCTCTATATAAAATGTGTGTTTTTCTAACTCGGTGCTGCTGAACCAGAATATCCCCTAAGGAGCCACTCTAAGGGAAACGTCTAAGGGAAGTTTGCTTCTTTCTTACAATCTATTTCTCAACCCGACTGCCTGTTCATCCATCCAATCTATAACATCTTTTTTTATTACAATATTGTTACACTATGCACCAACAGCTATTTTGATAACCTATTAATTGATTTAAGCATTTTAGGAAAGGATAATGAATTAGGAAAATTATTATATTTGTGATTAGGAAAATTAATAATTTGTTGAAGCTCTGATCTATCTGTCTGTCTGTCTGTCTGTCTGTCTGTCTATCTATCTATCTTACTATCTTTCTATCTATCTAATACTTACCAACATCTAACCCACCTATTACCTATCTGCTCATGATTCCTCCAGTCTGAGTACCTTACTACCTCCCCATCTCTACATCTGCCTATTTATCTATCCATCTAAACAACCCAACTAACTTCATCCATGTTATCTACCTATCCACTACTCACTCACCTCTCTATTTTTATGGCTGTTCTGTCTTCACAGATGTTCCTCAACGCCACAGAACTGACACCTCTCCCAGCCAATCGGCGTCCTGCCCGGTCACGTGACGCAGTTGCCACACAGACGCTGGGCCCGTCAGCCAATCAGCGGCCTCGACGCTGTCTTCGCACTGCGTGTGACGACGGAGCAAAACAACAACAGCGTCTTCGTGAAATGTTGTCATTAATCATGCCCACTTGTCCTGCCCTGAGCCAGCGCACATCTGTGACAAACACACGGCAGGGCCGGCGTCCACCGCGGCGCGCTGACAAACCCCGGCAGAGACGGCGCGTGGACGTTGTTAATGTTTACGTGCGTGCGTCCAGCTTTTGTTCTCACTCCACCAACAACGTAGTTGCTGGCCTTCTCTCTCTCCCTCCCTCTCCGTATCTCTCTCTGCAGTGCAGACTCACTTCAGTGTTTACATTCAACCGCAAACACGGCAACACGAAAACACCACTGGTTTGTCGGGGGTCCCCTCCGCATGATGGTTTGGCGGCGGAGTAAAAGTCCACCGACCGCGCGCGTGGGTTACACACATCGCGGCGAAACGCCGTAGAAAATGGTGCAACCGCTTGCCCCGCGAGACGACGGTTGCTTTCCGGGGGGGTCGCGAGCGCACGTTTAGAGAGCGTGAAGGTTGCGCGAGGCGCCGTACCGCTGGCTAGCGTTAGCCCCGGCTGGGCCTGAGTGCGCCATCGACACAACACGGACACAAAGCAGCAGGGTTAGTTAGGTAAGCAGCTCTGCTTTATCCCCCCCCTTTCCAGCTGCACCGACTGCTAACACAACACCGCAGCCCGGGCCGAGCGGTAGGCGAGGGACCGCGACACGCCGCAAAAAAAACACGAGCCGACGGCGACGCGAGCGGGTGAGTAACGTTTCGGGCAGAGCCAACAGAAGTAGGGATACTCACAATGCCGTGGCGCATTAACTCGGTCCACTTGTAACCGGATGTGCACTGCGACAGACACTCAGTGACAGACTCTCAGATGTTGACAAGCGAACCCAGGGGTTGTGGTGAGGGAAGGATGCCTGTTTCGGGCTGGTAAGTGGGTGAGTTGTGATGTGGAGGTGAAGGAGTGGAGGTGGGTCCGTGGTGTCGGGAGTGGGAGAAGAAAGAAACAGCTGAGAAGAGGATGTAAACACAGGTCACATGGTGTAGAAAGCGGTCGGTAGAGGGAAGCACTGTTGCTTATATCCATCCATCTATCTATCTATCTATCTATCTATCTATCTATCTATCTATCTATCTATCTATCTATCTATCTATCTATCT
Organism: Karalla daura; assembly: GCA_029224185.1. NCBI lineage: Eukaryota > Metazoa > Chordata > Actinopteri > Chaetodontiformes > Leiognathidae > Karalla > Karalla daura. The sequence goes on from CM055197.1 coordinate 18,378,658, forward strand.
ATCTATCTATCTATCTATCTATCTATCTATCTATCTATCTATCTATCTATCTATCTATGTTTCTCAACTATTATTTTCAGTTACTGAAAATAATCACTTTTCTAACCACGTGACTTTCTCTATTTATCCAAGTAGGCATTTATTTCCTCATAGCACAATAGGAGGAACAATTATCTTGTGCGCACAAAATAATTAGCTCGACTTTTTAATCTTGCGTGACGAGATAGCATGTTTGCGGAAGACAATTGCTTGTTCACACGAGATAATAATGTGTGTGAGCGTGTGGTCGTGTGCACACAAGATAATAGTTTGTGTAGACATGTTACTGTTTACGACAATGACGAAAACTTGTCAAACCTTTTGTCTTGTGCACACAAGATGATTGCATGTTTGCACATGAAAGGATCTTGTGTCAAGTAGATAATTACTTCATAGTCAGTCTTTTGATCTTGTGTTTACAAGATTGTAACTTGTTAGACATTTATATCTTGTTTGCACAAGAATTATTTGTGCGGACAAATTTGTCGGACAGGCCTTCTTTTCTTGTGTAAGCAAGATAACTTGTGCGAACAAATGTTCCTTTATCTGCTTTTTATTTTGTTCACACAAGAAAATCTTTGTAATCAATTATCTTACATCTCTTTCTTAGTCTTTTTCTTTAGCTTGTTCACACTAGATAATAAGTTGTGCAAACAAATGAGCTTGTGCACACAAGATAATGTGTGGATAAGTAATTATCTTATGTGAACAAAATGATAACGTAAAGATAGCCATTTTATCTTGTTTGCACACAGGATAATTTGTGTGAACAATATCGTGCCTTTGTGTAGAAGTTGAGCAGAAGATAAAAAATATCAAAAATATCACCCAGTGGGGCTTTGTAAAGATGTAAAACAAACACAGTAAATGCACAAATAAAAGAGCAATTTGATATGGTGACACCAAATTATCTATTTGTATTTGTCCTTAACAATAAAATACATACTTTACATTATATTATATTTACATATACATTAACATATACATTATATACAATAATGTTGTCATGTGCGCATGAGATAAGTACTTGGTCGCACCAGTTGGTATCATAAAAACAGCTATGTAAAGTTTAGTGTGGTCGGTTATATTTTCAATTAAGTGGTGTAAGGCATTCGGGAGAAAGTTACACTCATTAAGGAACAATTATGGAAATGAGGCAAAGAAGTATTCAATGTGCTTTTTCTTTGTTCAGCTTATTTTATATTTCCACTTGAAAGAATCGAGTTCATGTTCTCTCAGGCATCTGAACTTAAACAAGCACATCTGTTGACTCTTTCCGCATAAAACTTTACTAGACTTTATTTTGCCTTCCATTACGTCGACGGATAAAGTGCGACTTCTAACACACAGAGGGAGAAGTAGCCGAGGAATAAAACGACTGGGGCCGCTGTGACACAGATGCTCATTACTGGAGTGCGCTAATTTGGAAAGATCGTGGAAAGCTTCACCCACCTTGTAACCTCACGCAGTTCTCTAAAGGAAAAGGCCCTAAATTTAGACCGCAGTGGCCCGTTCTGGGAGGGTGTGGGAATAGATGATCATCAGGTTTAATAAGGAAGTAGCTGTGGTCAGCGGACACATACACACACACACACACACAGGTCTGGGATGGGGATGGGGTTGAGGGCACCTTATTTAACTTTAAGGTGGGAAGAAAAGCTCTATTCCTCATGTTTAGAGTGTCTTTGCAGGCGCTATGCGGGTGTTTTAGAGATGTAGTTAAAAGCAGATGATGCTATTCTTGTCTTTTATGCTCTATTTCTGTGTTTTATACCGACGATAAAACCACTTCTTTGTGAAGGCAACCAATCCTGTGGTCTACTGGCTGGCTGGGAAGGAGAAGCAAGTCATTCCTTAACATTTACACTGGATTTTTTTCCTGTAAATGTTTTGCAGGAATATATGGAACCACTTTTGCCGGTGTAAGCCCTTGTTCTCCTTTGAGTTGGAGTGTTTGTTTACTTCCTCAGTTGGTGGTTTCATTGCGTAACCGCGAGGTATCGAGCCCCACTTATATAACCTCAAAATACACAGCTTTGCAGGGGTCGTTCAAGTTCCTCAGTCTTTATAGCGCTCACCTTGTTTTCTGGGACCACTGGTCAGGCAGGTGGTCGTGCCAGGTCGTAGCAGGCCTTAACCCGTATGAAGAAATTTGAGTGGTTTTTACTGGCTCCGTCACAGTCACAGTAAACCTCTGCATGAGGACATGACCCCAGGGTCCTCAATAGCACTTAGAGCTATCTATATGCACTTCATAGGAAAACCTGTGCAATACATGAAGCAGAATCCTGCATATGACCATCCTCACTTAACTTTGCAGCCACCTGTTATATATAGGCTAGAGGTAAACAGACGGTTAGCTGGGTCGGCCGAGGTCAGGTCCTGAGAGACTGGGAGTGTGTGTGTGTGCGCGTGTGTGTTTGTGCACGCCTGTCAAGCTACTTGATATACGTGCACCCCAGCAGCAACACTCTGCATATACATTACCAGAAGCCAGGCCTGTATGTGGCATCACTGAACCGACGTCAGTAGTGGTGTCGAATGACTCTTATTGGTGACAGAATGCAGGTAAGTGAATGTATGAGAGATAAGGAAACTTGAAAATGTATTAGATGCATAAATAGATAGATAGATAGATAGATAGATAGATAGATAGATAGATAGATAGATAGATAGATAGATAGATAGATAGATAGATAGATAGATAGATAGATAGATAGATAGATAGATAGATTTGATCAGACTTTGTTTGATGCTCTTGTATTGATTATTATTGTATCAATTTTATCAATTTTGCCATTACATAGTCAGCACCTTAAACCACATCCAAATCTTTCACTTTCTAACTCTTACAGCTGTTGTGCAGCCTCAGTATTGTGTCCCACGTTCCTACTGCCCGCAGCATATGTAATACCTACAGTTGACCACGAGGTGTCGCGGATGCCTAAAGAAAGCCCGGTGTGTGTGAGACCTCTGGGGGGACACATTGAGAGAGAGCACGCGACCATTTGAAAAGTTTATTTCTACCATACACAAACTGTACAACACAGCGCATATCTGTTTATTATGAAATAGTAAAAGTAATAGGAAGTTTCAATTTACAAACTACTTCAACTGAAAAAAAAGCATTACATTTTAATGTAAAAGAAAAGAAAATACAATACAATTTCATATCATACTAATATCGTTCCACAAAAAAGCATTTCACAATACAAAACATCAAATACTAACGGGCGGGGGGGAAATAAATATTATTCACAAAACTTCCTGAGCAAACAATGTGTGGTAGAAGAATTAAATTTAAGAAATTATAAATAAAGGATTGTTAGGTTTAAAGTATGTGATTCAAATTTGTTTTAAAAGATTAAAATCTTGAGTATTTGGATAAAATAGGGTCTCGCTTTTCCATAATTTGGCTCTTTTGCTGTTACATTTTTTTTGTTTCCTCCTAGTGTCCAAGGCTACATGTCTTTGACTTGTTTTTGCAGAAAAGAAAAATGTATTGCTCAAACGAACTACTGTCATCTCTTGGGATCGACTCCATATAAAACAGAGACGCGTCTACACAGTCTCCCCCCTGTTCCCCCTCTATCTGTGGAAGTCAAGGGCAGTGTGGTGAACCAAAGAATACAAATTAACCAAAAATGCAAAAGTGCAATAGATGCAAACAAACAACTGATTAGCCAACGACGACCATTTGTCTAAGTTTTCTTTTTTTTTTTTCCTCTTTTTTTTCTGTTTTTCTTTTATCAGTATTTAATGAGTGAAACTGAAACATTTGAAACAGTTGTAGTGGTAGTCAGCTCGGTTTTGAAATAGCTACTTCTCTAATCTGCCCCAAGCGTTCACAAGAGTACTCGAACTGTAAGACTGGTTGTCATGTTAAGGCTTGTAAGCAGTTTCAGGAGTAGTTGGACTCCTTGTTTTTATTTACTCCTCACCTCTTTTTTTTTTTTCCCTTTCACCATGCTCGCAAAAGTCAAAATAAACGGCAGACTTTTCGGTCTCAGTCGTGATATTTCAAAACCTGACTCTGAAATTTACAGCTACTGAGACGAACGGTATTTAAACAGTCATCAGGAACCTCCTATGAAAATAATTGTACTGTATAATAAATTAGACACCATCCACGTAATACTGTCCTACCACAAAACATAGTACTCATATATTTTTTATGGATTCATATACATTTAGGCACATACTATATGCACACTTCAAGGTGTGTGCACAAAAGGCAGTTTAATATCTATTTTTTTTTCTTAAAAAAGACATCTTGACAAAGTGGATTTTTGATTTTTGTTGCACTCGTGTTGTGGCACGCGATGTAAATCTGACATTCAGTTCACCGAATGATGTCACTTCCTGGTAGCATTGGTTCAGAAGGAGAAGGTACAGTACAGTTGCATTTTTTTTTTTTGTCCTCAGTGTTCACTATGTCTAACCATACATTCAGTTTCCAATAAACAAAGCAAAAGCAATGCTTAAAAAAACCTTGCTGCTTAGTCGTTTTGGTAGATTTTTACTTTGAAGGGAGATCCAACTTATGGTTTAATAATGATCATAATAATAATAATCATAATAATAATAATAATAATCATATACGCTTTTTCAACACTAGATGGCGAAAGTATGCCATGAAATTGGAATGTGCTTCTATGTAATTTACAATGTGCAGAAAAGTCAAACAGATTTTCTCAAATATTAAGCATTTACAATTCTAGAAATAAATAAAAATCGAGGAAATAAATACACTGATGAACAAATATAATAATAAATAGCGATAATATAAGAATGACATGAACACGTACAGATTAAAATCAAGCAAACCATACAAAATAATTAAGTGCAAGAGGGGGTAAAAATCTCACCAGGATAAACATATCGAGTGAATGCAGAAAACAGTAAAAGCATTACAAATCCGGCTGGTAATTTTCTCAGTGCAGTGTATTTACCGGGGAAATGCCAAACATTTCCAAAAGCCTTGTCTTATACATGCAGCCAAGCCAGCACTCTTCAGTAAAATAGAGCTATCTAGTGCCATTATCCCAAGTCAAAGAAACCTCTTGGTAGCTCTACAGCTTAGACATGGATGCCCTTAATAGCCTGTTTGATATTATCCAAGAGGGCCTTGCACTCTGGAGAGTATTCATGCTCCGAGTTGTTGTACATATCAGTTAATGTGTTCACATAGGCTTCAAAATTATGCTCACTGATGGGTCCCTGCAACGAAAACACGTATGACTATTAGTGAAAACAGCACAGCAGAAATGACAGTATAGAGAATGAGATTTTCTTCCAGGACAGGTTAGAACATAATGGAGTCTGTGGTGTTCAGGGCTTACTGTACCATTTGAGGCAGCTGAATGTCTGTTAGACTGTTAATGAGAGCTTGGCTAAGGCGAGCGAGCTCCTTCAGGAGGCTGTCGTTGTGCTGTTCGATCATCTTGTTCTCCTCTTCAATTGTCTTCAGGTTACATTCCATAGATGAGATCTGCTTTCGGATACAAAACACACACACACAGAAACAGACACACAGAAACAAACAGGGGAAAAGACAGAAACTTGTCAAATTGAGTGATCAGGAGATCTCAAGCCCTCACTCAGCTCAAATGAACTGGCCAGACTGGATATTTACCTGGGTTTGAAGCTGCATCATATCTGCTTCGATTTTCATGTTGGATTCGTTTAGTTCCTCAATTTCATGATCCAGATGTTGAATGTCTTCTTTGTTTTCAACACCTGAGTTGAAGCACACTATCTCAATTTACTCACCAAGTTCACCAAACTTACCAGAGAGTTGCCAAAACCAAGGAAATTGACATACAGTTCATAGGAATACAAACACTTGTGAATTTAACCAGTCCTACCCCCTTTTCATGTCTACACGTTATGTTTAAATGCAATGTTAGTTAACAGCCAAATCCATCATACTTCACCAAAGCTGCATCCTGCTCCATCATACACCCCTAAAGTAAGTCGGCCTGTTTGACTTTCATTCCCAGTGTGCACGTTTTCAGTTCCTCGTCAAATCTGTATTTTCCATGCCAACAAACAAAATAATTACAGCACACACATGCAGCACGTCTGGGTATGAGGCTTACCACTGCTGGCTTTCAGCTTGATAGTCATCTCCTCCTCCGAGTGCTTTTTCTTGATGCTCTGCGCGTTCAGCGGGCAACCGGACAAGCTAGATCAGCGGGTCACAAATGACAATTTTTTTCAGGTGGGGGCGGGGGGCGGGGAGGGGGAAAAACAAAAAATCACAGAAAGTTTAACGTCGGCAGGGAGCACAAACGAGAGCGGGGGGGGCGAGGGGGGGGGGCAACGCGACATGGCGACGGTCGGCATTGTTTAGAGATAAAATGGAAGACGGGCGACCTCACCTTCTGTGAGTGGCAAACACATTATTGGCATGTCCGAGGCCATTGCAGCCAGGCAGGGGACAATGGGGCAGTTCCTGTTTACTGGCCTTCCAGGCAAAGGGCAGCCCATTGATGGACGACTCCTTCTGTCTTTTGGCAGCGAGCGGGCAACTGCTCGCGCTGCGATGGGACGTGTATTTCCCCGATATATGGCCCTGTCCGTCGCATCCAATTACTGGACACCTACCAGAGGGGAGGAAACAAAGAGCGGCGGGCGCCGGTCTGTAAACCTGCGCGGGCTGCCGATTCACGCACACACACAAAAAAAAACACTTCCCCCTCGCCCCGACAAAGACGTTCGAACTGCTCAGGAAAAAACGGATAGCAAAGCGCGTCACGGGAGGGGGGAAAAAAACATACGAAAAAACCTCTCTTTCCGCCATTAGACCGGAAGATTTGTTAACCATTAAGTTGATTAATCCAGCCAAATGATGATTAAAAACAAAGTCGCCAAAACTAGAAATAATCGCATTAACTATAAGTTACTAATCCGCTAAAACTTGAGGTGGAGCGGACGCTCTGTGCGGCGCGGCGCACCTTCCCGAGGTTGCTGATGTTTTGCTGCCCGGCGGAGGGGGGGGGGACACACACAAGCGCCGGGAATATCATTAAGAGTTTGCCGGTTGGAATCCGGGCCTGTTTTCTGCAGGTCAGTAATGGAGTGACATGAATTACAGATAATTGTCGCGGATCCCCTCACGCGAAAGAATGTAATTTGGAGGTGGCCGACCCTTTCCCTTATTGATAAAGGTGAGAGGTCGCCGGAGATGATACAGATGGCACGCGCGCTGCTGCTGGAGAGTGCTGCCGCCCGCAAAAAGCATGTTTCAGCATTTTGTCGCTCGACAGCACGGCAGCACTTAGAGGACAAAACAACAGCGGTCCCATTACTCCCAACTAGCACAGGTAGGTGGCTTGATGCAAGGCACCAGGACAATGGAGCCATGCCATATGGCCCACTATTTACAATAATCTAGGGACATTTGCCGTGCCCTCCCCCTTTCTCTCCCTTTCTCTCTTAATGTGTATGAGATCTATTCCAGTCTAATTCCTAAGCTCATGCCCTTGCATTAGTAATTAAAAAGAAAAAAAATCTGTGTCCAGATGTATAAGTAAACAAGGGCTCATACTGTATATCTGACTTTGGATTTAAACTGCAAATCAATTACATTATTTTTTTTTCCAATAACACTTTGCAGACAATGATTAAGCGGAGCGAACGAGCTGCCCTGCCATCAGAGCGGGGCAGCTCGCCGTTTTCTTAATATACTACAATTATAAAGGAAGCACTCAGCGGAGAGTAATAAGCCAGATATGCCATTCAGAAAATAGGGGGGGAAAAAAAAAATCCTGGAAAAAAAAAAATCCCACAAAACCACAGTGCTAATCCTTGGAAAATAATTCACTAATGTTACAAGAGAAGTATTATTTTCTTTGTTTAACTTAATGGCCTCCAGGTATAATGCCTCCGGGCAACAAAAGCATGACGCATTTCCACAATGCTCTCTCTCGTTTTTTTTTTATTTTCGAAACAAAAAAAAAGCATGACAGCACGAAGGGGGGGCGGGGGGGGGGGGGGGTGGAATAAAACAATCTCTTACTTAAGCTCTTGCTCATCTTTGTCATCCTTGTTTGGTGTGAGCTTCAAGCCTCCCTTCCTGGCGCGTGGACATCCTGACAGGCTACAGAACGACAGGAGACGGGGTGGGGGGGGGGGGGGGGGGGGGGGGGGGGTTAACGTGACGGGAGTCTGCTTTCACCTGTGCGTGACACAAAAAGCTCCGGCCGCAGCCGGGTGGCATCGGAAATCTGCGCACACGGCGCGTAGCCGGCCGGCGGATAGGCGGCCGGATGAACCAATAGGCGCAGGACTTGAAAAAGTGCAACATGTTTGCAGCATAAAGTGAGAGTTCCACCATCTGTTTGAATGTCACGCATCCGACAAATGTATTTCATGCTCGGCTGCGATGATTTTCTCCCCGCTACCTTCTGTGCGAAGCGTAGTTCCCGGTCACGTGTCCAGATCCATCACAGCCAGGTGTTGGGCACCTGCGGGTTGAGAGACACAGGGACCAGGTGTTTTTTTTTTTTTTCCCTCTCTTTCACCGAGAGCGGAGTGCTGGATTCGTGCTAATGTGCAGAGAGGTAGAACAAATGGCAAACAACTTCGGGATGGGGGTGCGCAGGAATCATGCATAATGGGCAGCGGGAAGGGAAAGGAGAAGGGAAAAGGAGAGAAGGGGGTTGGAAAGTAGAGCACGGGGGGGGGGGGGCGCCTAGTTCAATGTGAAAAATCCTTTAGCAAACAATAACAGTTTTCAAAACACATACTTTAGTTCCTGAGAGTTGGCTGCCATCAGTGATTTGAGTGTTTTGTCAGCCAGGGGACATCCAGACACACTGGAGAGGATAAGAGCTAACAGTCATTTTAACGTGCCTTTGATCACAGCTGAATTGAATAATCTTAATACAATGTCTCCGCGCACGTTGTTTGCACGGAATCACCGGAAAACACAGCTCCTCGGCTGGAGGACGCCTTATCTCGCGAGGTGATAGGGAAATCTTGACTCTGGGTTTCAGCTGCAATTATCCTCATAATTTAGCAGTCGTCACCGTCCCCGTACCCCCCCCCCCCACACACACACACACACACACACGCCCCGCCCCCCCACGTCTTGTCTATGCATCTGCTAGCTGCCGCTAATGAGAGTGTAATTAATTACGGTACCTCCGATGTGACGCGTAATTCCCTGTCACGTGGCCGCTGCCGTCACAGCCCGGGGTCGGACAGCTGCAGGAGAGCACAAAGCACTTAATGCACAGATTACTCCACTTCCCACACACTTTGCCAGGCTGGAGCTTGAGTCTTTCTCCTTTTTGTTATTGTTACGATTTTTTTTTTTTTCTCCCAAAATCACACTGACATCCCCTTTTCGTCTGCATCAGAGAGGAACGAAAATGAGAGTTAGTACAGCGGGGAAGTTTAGTAGAGAATCATTATTATCATGACGTATGCTCGGTTTAAGTAGATCATCTCGGAGTGCCGCTTAGAGGGGTCCTGCGGAAGAGCTAGAGGATCCTAATGTTCTCGTGGTGTGGTTCTCAAGGGGGGGGGGGGGGGCCCAGCAGAGCATGCACTCTAACTACAAGAGTCAAGAGTTGTAAGCTTGCACAGGACGTACAGGGAGGGGGAACTCACTTTCAAATACATTTCTGCTCCCCATGAACCTGCAGAAATACCAGTTACAGCGATAGGCAACACAGTGAGTCTCACCCGCTTAAGTCAAATCGTCCCACATGTCTGAACAACAACACACACAAAAAAAAAAGGCACGAGCTTCGGCGTGAACACTTTTTTTTTTTTTTCTCTTTTTCATCTTTTTTTTTTTTTTTCTTTTTCATTGTCAATGCTGACCGGCCGCCAAGTAAAAGGGTCGCTCACGTCTGCACAGAGATGCCTCCAGATGTTTCATTCTGCAACGTCGCGTACCTCAAAAGCTCTTTCTTCGAGTCGCGCAATAGCAGCTTGGCTTTGGGACTCAACATGCTGGCGTCTCCTTGGTAGTGCTGGTCCTCCGAGGAGGCGTGATCGTAATCCTCCTGCCGGGAGAGAGAGAGAGAGAGAGAGAGACAGAGAGAGAGAAAGGACGGGTGAAAGCGTGGCCTTCAACTGTCCAAAAAACATCAAACCTGAACACAATCTGCAATGACCTAAAAGTGAATAATTAATGAAAAGCCCTGTGTAATACTCTTAGAGCACAAGCCTTGGCAGAGGGGGGGGGGGGGTTAGAGTGCAAAGCAAAGAGATTATGCTTAGGGATACTTATACGGTAGTAAACCATACATCCATTTAAAGTCACACTTAATCCACACGGTATTTACGATGGTCCGTAGACCAATGTATGGATTTTATTTTCCTCTCGCAGACGACGTCGCGCGGCCGCCAGATGCCGTCTGAGATTTAAAAGCAGGTCAGATGCGACGACTCTTCATGCGCTCGCTGCAAGTGAATACCACCTGGTGGAGAGGGGGGGACAGACAAACGATCTGAATGGGCGGTGGAGACGCACCGTCAGCGGAGATGCGCGCGCGCGTGCGTTTTCTAGATTCGAAGGCGCGATGGGCAAAAGGGCCTTTGGACGGCCTGGCAGTCTGTCCAGGGTCCGTTGCCCGCCTCCGTCCCGCGTGTGCCTGGGACAGGCTCCAGCACGGCCCCCGTGACACTGTCAGGACAGGTCGGGACAAACGTATGGAAACGCATTCCACATTTCCAACAGCCTCATTCGACTACCTTCAGGCGAGGGAGCGCAGAATGTCCGTCTGCAAGCCGAGTGAAACGGCATCCCTTAATTTCAGGTCACGAACGTGAGGACGAACGGGCATTAGGGGCCGCGGCGGTGAGATTTTGTTCTCTGTCGAGGGTGCCGGAATAAACAGGATGTGAGAACTCCAAAAGATTTAATCACTCTAGCAAATTTTTGAGATTGAGGCGCGGTGCGGGTAGCGCTTCATAATCGCAAAGATTACGAACCTTAATTCTGCACATTGCCTCTGTCTCCCCTTTTTGATCGTGCGTCACTCTGCCCCTCCACCTCGTCTGCTTTGCGACACGCCGCCAACAACCGCCGCCCCTCTCCCCCGTTCACCTCCTCCGCTTTGAGGACGCACCCAGAGTGCCTCTCTCTCTCTCTCTCTCTCTCTCTCTCTCTCTCTCTCTCTCTCTCTCTCTCTCTCTCTTTTTACCTCGGCCTCCGGTATTATGTGTGCCTTGCTGAAGTTGACAGGGACGGGGCTGTCCCAGCTGTCTCTGTCACACAGCGGCTGGTAGAAGGCGGGGCTGATGAGCACACTCCCGCCCTTCGCCGCGCTGGCCTCGGAGCACGCCAGCGGGTCGTCCGCGGGCGGCCTCGCGGGCGCTTTCACATTCTCCTTGCTCTTCTTCATGCTCAGGTCCAGGGTGCCGTTCTCGTCCACCTCTATGAGCATGTCCTGGAGGCAGAGAGGTTCAATCCGCGACATTGAATCTACGAACACACGCGTGCCTCCCGCATCAATGGCAGCGCGCGCGTGCGAACATATGAAGACAAATGAATCAGACAAATGATAAAAATAGGCCCCTCTCTAATTGCGCTTGAAGGGAATGTAAATAAAACTATGCCTCATTAATGTGACAGCGGCGATATGGCAAACTTGAACCCCGGCAACATTTCACATGTAAACAATGAGAGGTGACTTGAGACGCTGAGCAAACAAACACGTTGTATTTCGGTAATGCATGCAAGTGGTTATCTCACACCAGACAAAGTACCAAACTAAGCCCACGTTAATTCTGCCGAACACACCAAAAAAAAAAACATATAATCGCTGGTGTGTGTGGTTTTTTTTTTTCCCTCCGTGACAGCTGTGTCATCTGTTTTCTAGGACACACAACCAAGATGGCAGCTGGGGGGGGGGGCGGGGTGGGAGGCTGGGGGTGGGGGCCTGGTTTTAGGTCATCATTATTATAGCAAAAATTAAAAAGCCTAATGTGGCATAAGTTTCCCCCCGCCGACAGATGTGTTAGTCGTTGCCGCGCCGAAACCCAATGGCGCGCTGACTTATGGCTGTTTTACGGTATTAAAAGTTTTGCCTCGTTAAAACGCTCAAATCCCCCCCCCCCCCCCCCACCCCCCATAAATGAAACCAATTATTCATACATATGTTTCGTTAAACCCTATATTTGTCATTATCTCTCCTTTTTTTTCTTTTTCGGCGACAAAGGGGAGCCTCTCAAACGAATTAAAGGGCATGATTCACATGAATGGCCGTCCACCTCGACCGCCCGTCCCTTCGATGGTGTGTGGACCTGCGACCGCAACTGAAAACTAAGATTTTGTGCCCCTCGAAAATGAATAATCAATTAACGGCGTGATGTGAATGCCTCGCATGGCTAAATAAGTAAAAGCAGCTTGCGTTCGCGCCTCACCAGCCAGATATTTGGTGCTTGCTTTTTTTTTTTTTTCCTCTTTTTTTCTGCGTGTGATATTTCAACGTGCAACATACATATGCAGATAAGTTAAAGCATATAACACTCTAAATATGGCCGTCTTTTTTTTCTTCTCCTTTTTTTTTTTCTTCTCATCCCTCCAGACCTGAAAGCTGTTCTTTATTTTCCCCGCAAGACAACTAAGCTGTAAATGAGAACAGATGATTAACTTGCTAACACTGTTTTATTCATTCGGTGGGCCGGTACCTGGTACAAGGCCACGTTCTCGGCTCACCAAGCTGGGAGCCGAGGCTCTGCGCCGCGCTGTGTAGGTGTGGAAACCTTGAATCATCCGCGCTCACGTATGTAACCCGCCGAATGTGGCGGCCGCCGATCGCGGGAGCGAGTCTGGAGCGGGCCGAGCACAACAGCCGAGGAGAGCTTGGGCCCGCGCGCGGCTCCCAGGAAGAGTTTGGATCGCGCCGCGAATTCAACTTTTCCGATGTTAACGCCTTCAACTGATTGGCCTAATCCGCTAAAATGCTCCCAAGGACTACGTGCTGTAGACACACAGACTATGCTGGATCATATAACTAAGCAAAATATCCCCCGCCATCTGCGGCGGGCAAGATGCGGTTTCAGGCAAACAGTTCAGGGTTTTTACATGCCAGCTGATGTCGAAACAAAATACGCTACCACATGTTTTATTAAAAAAATATGCGCGCGGTTGTAATTGGGGAGGACGGCTGATTGTGCTCTTTCCTTTTGATGTGGTTACACACGTTTTCACTTGTGTACATTAGAGCTTTATGGAGTGGGGACCTCCTTGTTTTTCTGCCACCCGAGCGCCAAGCTCCCCCTTGCCAAATCCTGTCTTTTGATGTCTTCCACCCTTTTTATACACAAATCAGAGTTCCTTCAAAATGACCACATTAAATACCTTTCCAAGTGGTCTAATTTGATTACCTTTGTGGAGGTTGCCAGGGGCCGGCCGGCGACAGCCTCCATGTTCTTGCGGTAGCGGGTGGAGAGGTTGAGGATGGCGGCGGTGGCCGCCGCCGCTTGGAGGCCGTCGTCCTTGTTGAATTGACTCGGCGGGCTGTGCTGACCAGAGGTGGGCAGGCGGCCACCTGGAGCAACGAGGAAGCCAGGATACTGCTGAGGTGCTAAAAGACAAATAATTAGTGAATAATTTAGTTGCTGAGACACCAGGTGTTCGGCGCAAACTTGATAGCACAGAGAAAACAAATTAGGAGTTGATAATTGAGGGTTTTAGCAAATGTCGCCTGGTTCAGAAAAGACTCGTACAAGAAATAGAAAGGGGAAGGGGGGGGGGGGGGGGGGGGGGGGGGGGCATGAAAAGTGCTCATTACGGGTCCTCATTCACGTTGCCCACTGTTTATTGCATCTCGACACGCGCGCGAGACTTACAGTCCGGGAAGTGTGACATTTCTTGGTCCTGGTTGGTCCCCATCAGAGGCTGCTTGCCGAAGACCTGTGCATCAAAGCTGGCGTAATCAAAGCGGATCCTGCTGTACTTGTCCATGTCTTTTGTGAGGCTGGTTTGCAAGGCTGCTACTGGGTGAGAGAGCCTGTAGTTCAGCTGGTTCATCTCGAGCTTCTTTATCAGGCCCATGGCTCTGCGCGGAGACAAACAGTGCGGGAAGAGAATTTATTTTATTGTGCGCAACTCGCGAAATATCGCACGCGCCCGTCCGGCTCATGTGAAGCAGTTAAGTATAGACATTGTTTGAAACCATCCAGGGATGCCAGAGCTTTTGTACACATAGAGACTGGGATCTGATGTGTGTTGTAGATCCACAGCCAGGTTGCCAGACTAATTAATATAGTAGGAGTGGGCACCCTGCCCATGATATATCCACAGGGAACAAAGAGTTCTGCTCTTTTATCATCTCTAATAGAGGGAGGAACTCACAGGACCAGCAACCGTTGCTTATGTCTGCTTGGAAAGCTCAAAATAGACTGCGCGTTCTGCTGGGATCAGTGAATAAAAATATCCTGCCACTCTCCTCCACAATAGTACTGTTTATCACTCTTTTTTTTTTTTTTCTCCTGCGCATAACCTCGGCGTTGCCTTCGCGACTTCAGTCCGCCGCACAGTCAAATCCGGTTTCCCGATGCTCCCGGTGAACCGCACGAAAACGGGCACAAATACCTTGGCGAGCGGTCGTGTGTTTGTCTGCACTTCAGGCCCTCGTCCTGAGGTTTGGAGACCTTCACTGCCGCGGCGATGGGGCAGCCGGAGAGACTGGGCCGGGGAGGAAATCAAACACATTAGCCTTTATGCCTCAAGTCGTGTATGAACAGCGCGCGGGCTCTTCTAATGGCCCTCTCTCTCGGATGTACCTCCGGTGCGTGCTGCGGTTGCTGTTGACATGTCCCCGGCCCGTGCAGCCCGGTGTGGGGCACTTGAGGACGTTCTCGTGCATGGCCAGGACTGAGAGGGGGGTGGTGGGGGGTCGGTTGAAGACGGACAGATAGAAAGACAGACAGACAGACAGACAGAGCGAGGAGATGAGCTCGAGGAGACAATCACGCACGGCATAATTCAACGTCTAAGCCACAGTCGAGCTTAAAGATTATAAAATGGTAAAGCATACGCGCGCGGGGCGAGCCGCTCGGCGCACAAAACAACAAGCAAGCGATGATTTATGTAACCGGCTGGTACAGTAGAGCCTATAGCGCAGAGATCCTACAGAGACAGAAGCGGGAGAAGAAAGGCTCCCTCATTGTGGGGAATGCTGTAATGTGGCTGAAATGTAAATAGCTTAGTGCCAAAGAGGAGCGTAACAAGACAGCTGATTATATTCTTCAAAACAAACGCGTCGTTAAAGGTCCGCGCTGTATCCTTAGAAACTTCTTCTCTGTACATGTTCTCCAATTAGTTTGTTGGAGTTGTCTATTTATTTTTGAATGCTGCGTTAGCTAGCCCTTTGATTTGCAAATACGGCCTGCAGTCTGAGAGCACGCGCTTTTTTGAAAAAGTTAATTACTTTTTCTGTTCCTTTTGTAACATTACTGTTTAATGTGGAATGTTTGTTGAGTTATATTGAAATGACTTAACAATCGCCAGTGTGTGTGTGTGTGTGTGTGTGGTGGGGGGGGATTCAATATTCACACATTACGAAACAGAAAGGGGGAGAAAATCCTGTAAATTTATTTGAAAAGTTTTCTGCCCATCTTTGAATTGAAACTAAATGTATAAGCGGGCCTTTCTTGTTCCTGGGTTCCCGCTAAGAGGATTTCAATTACTGAGGCTGATTGTGAATCCCCCCCCCCCGCCCCCCACCCCTCCTAAATTGGAAGTTTTTAAGAAAGTATCAACAATTGTGGAGCAAATGTATACGGAGAGACTCACTCTCTGGAGGAACTCGGACTTTGTGAGGACAGCCGGACAAGCTCCTGTGGTGTGGGTAGAGGCCCGTCACGTGGCCGGTGCCATCGCAACCAGGAGTCGGACACTTTATGTCCTTTTTATCTGTGCGCGGAGAATCTGCGGAGACAAGCAAAGCAAGATTTCATAACAACCGTTACAACTGTAATGCCGCCCTAAACCGAACAGGAAGTAAGTGTAAGTGTGCGTATAATGTACTTGCAGTTTCCCGCATACGTGGGGTCAACAGATTGAAATATCATGCAAAGCTAGATACTTTTTTCACAAAATGCATGTATTAATCTGTCATTTTAGTTAAGGCCGCAGTTCAACACAGAGCATTCACTTCTTAATGCCCATCCATCGAAAGATTACATCTAGGATTACACATTTAGCTGCAGTCATTTGAAGAATCAGAGGGAAAACATGAGAGGTACTTTAGGAGGATTTAAGACTTATGGTCACGGTTAAATATCCAGTTGATTCCTATCAAAATCCAATATTTTGAGTAGCAGCAATCCATCAGAAAATTTTGTTCTTCTTTATTTTAGTCTGTTCATTTATTACTTCACTTGTTGCCAAAATGTTTTTAGTACTTAAGAGGATTTCCTCCCTCTCATTCCCCCTCCTGCGTTTGCTTCTTTCATTCATTTTAATGTTTTTTTTTTTCCAAGCGCCCAATCATCCAAATCACAAGAGGTCTATCTGTCTGATTTGTTTTTTTTTCCCCTTCCCATCCCATTCAATTGTGATTCGCTGCATGTTGTTTTCCAAGGAGCTGTGGCGCTACAACTCCTTGGGAGGCGATGACCTGCGCGGATCAGCATCTCCGCCATGTCCTTACCTTTTCCCCCGTGATAGTTGAGTCTGCTGTCCATCTCCATCATCCTGTGGTGCCTTCTCTCATTGGTCATCTGCTCCATGAGGAAGCGGTCCATCTCCCTGTAGGCGTGGTGCAGCACCTGCCTCTGCTCGCTCTGCAGGGCGATGGCCTGCTCCAGCAGGCTGAAGTTCACCCGGCCCCGGCTCATCTCCAGGCCTCTCTCGTGGAGGCCCAGGGCCCAGCCGTCCAGCCGGGGCGGCCTCTCCGCCTCCGCCTCCCCATCGCTGTCCTCCTCCGCAGGCAGCGGCCTGTACCTCAGGGCCTCGGCCTGGAAAATACCGGCCGGGCCGTTCAGGCCACCCGACTCTTGGTGAGGCTCTTCCTTCACGTGGCCGTTCCTGCCCAAGAGGTCTTGGGAGGGGCTGAGGCCGGAGCCGTTCGCCTTGGTGGACAGAGCCAGAGGCTCCCACTCCGCCTCCCTCATGTCTTCGTATGGAGTCTGAGGCGACGACACGCCACTCATCCTGTCTTGACTTTGGTCTTCTTCATTGTTAAGGAGGTCCTCATCATCTTCATCCATGGGACGTTCGGGGATGTCTGGCTCGCACCGGGGGGAGCCGTTCGAAGTCACTTCTGACCACCCAAGGGAATCACCAGACTGGCCATTGATTACGCCCAAGTTTCCATCTGAAACAAGAGAACACACATTATTCTATGTGCCGTCAGGACTTGGTCCAACATGTTCCTTTGTGACCCCCTCAGTCACGGACAAGATAAGAAATGTACGTCCTCAATAATCTTCTCCAAATCCTTTGAAGGTTTTAGATTCTCTGATACTTTTTCACAAATAATATCTTGAGAAAAAACATGTTTTTAAAAGCTCCGCGAGGATTAATAGGAACACATGTGGCAATCGGAACGATAATCATAAGGTTCCAAGAGTATTTTAGATAACACACATGACGCTATATCTGCGAGTTGAGCAAGAAACCTGAAGATGAGAAACACAATTGTTTTCCTCCTGCTCCGTGTCCCCAATTGGAGCAACAACGTGATATAGATTTAGGACAAGATTATAGAGGGATTTAGCACATGGTGGAGAGTGTACACCAGTTCTTAATTAGTTATGTGTGTCATCTGAGTGCAAGCCATGCTGCAACATGTTGTCATCGGCATAAAAACAGATTCAAAAACACATTTGTTATTTCGAGGGATAAGGGCAAGGAGAGTGAGGAGGATTCCTGAAAACACGAAGATAAAAGACAAGAATCTTGCTGAGACGCTTCTGGTCGTGAGCTAATACGTAGCTCACGAGGGCCGCAGTCAGGAAACGTACAGTGCTTAATAAAAAAAGATGCAGAAAAATTTGAGACTTCCTGAGTGAGCTCAAACTGTGAAATACGAGGTTTCCAGGTTTGTATTGTTATTTCATAAGAATGGTCTCACAAAGTAATCTATTAAAGATTAGATGAAGTCAAGTCTCAGTATCGAGAGTACATGCGGTTTAATAATTGTTGTGCCTTTAAAAAAGGCGTTCAAACGTATTTTTCAATTACATTTTTTAAAGGTTACGAAATTTCTGTATAAAAGAATATAGGCAAATGGCTGTTAAAATGCAGGCGGGTCGGTGTGCCCCGTCCGTTGCATTAGGCGCTTTTCAAGCAATAACGATGACGATTTGAATTTCTGTCCGCCGAGTTTTAAAAACCCCTGTGAATGCGATATTGCGGACTAATGAAATGAACGTGCATGTCTTTAAAAAGGAAAAAATTGGATTGCGCTCTCTTTTTAGCTGCTTATTTTGCTGAGTGCTCCCGATAATTTAATTTGCGTTGACCTTTCGCCGTCTGATCTTTCAGTGTAAATCCAGAAATCCCGGTCAGATGCGCAGAGGGCCGCAAGACTCCTCGCCCTCAAAGACTGATCAGGGGAACAGACAAAGAGGGTTAGGGTTATCCCTCAAAATGCATCCGAAACAACACTTTATTAACGCCACTGATTATATTAAGTCATGGTCAGTGATTAACAATGGAAAGCTATCATCTGGACCGATTCAACAAAATCTCTCTTGATCCCCGAAAAACATTCAAACTTATGCTCGATTAAGGCTCTTTGCGCTGCCAGGGTTTCACTGGGCTGGACTGCGGGCCCAGATCCTCTTAAGTGGCCAGACATCAGATGGGAACAAACTGGGATTCGATAGGTCGAGGAGATGGATCGAGGTGGATTGTGAGAATCAGATCACACGACGGACGATAAACACGCGCGGCCATTATCAGACTTAGCGATGGGAGCAGAACAAAAACTTAATCCTCGGCAAAAGAGCTTTGACCAGGAATCGCGTCGCTAACGAAAATAAACAAAACGAACCCCAAAAAAAAAAAAGAGAGAAAAAAAAAGACAGAGAGCGGCCGTTGCTAAGATATCGCCTTGGATGCGATCTAATGCAGCGGTGTGTGTGTGACCCTGTCCGGGCCGGGACTGTGCCGCCTGAGACGCATTCGAAGAGAGAGGCGACCGGAGGCAAACGCTGCTGAATGAGAAATTAAAGCCAGTTACACGCATTTACATTTATGAGGCGGGCAACGAGGGTTTTGTTTTTCATCCAGATGGACTCCGCGGCCTGACACAGCCGCATACAGTCAGACAGGCACACAGACGCACACGCGCGCGCGCACGCACGCACGCACGCACACACAGAGACACACAGAAGTGCAGCGGGAAAAAAAAAGGCAAGGGGATGGAGGAAAAAAACTTGGATCCCTGCGGTGGTTTGTGTGTTGGAACAGGTGAACAGTTTGTACTCCAGAATAGCCATTACCAGCTCTCTGCAGCAGGGCTGCAGTTGGCTGGAGTTGAACGCAGTGTGGCTCGACCAAACGAGGGGCTTATTTTTCCTCCCTTTTTGTTAAAATGCAGATATGAGCAGCTTCCCACCGCAGAAATTCTCACCGCCTGCCGCTCACTTTTTCCAATTTTTGTTTTGTGTGCGTGTGTGTGTTTTTTGTTTTTTTTCTTTTTACCACAGCAAATACCCCCCCCCCGTAAATCTGACAATAACAGCAAAATATGTTCCGAAATTGTTTATCAATATCCACTCCCTCTCCCCGTTTTTTTTTGTTTTTTTGATTTCATTTGGCAATACTTTGTCCGCCTGTCCGTTGGATGTGGGGATCAAATAAGGGGAAATTTACAGCAGTCAATCAAAGTTGGACGGTAAAAAGAAATCTACGACGCGCCACAAAAGGAAAAACTGATGATGCTGGGTGAATTACTTAGATAATTGTAATCTAATATGAACCCAGGAAACAAATAAATTCCATTTCCAATGAATCCACACCATTCGGCGAGCTACTCTCCTGGTCCATTTAACTACACACATGTGTACTATAATGAGCTGTAGACATTATGCCTAATTATGTATTAGACTGTGTTAGAGGGCCTAACAAAAGCTTTTGAAAGGGACAATTACGTTTGTTGCTTAGTTACATCGTTAAAAATATACCAAATCAGTGCAGATTATAGTGGGCGAGAATGCACACGTACACCGCAAGCATTGTTGCCAAAATGCACAAAATTCAATTCATTAGGAAAAAAGAAAACATTTTCGCAGCTGAAAAAGGACAGAGGCGGCGTAAGTGAAAATAAACATTTTTTTAAACGTGGCCGGGCGAAATGATGCTGCGGTTTGGTGAAGTAAAAAAAAAAAAAACCAAAACCAAAAAAAAGACACAGGAATAAAACGGCCACAACGAGGCCTGTTTTGTTTCTGTTTTTTTTTTTTCCACAATGGGCGACTTCAATAGAAACCCAATTTGAAAGAATGGGAGAAGTTTAATTTAAATCAAAGTGAGCTGGTGCTCCACCCCCCCCTCCCCCCACCCCCCATCCCCTCCCCCCCTCCATCCCTCCATCCCTCCCCACTTCTCATTCTATGGATTCAATGGCTCTGGACCGGGCTATTGAAGGAGGACAGATGAGGGGTCTCAAATCTGGCCTCATCAGAGGAGGCTCAAGCCACGCCAGAAATATCATGGCAGATCAGCTGTCAAAACTTCAATTTGCCGACGTGAGACACAACTAATGTGGACCCAGCAGTGTAGTCTTTCACTTCCACTGCACAATGACTGCGGCTGCTGGCTGATGGCAGAGGGAGGGAAATATGAATGCAACAGATGGGATTTTAAAATTCAGCGTCAATTGTTCATCAAAACAGACAAAACAACAGGACATCTGTTTACCTGCTGGAGTGTCAATGTTCCTCAGCTCTTCTTTGTCCTGTGGCGGTGCCAGGTCCTCGCTCTCCTCTTCACATGCCTCGCTGGGGCTGTAGTGGCGGGGCTTCATCAGCAGGGACTTTCTCTTGTTGACGGGGGCGCCCTGCACCCCTTCCTGAGCGCTCCTCTTCCTCGCCGCGGACCCATATGGGCTGGAGGGAGGCGAGCGGGGCGGACAAAAAGCAGAGCGGGGTCAACAAAGGAGTCGGCGCGGCCCGTTTTAAAGCCCCCACTAATGCTGCGGGAGACTTCCTTTCTTTCTTTCTTTTATGTTTTTTTTAAAGTAAGGGGGTGGGGGTGGGGGGGGGGGTGGGGGGGGTTAAAACGCTCTCCAGAAGTCAGACAACACGATGATCTGGGAGGAACTGTAACATGTCACCTGTGAGTCTCGGCGGCGCCGTCGGACGTCCCTGTCGACGCAAAGAGATGAAGGAAAGAAAAAACAGAAGTCAGGTTTCCGTGTCTCGCGCAGCCGTTGCCATACCGGCCGCACAGCTTCGCGTCTTTGCGGGGCACTCGCCGCTTTGTCGACCAATCGAACAGTGTTGTGTAAATATTTGCTCTGGAGGAAACGGCCAGCTGGGCCAACGCGGCCTTTTACCATAAATTTGATTCCCCTTTTTACGACGCCATCGGCCGTAATCAGCGCGGGGACGGGGGGGGGGGGGGAAGTGGCCTCCTCATTGATCTGAAAAGCTTTCCATGCACTCCCGCCCCGTTCCCCGGGTCGCCCACAGTAGCTCATCCCTTGACAGCGTTGACGACGCGATCTAAAAAAGGCTAAATCAATTTCCCCACCCCCCCCACCCCCCCCCTCCCCACACACACACACACACGCCTGAATCCCATTCACAAGTTCTGCCCCTACTCCTGTGGAGCCCGACCAATAATAACACTTTTCATGAATTTCCCCAGATGTAGTAATAGCTCTGGCGTACGCGGGCAGGCCTCAGAGGGCCCGAACACTTGCATAATGACATATCCAGTCTAGGGGTTTTCAATCACACCATATATATACACACTCCTTAACTAATTTGAGCCGCTGTTCCAATTTAATGAAGTTATTCCCCTCTGAATAATGAAATGCGCGGCGCAGTGCTCTTCAGACCAGGAAGATAATACATAAAATTGACAGTTATAAAGTTGGATTGTTGAACTGATACCCCTAACCCATGGCGGTAAGTGGAATATGCATGTGTGTGCGCGCGCGTGTGCGTGTGTATAGTTAAAAGCAAACTAAAACTGAGAGCCGCACTCACCTGCGCTACTGCTGCACGTTTTCAGGGTTTGCTCCTCGCCTTCAGAGTCCATCTGAAATGTGTAAAAAAAAAAAAAAAACGACATGCACAGGTGCAGATGAGCCGCCGAACATTAGGGGCTTGCGTCCAGTTTCGATGGATTTCTTTTATCCAGCGCATTAACACTTTCCAGATTATTGTGCGTGTGTGTGTGTTTTTTTTTTATTTTTATTAGTATTATTTTGTCGGCCTGCCCACAAGCCTTAAAACAACAACATCGCAAAGAGCTCCTAAAACATCGGTAATATGCAAACACACAAAGTATAATGTTGGGAGGTGGGGGGGGGGGGGGGGGGGTGGGGGGTGGGGGGGGAAAGTTTGAAAAGGTGAGAAAAAATGTAATGACACTAAATAATGACATTAAAGTACAGCCTGCACCTCGCTGCGTGTGTGTGTGTGTTTAGACAAAAATAGTTGCTAAAAATCCATCCACTCTCGCTGGCTGTTGCTTGTGGGCCCCCAAATAAAAACCTATTAAACATAATTATTCCAGGCTGATGGTGGCGTATAGTGGTCACAGGCCAGTGAAATCTGTGAGTCATAGGATATGCTGTTACTTTTTCCCTGGTAATGGGAAACATGACTCCCTCTCTCTCGTTTGCTGTTGTGATTGAAGGCACTGACCTGTCATACATTTATAATAGGGGAGCAGGTGTGGCAGTGATGGACCTTAATTTCCTTTAATAAACCTTTTATGTGCCACACTCTTAATGCCACGCCGGGCCCTCAGAGGTCCTGCTCATAATAGGTTCATTACTTTTGATTACTACAGCCTATTGAGACAAACAACTCCCAAACACTATAGATTACGTTCTGTAAAAAAAAACGAATGTATCTCATTAGTTTGTAACACTTTTCCCTGCGCAGACTCGCTTTGGCGTTTTTTTTTTTTCCGTATAAAATGTGTTGCTCCGAAGGCAAAATGGTGCATCTCCAGCAACCTGAGATCGCAACATGGACATTAATCAAAGTTCAAACGATGTTATCAGTGCACCAAAATATCACCAATGACTCACCCCGCCTTTATTACCAGGGTGTGTGTGTGTGCTTTTCCTTTTGAGGAGTGCCCTTCTCGGGTTCGTGTTTTATATAACCGTATTTTTTTCATTGAACTGACAATATGACAATAGCATCTTATTATCCGAACGTATGTGTGAGTGCGGGTAGGTTCACAAAGATATTTGTACATGTTCCCGATCGAGTGAGGGGATACAGCGACGTTAATAAACCTCCGTTTCTGTTGCGCCATCCCGCACCGCCTCGCAACCAATGGGATTTCGGGGCGGCAGAGGCAACTGTATGTCTAATTCACGTAACGAGGAATGGTGAGTGTCAAGACAACAAGGGGGGGAGGGGGGGGCGGGGAGGGGAGGTGGGGGGGGGGGGGCCTTCGGTGGCTGCTCTGGTGTGGTAACAGGTAGTCCTGGCGCGGCAGCGACACGGACAAACATGTGACGCCGGCTGTTTACAAAGGCAGAACAAACAGATGCATTCAGGGTCAGATGGGAGCCTTTACTCCGCGGTCCCCGCACCGTCTGTCTGCGAACTGCGTGCGATGCGCCTTCACATTGCGCCCGGCCGACAGTGACATGGCGCGGGGGCTGCAGATTGGGGGAGTCGCCCTGCCCTGGAATGGTGGCGCGCCAACCCCGCGCACGGTCTCGTCTACGAGGGTGGAAAAATGTTGAAAGAAAAACAGGCATTCACGGCCCCCGTCCATGATGCAACAGTGACGTCATGTTGCGCAAGGCTCCGCGCGCGTGCGCGTTCCCTTTTCCCTTCTCAAGCGCCTCTGTCTTGGCGCGCGGTCCAACCGCCGTCTAACTCTGCGTCTCCGCCAAACGCCTCAAAGCGACCCCTCTACCTGGGGTCGACCCCGGGAGGACCAAAGATAGGCCGCCGGGCGCAGTGCCCCACGTCGATAGCGTTTTGGGGCTCTTTTTTTTTCCTCCTTCTTTGTTTTTTCCGACGCGTCTCACGCAACGAACGTGTTCGCCCTCGCGCCGCCGATAGGCATTTTCCGGCGCCGCCTCCTAAATCTCGACGCCGTTTGGATCGCGGTCGTTTCCCATGCGTGCGTTCGGAGCGCTGTGAGGAGCCCGCGCTGTGGTCTCCCCTCTCTCTCTCCTCTCCCGGGCCTCGAGGGGAGAAATCTAACGGAGGCGGCCTGGAAGCCGGAGGCGACCGGCGCTCCGGGGAAAGCTGACTCGGCAATGTATTTCAAAGGGTGTATCGGCCGTCCGCCTCCCACAGCTTTAAACAGAAGTTAAAAAAGCGGCCCGAGATTGTGATCGCTGTGGTCGAAGGCGCGCTGGTACTCTGAAACCACTTAAGCCTGCTACCAAAACGGCATCACACAGGCATTGATCCCAAGATATATGTTTTTTTTTGGTCTTCTTTGTTTGTTTGCGGTGCATACAGTGGGTCGTTTACCTCAGGTTGTAGTTTTCCAAACGCTTCGGAGGATAAGCTGCCAGACCCACGCTGTCCGCCCTGGTCGATGCTCTCACACGTGTTGTCTCTCAGGACGTGATCCCGCAATTCATTCTCTAAACGGGAGAGAAAACAAAAAGACACACGCGAAAAGGAAATTTAAACGTGATCTTAAACTTGCTTCGGAGCGCGGCTGAAATCAATTATGTGACTCTGAACCCTTTTTATTATTGCGTTTTCATAATCTAGAGTCAAGGACGCGAGCACGCAGTCAGGAAGAGGTGGAAAGAGCACGTTAATACCTCGCGCAGAATAAGAAACCTGATGCAAATTGATTGCTTGACAGAGATCAAATTGCTTGCTTCTAATTAATACAAAACATCCAAGAGGGAAAACAAGGATGAACACAATGAGTACATTAAGCCTCTTCACTTCACAGATCTTATTATGGAATTATTTATTTCTTTGAAGGAAAAAAAAAAACACAACACACACACACACACTCACACACACACGCGCGCGCACACACACACACACACACACACACACACACACAGGAAAAAAACACAACATCTTCTTAATTATAGCTCACAGAGCAAGCACTTCCCCAGAAAAACAAAACTGGGGGGAAAAAAACGAGGGGAAGGGGGTGGGTGGGTGGTTGGGTGGGTGGGTTTGTGAGGGAGGGTTATTCACTCCGTTTCATTAGCATATGAAAAAAAGACTCACTACTATTTGAGCTGGTTCGTCATCTGCTGAATCATATTTATGCACCCCACCCCACACACACACACACACGCACACACACACACACGCGCTCTCCCTCATACACACACGCACCCCAACGCCTCTCAGAAGACTGTTTCCCGGCGTCTAGGGGTAGATTTCTCATGGGGGTAAAAAGGAGGCAGCCTGATGCTTGGGGTCTATGAGATTTTCTACGTGTTAATCTGGCTGCTCGCTGTCTGAGCCCAGCCCATTCCCCCCTAACCCCATCTGCCAGCATTCCCATCACAGAGGAGAGAATGGGCTGCGACCGGGGGTAGAAAAAGAGAGGGAGAGAGAGGGAGAGAGAGAGAGAGAGAGAGAGAGAGACCTTCGCCAGTCCAGCCATCATGAATAACCATTGCCTCGCACCATTATCAGACAAGCTGGATCCAAGCTGAGATGGTGGGGAGGAAATATCTGTAAAAACACCACAGCACTCCTGACATCACTCTAACCGCACTCTGGCTGTTTTATTTATTTTTTTGTATTATTATCATTATTATTATTTTATTTTTTTGTTGTCGTTGTAAGTGATGCTATTATGATTATTTTCATATAATGCCTTATTAATACCGTGCAGCTGCTGTGGATATTCATCACTGACCTTGAGTCTTTGTGCCCCCCCCCCCCCCCCCCCCCCCCCCCCCCACATCCCCCACCCCTTGTTCCCAGCTTATGCGTGCACTTGGGACGCTCTCATGTAATTAACAAAGACATTATTGTGATGGAGTTGAATAAAAAAAAAAAAAAAAAAAACTCACTGGGACTGCGCTGATACCTCATCTTGGAACCAATAAAAAAGCAGGCCAGGGCAGCAAAGTAAGATTCTGGAGGAACCATAAAATTAATTACATTATTTACATTTCCTTTAGATAGTGGGCACGGGCGAGATGATAGAGGCAAATGAGATTACGCAAAATAAGATTTCAAAATGTCAGTGCCGCACACTCCAACCAACCAACTGCTGTGATTAGATTACACTTTTAATATAATTACTGTCCAAGGCGGTGCTGTGTGGAAACAATGCATACGTAAATAATAATAATAATAATAATGATAAAAAAAAAAGAGAAGAAACGGTAGTCAGGTCTTAACTGATTCTCATCCCTTTCTCCACAAGCCTCTTTCTCTTAACCTTTCTTCAACAGTATCATTTTGAATTATAGGGAGCGGATGGGTGCTCTGTGCAAGGTCACTGTCTGGTGTGTGCTCAACAACCCCTCCCGCCCCCGACACACACACACACACACACACACACACACACACACACACACACACACACCCCCTTTCCTTGTTTTTGTTTCCTCTTCCAGAAGCACACTGAGTGAAGGGTTAAAACTGGAATGGATTTAATTATGGAATGAATGGAATTATAATGCGCCTGCAGCAAGTTTTCCTCCTTATTTATTAAAGCAGCTGATGGGCCAGGTTTGATGAGCCACTTCTGGCATAATTGAGTCATCACACAAAGAGGGTTCCTCGCATTCAGAGTGGTTTTATCAGCAGCAAACAGACCTGATTACTGGCAATTACACTCTGATCTAGGGGAAGGAGAAAAAAAAGGGTAAATGTGCGGGGTAACTTCTGTGTTTATAGTTTACCCCGGGAATAATTTTCACATTAATTTTACATGCTAAGTGTTTTCTGTTTATGTATAATAAAGAGAAAACGGCAGGAGATACCACCTTTTAGTTTCATATTTCCGTGTAATGAGTGTCTGAGGACACAGCGAGCGGATTCGCAATTTATATTCCCCCTATAGGAGGCTCGTGGTGAGGCGGTGTCATATAGAGCCCCGCTAGATGAAGGCAAAGGTGAGCTGGCAGGAATTCACCTGCCTGCGAAGCGCTCACACCTCTTCCGGGGGAACGCAGGTAAAAAAAAAAACAACTGTAGACGGAGAGCAGGCGCCCGCTTTTGCCAGTTTTCATTGAGATGCAAATGGATTCATGGCAAATAAATTAAGCTTTGCCTAGAGATTAGAATCAACTTCTGTTCCAAGAGTATTTAGATAAACAACTTTTGTTTTTTTTGTTTTTTTTTGGTCTTTTTTGTGAGGTGGCCAGGGAGCCATCAGGCCAGACGCCCTGTGCCTAAATACCAGCTGGACATAGAATAATAGCTATACAGCATTTCGAGAGGTGCATGACGTCTGGTTTATCTCTAAAGTTGGTCTGTTTACAATTTTGCAATGCTGAATTATGTGCGTCCTGCACAGTAAAACTGAGAGCTGGTTTGTTGATTTTTGTTTATAGAAAAAAAAGTAGATTTTTAGTTGAGCTGAACGAGGATACACAAGATACATCATAAATACTCTAAAAATGAAAAAAGTAGTTTATTTACTGTGTGCGTGACCACTCGCGTCCACCCATCCATCGTCTTGCCTGTTTTGTACCCAGTGGTGTCGCAAGGGTTTTGCTGGTGCCAATCAGCCTCTCAAATAGTCCGGAAAAAAAATAGCTTAAAATAAATAAATAAATAAATCTGAAACGAAATATTCTGCCGGCAATGTCTGAGCATTCCTCAGCCTGAGCGAGGTTTCTGGATTCACGCAAACACAGTTAAAAAATCTTGAAGTCAACTGCGATTTCAGATATAACAGCCTCACAGCTACCCTGACGGCCAAGCAAAGTGTTTGTGCCTTTTGCCAAAGAGTACTTTTATAGAGGAGCGTTTTGGCATCCTTTCACTTCTTCCAAGACAGAGATGCTTCAATAAAAGAACACAGCTCACAGAATTCTTAACAGACAATTAGGAGCCTGGCTAGCCACTATCGCTTCAATGATTTGTTATGATGGCATAACTACAGGGGAAACTTGTTATTGGACGCGCTTAGCAAGAGTCCCATAAAAGAGTCAGATGGTGACACCTTTGCCGAGGTGATTTATGAATCTTGTAATCGCTTTCCAAAGTCATCCCAAAGCCTTCCCTCTAAATTGAGTTCATCTGGAGCCGGACCACACAGAGGCACCAAGTCCAGATTGTTTCTTCTGACATCAAAGAGCCAATTTCTGTTTTTGACCAAATTTCTGGTGCTTTTAGTTCCCTTATCGTATGAAAGGGGGCCTAGATGATATGCTATTTTATTTGTGAATTTCAATCCAATTAAGCACACCAAAATATTGAGACAAATAAAATTAGTATCCTCTTACACTGCGCTATGAATCAATAGCATAATAAATGGAGTGGCAGACAATTCATCCTCTGGCAAGTCTCCAGGCTGCCAAACCACTCTCATGTTAGTTTGAATCTTTGAATTCTGTCGTGAACATGCTTTTTCAAACCTGTCTAATTTGGGGACAGGTGTTTGGGGAAAAAGAAGTTCCAGCCCCCGGTGTAACAATGAGCAGAGTAATCCCGCTCATTGTTCCTGCCCAAGGAGGCCCTTTCATGGAGGAGGGCTGCCTGAATGCTACCAGGTGGTCCGCAATTTGGAGAAACGTAGTAACCGTTCCAGCTAATCCCCCCATCACAAAAGGCAGGTCTCCAGTGCTGCGGGGCTCTCCGGGGCAAAGGGAAAAGTTTACCTCGAGCACACAGTGTGTGAAAGGAGTCAGGGGCTCGAGCAGTGATTCCTAATCAGATTGCGCTGAAGTGAACAGCTCGCATGGCAGCTGTAGTTTTCCCAGGGTTAATTACCTTTCACTGCTCTCTCTAAATGAGTCAGCTGTTCCTGTCATTAAACAACTCCACTCTATCTCTGCTCCTCTGTCCTCCACACACATGTGCACATGTGCACAAGGGTGCACGTTCACACGCGCGCACACACACACACACACACACACACACAAACATGCACACTCTCATGGACACATATGCAGACCCACCTTTGTCTTTTGCTCTAGTATTTTTTTAAGTACTGTGTACGGCAATAAAGCAAAAGCCCATTAAAAACATCCATTATTTGAATATTATCGCAACTTTGATCACTTTACTAATCAGTCAGGGGCCATTGAAATGGAGGTGGCTGTCTACTAATTTATGCCACTGATGTTTATGTAGATAGAAGGCAGTATTCCCAGTGCACCTCCCCTACCCTGTTGAAGCAAAATAATACCAATCTGTCGGGGTCTTATTCTAAACAGCCCCTTTAGTACTAATTGAGAATATATAGGAAGCAAACACGTTCACATATGTGCGCACAGGCGCACGGAGACACGTACGTGCGCGCACACAGACACAAACACCGAGAGTCCAGCTCTGATATAGTTGTGCTGTCATCAATTCGGAACAATCTGTCCGCTTACTGAGCTCAGTGGCTTAGGATGTTGGGGGAGTTTTAAGTGATTTTTGCCACTGTATGGTAAAATCCCTTGGCCACCTGGATTACAAACTCTAGTCCTTTAACTCATGCCAGTATAAATCCGTGTTAACTCGGATTTACCTCTGGCATATGAATTCTCAATCTGCGTAAGCTTTGTTTGGAATGAGTCGAACATAAGTATTTGGTGCAGTAAGGGTGCCCGATGGTGAATTCCTGTTTTTCTGCGAAACACACACTGGGAGATAGTTCGGGGGCTAAATCGGTTATCGGAATAAGTGTGTGTGTGGGGGGGGTGGGGTGGGGGGGGGGGGGAGCCTTAAGCAGCGTTTTATGACACTGGAGAGACGAGGCCCGAACAACAAGGTGGAAGGTGTGCGACGCCGCGAGAGAGACACGTAACCATGGCGACGGATATAAACTGAGAGCTGTCTGCTGTGGTCAAGAGTTTAATCAGATTCCTTACGCCGAGTCTCTGCTTTGCTTATTGTCAGACAAACATTATTTGCTCAGTTGTTCAAACACAAAGCCCTGGTGTGCCACCAAAGCGGTCGCGATAAAATAAAATATGGCACGAGCAGCCCGGAGGATCTAAATTAAGTATTATCCAATATCCATACAATCTCTCACACATACATGCACACACACACACACACACACACACACACTTCTGAGTTAAGCCAGACTAGTTTGTACTTAAGAGGTTAGCAGGGCTGGTTTTGTGAGTTTGATCCATGCTTGCCAAATCAGCAGATGGTCTATGAATATGATTATATGCATCAATAAAAGGAGTAATCTTTAACAAAATGTAAATTTGACTTAAGTCCAGGGGTTTAATATACGCGATGGACTTTAACCCACTTTCCAGCCTGACAGTGGAGCATGATAAGCTAATGCACTTAATTTTTTTTTTTTTTTGTATTACAGCACACATTAATGATGCTCCAGCGCTGCCATTCAGAGATCAGGTCCGAGGGAAGGTACGAGATACGGGCACAGCGTTTTAAAATACGTCAAAACACCAACATCTATTCACTTTCTGAGTGAGTGTTTTAACAGCTCAGCAATCCACACACACTGCTTCACAATATCCTCCCCTACGCTGTCATGCTCTATTATTCATCGCAGTGATTTTTCAGATAAATCCTTGGGCTACACTGAGTCGAGCTCGACTCGAGGATCAGCATCAGTAACCATTATAGCCACTATCAAACGCAAACAGACAAAAAGAGAAAAAAAAACACACAAAAAAAATAACAAGCTCCAACAGAAACCGACGCAAGGTGCCCGAAACAGAAATGGAGAGAGAAAAGTTTCCGTCTCAGAAGTTGCTGCTAGGAGTAAAAGAAGGGAGAAAAAAAAAAAAAAGAAAAAGAAAACCAACGTGGTGCTCACGTTCTAAAGCAGCATCACTGTCACTGCCTCTACTTCTCTGAGCCTGAGGCTCACACAGCACAGCACAGCACAGCACAGCACAGCACAGCACAGCACATCCTCACACAGGCGAAACAGGATCACTTCCCTTCCTGCGTCTCAACGCACCCCTGTTAACATGTCCGACAGGGCAGAGAGGCGAGCTCGACTTACCGTGTCCCCTTTAGCCTTTGTTTTGCCTCTCATGGTGACGTCTGGGAGGAGACGGAGCAGAAGGATACCGAGGTGGGGTACAGGCTAGTCCAGAGTCTCCCTGCTCAGAGAGAGTGTGTGTGCGTGTGTGTGTGTGTGTGTGTGTGTGTGTATGTGTCAGAGAGAGTGTGTGTGTGTGTGTGCAGGGACACTGTGATATTCACCCGAAACGCTAAGCTTTTTTATTTTTTGTAGCCTTTGTGTCATTCACTTAACAACCAATCTCATTAGCTGCCGGGCTACAATGGGCTGAATTATTTCTGTGTAAATACAACACATGGTGATCCTCAATGTAAGACCTCTGAAGGTCTTTTTAATCACATAAAAGATAGATTCACCCCAGGAAGAGAGAGAGAGGAAAAAAAAAAAAAAAACGAATCAATGATTACTGGAAAGAACAGGCTGCTAGTAAAAAAATAATTGAATAAGACAGTCGTTTAGAGTGACTCCAATTGAGAAATGAGATTTATACTCCTCGGGGTCTGTGGTGAGGAAAATGTAAAGGTATAATTTTGTGACAGGAATCACTATAACACAGTGACGCGTAGATAATTGTGCTCTGAGGATGTTTGCAATGGGTGATATGAGGGGAGGGAGGGTGCTCAGATGCACTGCGATAGGTGATAAACACACAGGTTGTTTAAGACCGGTGCTTGGCTTTTTTGTGTTATTTTCCTGCTGCTGTGTTTACCGGTGCAGAACCACGAATCCATGTAGAAAAGGGAAAAAAACAAAAACAAAAAAACGTAACTATTGAAAGTACTTGAAGTCATGACAGCTGTCTATAAGCATCAGGGACATGTCTATTGGCCAACTTGACCCTTGTTAGGAAACAAAACAAATACAAAAAGAGAATACTGCAGCCTGGGACTGCCGAGCCGGGTCACTGGAGATTTTCCAGACAAACGCCGCACAGGGGAGGGGAGGGGAGGAAGAATAAAAAGGACAGGCTCAGAATCTCATTTTAACAGACCGCACACAATCTGGGCTCCCACAGAACTATCTCTGCCTGACCGCTTTCTATTTATCCCTTATCAGTGTTTACCAACCGCTAGTTTTCTTTCATTCACACTGTGAGGCAGTTCTCTTACTATCAGTCAACAGCTGACACCGTGGAACAGCCTCAAAGGCAAGAGGAAGGGATCAAAACTAAACCAAAGCTGTTTAAACAATACAACAGAGGAAATAAATTCATAAATCCTAATTCTTCCCAACCCACAAGGGTATAAGCAGATCCTTTATAGTTAGGCCAACAAACAAAACCGCAGCCAATGAGGTACATTACAATCAAGGTAAATTCTGAAATATATTTTTAAAAACAGAGAGGCAAGGAAAAAAAAAAATCCCATGTAATATTAATTGGGAACATTTCATAGTCTTGCCCTGTCAAGCAAATATAACTATTCACTAAAAGGCTTTTTCTGTTGTGTTTTATTATCTTTTTGGGAAAAATCCCACCTGACTCAAGCTTGTTAGCAATTTTAGATCGTTTCACTGTGTGAAGTGGAACCGAGCTGGAAAATGTGACAGCCATCGCACGCAACCGACTAGCATTTCACCGAGATTCTCCCAAACGTCGTCGTGATCATTTAATG
Source organism: Karalla daura (assembly GCA_029224185.1). Lineage (NCBI taxonomy): Eukaryota > Metazoa > Chordata > Actinopteri > Chaetodontiformes > Leiognathidae > Karalla > Karalla daura. The sequence continues at coordinate 18,411,559 of CM055197.1, forward strand.
CCCAGTTAGTTTTTAAGACTGTCTGCTTAGCACCAGGCCACTTGTAAAGGCGCGAGCTGGAGGGGAATAACTCGGCCCTGTAATGTACATGTATACTGACAATCGTCTGGAATCCTGCGCACGGAATTATAGATTATAATATCTGGAGCTCAAACTACATCTAAGCCAATGAGCTATTACTGCTAATATTATAAGAAACGATAGATTTCAGTGGGGGCAAATTCACGACAATGTACAGATTACGCAATGGCGCAGAACAATATCAGAGGCTGAACTTTGAGGACCGCCAAACACAAACATATTAAGCGGATCTGTGCTGAGAAGTGAATAATCTGAGGGGTACGTGTCGCACTGTTGCTTTACATCCCCCCCACCCCCACCCCCGGCAGGTCACACAAGCAGCGCTGCGTTTTTGCGTTTTTGTGTGTGTGTTTTTTTTCTCTTTCTGTAATACTGTTCAAAAGTTAAGTAATTAATTACATTTATCCTTTCACCAGCTGCTCGACGGCAGATGGATCATTTCTGAGACCCCGTTGAATTAAATCCACATAATTCATTTCCCTGGATTAACCAACCGAAGTTTGACTGGGGCGAAAAAAATCAACAAATCCCCCCCCCCCCCCCAAAAAAAAATCAGGTAACGCGGTATACGTATCAGAGGCACACGTCGGCTTTTTATCTTTCTCTTCGTCGCCTTGCCATTCGGCCGTTTTGTGTTGCTTGCCCCTGGCGGCAGCCAATCGAACAATTAGGGGGGCAAAACGATCCAAAGCCTGGAGAACTTTACCTTTTTTCAATTTCTCGATGGAAAGACGCAAAAGCCAATTTTTTTTTTCGCCCCCCACCCCCCCACCCCCCTCCCGCCACAGAAGTTGAGCGTGTGTATGATGACCGCGGATGTAACTTTGCGGTTATGTACGTTTCTTTTTTTGTGGTTTTTTTTCTCCTCCAGACAGCAGGTACGGCGGACGCTTCCTGGAGGCGAGCAGAGGTTACGCTTCTGTGTTGTGTGGCAACCAGCATCCTGCTTTGAAGCGGAGGGCGGGGAGCGGAGTGGAATAATGGCTCTTACTTATCACAGCCTTACCACACGTCCCCTCCTGTAGCCCGAGCTGCTTTTGTAATTAAAACAAAGCAGGCAGGGAGAGAGGGGGAGAGAGAGAGAGAGAGGGAGAGAGAGAGAGAGAGAGAGAGAGGTGTAAACTTTATAACCTGGCTCGCCGGGCCCCTGTCTCCGCGTGGCATCGCCCGTAAATAACTCGCCAAACTTTTTCCGATACGTGTTCTGTCGCCGCGTTATCTCCAGTCTTTTGTTGCGTCCTGTTTTTTTTTTCCCCCCTCTCTCTCTCTCTCTCTCTCTCTCTCTCTGAAACGAGCCGATGGGGTTGCGATCGGATGGGGGCACGATGGCAAAATCGCTGAAATTTCCTTAGAATAAAAAATAACAAGAACAACAATACCGACAGCACGCGCAGAGCGACACATGGACAGATGACGGCGCTTCGGCGGACAAGCGAGCGCTTTCACTCGGAGCTAAAACGCTGTCGTTGGAAAGACAAACTGCAGTTCAGGTGACATCAGGTCTGCGGACCCCACGTCCGTCTGAAAATGACGTCCCGACGTCTCGAAGTCGGGACGCGGAGCAGATCCCCGGCCATTAGCGCGCCGCAAGTTACCGGTAATGATGAACTTTTCCAAGCAGCGTCCGTCCTCCTGAATCAATAGTCGCTGTGGAGACTGTCGAGTGCTTTGGCCCTGTGAGTGTGCTCGCAGCTAGGATTTGCCACACATCCACCGCAAAAGTTCGCCTCGGCCCTATCACACCACAGGCACAGGGCTGTGAAACTTTCGCGGAGTCACGGCACAAACAATGGCAGAGACTGATGAACCGGAGCAGACGTGAATTACACACATGGCTAAAACTTACCGACAAACTACGACCCTGGATTTTCAAACTCTGCCACAATTGCAGAAAGCCGGGGCAGGATGCAATAAAATACTTCAGTGGCTGTTCAAATATGTTATTGGGACACGGAGTCAATGTTTAAGTGCATCGGGCTCAGTGGTCGTGTGTGTACAGCTGTCACTGTCAAAGCCACAGGCAACCTGACAATGCTTTGTCTCCGCGCACAATACACAACATGTGCCCCTCTAAGACAAGCTTATACTCCACACAAACGCTGTGAATTTAATCTAGATAGACAGTATCTCATGCTATCTGGATGATCAAAAATAGGTCATGCCTCTCAAAAAACAGTTTGAGCCATTTAATCTCCTCTCAAACTGTCTGAAAACCTGGACAGAAGCTGCGCCCGCCACCCCGGCAAAGATTTTAAGAACGGCGATTTGTACCGGGCAAACAACGCTCCACCGCCAGCGCAACATTTCCCAAACGCTCCCTGACACAGCCCAGAACAACTGCCAGCAGAATACCATTTCAGATAATCTCGTGAGATCCGCACAACACAAGTTTTAGCTGCCGAGCAAATCTCTGCAAATCTGAGTAAGTTTCTAACACTTGCAACACATCTCCTGTTTTTTTTTTTTCCTTTTTCCCCCCCACCACCACCACCACCGATCTCCACATGACAGCATCTCTAGCGGCGTGAGCTGAAAGCCTTGTCGTCCGCACGCGCACGATACAGATACGGGGTATCACCGATGATAAATGCTGACCAAACTGACACGAGTATTAAAATAAAAAAAAAAGGAAAAAGGAACTTTGACACCAACCTAGTGCTGTGATCCCAAAAGTTTGATTTTCTCCCAGTCTCTTGATAGCTGAGCTGGTGCTGTGGCTTTGAAAGGTAGTCCCCAGGAATATGACATACTGTGCCTTTGACAGCCTCGAGATAAGCACCTGCGTTCGGGTCCCTTTTTACGTCACACCTCCCCATTCACAGCCCTTCAACATGATGCACATTTGCACATCAACAGCCACCAACCCCCCTCCTCGCTCTACTCCCACATCCGCAAAAAAAAAAAAACGCACACACACACACACACACGCGCACACACAAACAGGCACACAAGAAGGCAGATGCGCGCACTAGCCTCTACTCATGCGCGCACACTCTCGCACAGACACCACAGATCTGTGAGCGCTTAGAGAAAATGTAACATACAAGCAAGGAGAGACACACACACACACACACACACACACAGATGTACTCACAGGTGATTTAGTCCTTTTTTTTCCTCCTAAATCTCCTCCATCCAGCCTCTATTCATGTATCGATCCTCGTTTTTGTGTGTTTTATAAAAATAACTTTCACTTGCTTTGTCATAAGACCGGGGCATATGCCCTCCCAAGCTCCTCATACATCACTCATCATGCAAATGAGAGGGAATGTCACTCCTCAGCAGCAGATGGCCAGGGATGATAACAATGGCTCAACAGACCAGTTTCAATGTCTGCGACTTTATCGCTACGGCAACAACAAAAATAGATGATATGAAATCCTTGTCTGTTAATTTGATTTCCCCCCCCTTTTTAGTGTCCATACCTGTCAGTCTGCTTCCTTTCTCCCAGACCATTTGAATGGTAGCTTTGTCCAAGGATTTTTTTTCCTCTCCTTTTTTGTTTATTTTATTTTTTTTCGCCGTCACAAGGAGCCTGGCTATCAGTAAAAGGCAGAGACCTGGAAATGATTTTTGGTGACTACGGAAGGCTGCTGCCTAGCAGTTATTCAAGTAATTAGGTGTAATTCCTCCCTGCAGGCCATGTTAGCCTCCCGAGTTAGCTCATGCGTTCGACAGGCCTGGATAGAGACAGGAGGGGGGGGGGGGAATAAAAGAAGAAAGGGGGCCCCGAGAAATCACAAATGCAGCTTTTCAAACACCCCCCCCCCACACACACACACACACCCTCCCTTCACCCCCACCCAGCCAAAGTGATGTCACCCTGCGTCCTGCTGACTCCTGTTCATACAAGCCCCTATAGCAGAGAGTAAACAGTGGAAGCGTTTAGCAAACAGGGCCAGATTACAATGACAAAGGCAACCACACTTCTGGGTGGAGCCTGGGGCGAGGGGGGCAAAAGAGGAGGGGGCGGCGGGGCGGGGGTGGGGGTGGCGGGGGAGGGGGGGGGGCAGTAGGATGGTGTGGATTTAAAATAAGTGATACCCATGAGGGCCCCCTATGCCCCCCCCTTCAAGATCCAAGCGTAGCCCTTCTCCAGCTGATGGTAGAGGCCACCCAAACATGCTTATCTGCCGGTGATGTCCCCCCCCCAGTCCCTGGGGGCCGACGTGTGAACACAATATGTAATAATAATGTATTTTCAGTTCTTTTTTTCTGTGATTTGTGCATTTGGTTATGCAAGGCTGGGGACTTGAGGACGGAGAATATCATTACTTAAGGTTTGGCAGTTGATCATCACCTTGTTTAATGCCTCATTTGAAAGTCTAATTTCTAACTGTCTTCAAGAGCCAATTCATGGTACACTGTGAGAGAGAGAGACACATACAAAGAGAGCAGACCTGCTCTGTTCTGCCCTCCTTTTTTTTCTTCCCCCCCAGCATTTGCACCTGATAATCACACAAAACATATGAAAGTAAAGAATCATCTCTCCAAAGCATCTTATCAAATAACATGCTCTTTGTTTGCCGATGCACACCATCTCGCTGTGGGGACACAACAAGCTTGTTCCGGAGGATGATTATTTCATGTCCTGAGCTAGGCATCACAAGAGTACACAGAAAGAATCAACGCGTGTACAGCAATCTTGACAAATTGTGAGCGAGAGCCACATATTGAAGACCACGTTGCCGGGCGCCATTACAAAACATAACATTTTCTTTTGGCCCAAACATCTGTTCAAATCTGTTGGGAAAAAAAAACACGCACACACACACACACACACACACACACACACACACCCGGAGACCTCATTCAGAGCAGGCATAGAACATAAACTAGTGTTTTGTCAAGCTATTTCATCAACTGAAAATGTGGGCATAACTGGAGAGAGCTGATGGAGAAATGAAAGAGGAGTGGGTTGGACAAAATTACATGTCAAACAAGGGTTCACGTTTAAAAAGTCCTGCTCATATTTGTAGAAAGTGTTTGATTGCATTTAGAAGGGTATTACAATGGGTCACATCTGTGTCTAAAAGCTTTTCGCATTCTGCTGCAAATTATGTAAGCAAAGTGAAGGGTCGCAGCACCCTGTTGTTTTGAGCACTATACCTTCCTCCTGTGAAACCTACACAAATATGTTTAACTGAATTCTTCTAATGCACTGCGGGATCAAAATGTCAGCAGTATAACTTCAACAAACCCCCTCACTCAACACCCCGCCCCGTGATTTCAACAAAGCAACGCGGCTAATTTCGCGTGGCAGCCCATGCACCCGCACAACAATGCATATTCACACTGTGCCATTGAATATGATAGACGTGTAAAAATCTATATTAAACTGTGGTTAATTTCGGCTGTAATGCTTTAAGCTTGGTCTAAAATGACACAAATGCTTCTTCTTGGTGGTACTGAACCCACTTGATGCCGCTTGTTCATCACAGAAAGTCACATAAAAGGACTGAATTAAAATAAAAAAAAAATAAAAAAGTACATTTGCATATGCAAATACAAGGAACCAAACATAAGTGCATGTTGTTGATATGGCTCCGGGATGTAGAACTATCTTTATGTTAATGTCAACAGACAGGGGATATTCTTTTGAAAATACAGTACATTTTTCATGGGGATCATTATCTACACTGCGTGTCACTGTGTCTCAGTTAAAAGAAATGATTAGATTACTTCCCAGCAATCCCCTTTGGGGCGATTTGCGCGTGTGACCGTGGGCAACCTTACAATATGTTTATTCAGTGTCCTTTGAAGACACTTCAATAACGTTTCAAATGTTTTACGGACAAATATAGGAGCTTTTTTTTTTTTACATACATATCTGCTTTAAACTGGTGCCTTCAGAGCCGGCGCTGCTGTCGTGCACAAGTTTGTTGTCCATAGTCGCTGAATCGCTCGCTCTCTCTCTCTCTCTCGTGACTAAGTAGCCGAAGACACAGTTTCACTCGATGTGACAGGTGACCAAACGTGGATTTAAGTGGCACAAAAAATCACAGCTGAGGCCGCGCCGTCGCGCGCACGGACATAAAAGTCGAAGTCGACACTTCCACAAACGTCGCTGGGTAAATTGGCGGCCGTCTCTCGCGGTAATCTATATCAAAAATCCGGTGCTTTTACGATCACGGCGCAGCTGCACGGCCAGAGTCAAGTGCAAATCCCCCGTGGAAGAAAGAGATAGAGGATAAAAAGCAGCATGCAACGTGCAGCCCAGCGCCCGCTGTATTCCATATAATTACAGGTCTAAATTATTTACCTTTTCGGTACCAGTGAAAAGCTTCAGACACACACACACACATACACACTGTCCTCTGCAGTCGCCACCCACAACTGGGAGCGCACAATTGCGAGCGCCGAGCCAAAGATCCACTTTTACAAGACGTGACAGGTGGCCAGACTTCACAATTAAAGATGCGAGATCCCTCCAACGGTTGAATCATGGCCGCCACAGAACGTGTTAATCGTCCACCTTATCAGGAACACCTAAAACGCACCGGTGTTCAGTGGTCACTACTGGTCCTCTGCCCTCACATGATTGCCTCCACCTAAGAAATCAATGTGCGCTCGGTCAGTCGAGGCCTGCCTTTTGTAGTTCACAGGCCGCGGACCCATTGTGTCGTGTCATTGGGAGGTTAGGTCCAGATCCGTGCGTCTCTGGGGGGTCCCTGCCCATCTTTTCTACTCAGGCGGGCAGACAATGAGGCAGACACGCCTTTAAATGGCCAGATAGGAGCCTGGATGCGGAGCCAAAAAAACGAGCATCGAAACAATGGTAACAGGTGTGTGTAATGCGTGCTTTGATAATGACCTTGGTGGCCATAATAGTATGTCTAGACACAACTAACGGGAGGCACCTCCGTCTGGTCTCAGAAGTCCTGTGAGGGCTCGATTGTCGGGCCGTGTGGGGCAGATATTGGTCGGCTGTTGGTCATTAAAATAAAGGCAGCCACATCGGACTGCGTGTGTGTGGCCCACAGACTGACCAAGTTCTGCTGCGAGACCGGCAGCAGAGGCATCACAAAAGTAAAGTCTGCCACTTAACAAGCTCTTTTTTCCCTTTTTTTTTTTTTTTTTTACATTTGTTGGGTAGTTTGCATAATAAGCTAAAATCATCTTGAGTATTCAGAGATATGCACTTGAATAAATAGAAAAAAAACTCCATTAATGTGGATGGCTTGCAGTTTTCTGATTGCGCCAGATACAGGAAGCTTGCTGACACGAACTAAAATGCAAATGCCCTTTGAGCAAAACAAAGAAATTGATTATGAAGTAAGTTTCTTCAGCACAAGTAGCGGGCTTTGAGTGATTAATGGGGGTGGGTCATTGATTTGCTTTTGTTTAGATCTTGGGTTAACTTTCTGGAGACACAATGATAATTTGTTTCCAAACAATAAATCCAATCTAGCGCCAGCAAATTAAATCTCCCTATGGCCTCTTCTGTGTCGTTTTCCATCTGAAATGGTTCGTTATCAAAAGGCATGGCATGTAAATATATGCTTTTTTTCCCCCTGTTTATGTTTCTTACATTTCTGATTAGACATTGTTTTTCCTCGGTATACTGGAAGGTGACTAAGATTAGAAGGAGCCGTTTTGCAGAGATCTGTGTGACACAGTGCCGGGGGTTTAATCTGCTAAATCTCACTCCAATAGCTGCATGTCACATGCATCAACATTTCTGATGAGCCGTGAGTGAGAAATACTGTCTCCATGTTGCGTGGAGCACGGCAGAGCACGGCGTATTTGTTGAATGAGCTCACATTGTCTACCTCTGCATTAGCTATGCTAAAGGTTGGGGAAATGTTTTTGAGTTATCGCGGCACAATGTACTTTATATTTTCTGCGTATTTGCAAGTCAAATGGCGGTGTTAGAGACTACTTTATTGAAAGGCTTTTGCCACATTCTTCAGCTTTACAACTTTGAAAACTTCTACAGATCCAGACATTTATACTTCCTGATTTCTCGCATCATCTCTCCAAGATAGTGATAATACGATTTCTGTGTTTTTCGCTGTTGAGAAACAAACTGGATTATGAACAGATCACTACATAAACAGCTTTCTAAAAGGAGGCAGCTATTTTAAAAAAGGCTGAAGAAATGCAAAGAGGGATTTAAATTTTAATTTGAATTTATTCCAGCAAGTGAAAGGTTCTTTTGAGAGGGGATTTCAGCAAAGATGATGGTATTTAAAAGTGATAAACAAGCATCTAAACCTCCAGTGGAAAACAGTCATTTTGCTTCTTTCTAGTGTAGGGGAGGAATTGGGCTTGCTATGGTCACATCCAAAAAATAAGAATAAGTAATAGTAGTAATTAAAATGTAAATAAGCGCGATCCATGGAGATATTTCAGCTGATTTCTGTCATAAATTGTGCAATTAACATGTTGTCTTGACACACCTTGTGACTCCGGATGTACAGCTTTATGTCCTCAGGTGCAAAATTCCTGTTTGCTGTGCACTTGGCATGTCGCACTTCATACTGTACGTGGATGCTTTCAAAAAAAAAACAAAAAACAAAAGAAAGCAAATCTTTCACACTTATCACATGCAATTTCCATCTCAAGGTCCAACAGTGGAGAGGACGATGGGGATAACTTTGAAATCAAATGTCTTACAAATGAGGACCTGTGTTAATTAAGGGCTGTTGTCGGAGACAGTATCAGGGAACGCGCGCCGGATTTTTGGATGGGTGACTCAGTCCGGGCAGTCACATGTCACATTTATGTGACAAAGGATGACTAACCAAGGTTGTCATCTATTCTATTTGCGATATATGGATTATAATGATGTGACTGGATTTCAAATGTTCCCATTCTCCTGTGGATGACCACTAAACTTAAGCAGAGAAACCTATGCCACACAAGAAAGACAAAGAGTTACATCATTTTGTTGAACAGTTAATCCGATCATGGACAGTGTTTGTGCATTTGCTATCTTCGGAAAATGCCAGCAAAGGCGCTAAGTAAACCTATTTTACAAGACTCCCTCACAAGGATACAGTGCCAGTATCGGGATAAAATTTCACACAGCGGCATGGCTCAGTCACATAACCTAAGCAGGCTTAGGAAAATGGAACACTACAAAGTATTTCACTTTCTTCCTGTATGTGTGTTGCGGCATACAAAATGCTCAAATGACTGATGGGAGTTTCGGCATGAAAGCCAAAGTGAACTAATGGCTGAATAGCATGTAGATACTGTTGTTAATGCTCCGAGTTGTTTAAAATGGTAGATTATGGAAGTGTGCACCTGGCATTCTGCAGGCTAGCCTGGCAACACTCCTCCCTTATAATTATAATGAACACACAGTAATTCAGGGTTGAGGCTGAAATACGAATGATGTCCTCCGAGACAGCTTGTTTTAATGGCTATGCAGAAGAGTTCCTAGAAGTGCAGATGGCAGATGCGATGCCTTTTAAGCTATTTACAGATTGTACACTACAAGGTATGGAAAGACCCATAGTGCGAGCCCATATTGCTCCTCTGTGCTCCTGGATTACACTTTACACTGACTCGTGAACCTCTAATGAAAGCACGAGATATGTTTTAGAGTGTGTTTACTGAAATACTGATAGCCCATTATACCAACAGACAGCCAGATATCGTCACAGAGAGGAGAGGCAGAAGCCCGGCGAGCACTGTGTAAGGCCTGTTTGTTTTATCTAAATACCCCACTGTTCTTACTTTGTCCACACAGGGGTGCATTTGCTCAGAACACGGGCCCTCGTGTAGTTTTTCATTTCAGATTGCAAGAGGCCCTAATTTTAGTTTTGTTGGTAGGATAAAATAAGATCGCGCAGTCCGCCTTTTGCCACATATGGACCTTACAAATGAGACAAAAGCCAAATGCCACATGAAATTAAAGTATTGTCTGAAAGAGCCATATGTGCCTCTTGTCGGAACACGGTTCTTTGTTACGTATCAGTCTCCATATAAACACTGACCCAGCCAGACCGGCGGCCTCCTGGAGCCCAAAGTGGTATTAATGTACGCGCTTTGGGCGTTAACAAAAACGTGTCTCACAATTAGAGTTGCGACACAAAAAGAGACACCGTCCCCCTCGTGATTCGAAAGGCTAAATGTGCGCACGATTGTGCTGAAAATACTCCCCCATGTAAAATCTTTCTCTACATGCAGTATGGCTGATATATCTCTATCCCTGGCGCCGGCCCAATCCTATATGAAAGCGCGCCGAGCCTTTGAATCGGCCCGCCACTGTGATACTGTGAGCAGGTATTGGGTATTGGGATAACAAAAAAATGTTAACTCCAAGAAAAAGTTTTGCCGCATTAAAGTCACATAGGAGCCACATTAGCATGTGAAAAGAATAAACAGAGGCATTCTCAGTTACACACTCCACCTGGCTGCTAACCAACGTCCTTGTCAGAAGTCCACCCACCACACTGGCTAACACTGAAAGACCTCCTGGGGACCGCAGTGACCATTCACTCGGTTCTCTCTTTTTCCCATGCACCTGTGACTGTTTTTGTGTTTGCTATTTTTTGCTTTGTCTTTTTCTGGCAACGCCGTATCATCGGAGACACACTTTCCCTCAAAAGGAATTCTCCTGCCCAACAATGTGGTTTGTTTGTTCACCGGATATGGCGGGCCACGGAGTCAAATGGAAAGAAAAAAACAAGTCGCCGCAGCAATAATTAAAATTGCCACAAGGAGAAACAAGCAGCGAGACGCGACGGTGTGAATGGACTCGGATAAGAAAATAAGGCACTTTTTACCGACTGGTTTCTTGCCGAGTTGGGGGGCTTCACAGGTGCAGTTGGAAAGACTCTCCTCCTTACTCTCCTCGGACGGCTCATCCGGCTTCTCCATGGTCCTGGACCTTAGAGAGCTGCTTTTCCATTTTCCAAAGGACTTTGCCACAATCGCTTTGTCCGCTCCTTTCATTGTTTTCTGTAAAACACATTTACAGCATGACTTCCCAGGTTTATCCCTCTTGTGAGCCATCTGCCCCCTTTTTTGGCTCTCAATAAACCTGGGCTCATCTTTCCCAAACCCAAAGTAAGGGAGAATTAGGGCATTGTGTGCATATGCATTCTCTTAAGCATTCCAGAAAATTTCCTGATTGCCCTGGCATCTTTTTTAGAGAGCGCTTGGACATTGTTTTTCTCCTGACATTTTGCAATCCTGTGTGGAGAGTGTGGTACTGATTGAAACAGTATAAAACAATACTTTGCAAAGTACCCACACAAGCAAACAGTAGATGGAAACTGAAAAAAACCAAGCATGTTTTCACATTTAATCCAACTTAAAGGAAATAAAAATAGCACATTATGCCCTAATTGAGTGCTGTACAGTCCGCAAATACTATTACAAGGCCGATCAGGATTAGCAGTGGAACATACCTAGTTATCTATTTCTGAGTGCCAAGACTGCTAGCAGTGGGCAACTAAATTTCAAAAGCTGGCAAATCCAGTTGTCTCCTAAATACAGAAAGTACTTAAATCCAGAGCTAACAGAAGAAAAAGACGGATAAAGGGTGCTCTGCATATCACCGAAAAGCTTGTGCACTTTTCAGAATCACTGGCTAGGTTAAACAAATATGCTAAGTAGAGATCAAAACAATCCTTTGATCTGCAGCCTAGTTTCCAGAGGAATGGCTTGGCTGTTGTTGTAAATAACTTGTATAAATCTATATACCATTTGCCTTCAGGTAATATCAAAAGTGCCAGGGATTCACAGGCAAATACCTTGTGGTTAGGAAATAGATCAGATAAAAGCACATAAATATTTCAGCGACACAGCACTCTGTCATTTTGTGTATTACGGCTCAGTTTTTAACCCCATATGATCATGTTACTTGTTTAGTTCTACAGTAAAAAGCTTGAATGAGTAATATCTGACAGCAAAATTACATTCTACCCCTTTCTATATTGTAGTAGGGAAAAAGTGCTCCTACCTCCAGCATGCCATTCAGGTCAAACACAGTGTAAAACATTGTGCTAAACTTCATACAAAAGAGGCTTGAAGAATCAGAATGCAGAAGCTATGCAACTTGCTGACTAACTTTGCCCTCTGTTTTGATCGAGCGCACAAAGAAAAACGCTGTCCATTCAAAACAGACAGCATAACTCTTTTCAGAGAGGGGGGACCGTGAACAAACGAGGCCATGTCCTGAGCTGCAGTCAGTTTCCCGTCAGGCCTGCACAGTGCACGGTGAGGGCCGCAGGGACTGGGACCGGCTGACACCACACTCACTCAACAGAACTACTTTTGTGCATGCCATCCTCCTCTGGAGCCTTTTTTTTATTGCTTTCTACCCAAATTGGACAAGTGTGCATTTCCATTTCCAGCTAGCGTTTTCTCAGCCTCTGCATTTATTACAACATAAGCGTGTTGGAAAATTTGACAAAACAATACTTTCTGCAAACCGATTTACCAGCATCATAACAGCATCATCTTAATCAAACAGCATTCATATGGTAGTTTGCACTGAAAATATTGTGATGGAGGATTAGAGGATTACTTTTACATTTTTACTGCAGACTACAAAAAATACATGCCCCAAAACTGTAATTTGTTGTATATTCAAGTAATAGTACTCAAAGAGAGTAATGTATGCAAACCATTTAAGATTATTTCAAAATAATCCAATCAATTCACAACAGAAAATGGCAAACACACCGTTTGTATAAGGGGTTGGTGCGAGCAGACATTGCCAGTCAAAGTTTGTTGTAGTGACAGTAGCGACGCGCTATATGGCGCTAACGTGAAATTGCTGCTCGCTATGATTTCCGAGTGTTACAAACACTTATGATCACAGCTCGTGCGTCTAAGTTAGTAGCGCTACATCGCGCTTGGCTAACGTTGCTACAACACCAAGCTTTCAAACAGAAATGCTCAGTCACACCAGATAACAACCTGGAGCATCCAGGCGCCATCTTGTGTGAATAAACATGTGACATACTCAAAGCCCTCCAAGTAATCTATCGATCTGAGCGAGGTAATTGTGGCACATCTGTGTAACATGACTCTAGTTCCCGATGGCACCTACATAACGCTCTTCTCACATTAAGCAGTGATGATACCTGCTCACGGAAATTGTAATGCTAATTGGCTCACGGAGGAGCTAGCCTCCTTAGCTAGCTGGCGTCTCTTCTATTCTGTTTGCTCAACAGCCTCCAGTCACATTGTACAAAGTATTATAAGAATGGCAGATGCTACACGTAACATTGCTAAGGTGCAGACGAAACGTAAAACTAATTTTAAAAATAAAGACAAAATACAAACAAGCTGAAGTAGCTAACATAGCAGACAACATGTAAAAAATTTGCTTCTAGCTACTCAAATTCCAGCATTATAGTAAAATAGTAAAGTAAAATCTCTATCACCGGAAATGTGCCGCACACCCCCAGAGTTCCTTTTGTCTGTTACGCCATTGTTAGCAATGTATAGGCACATGCCAGATAGCATGGCCTATCGCCTAATGTTGCTAATGTATTTGCTGGAGCTTGTCTAAACAGCCTTAGGTTGTAATAGTGGAATGGAAAAATTAAACATTTAAGACATTTGTCATCATGTTAACGTTCAGCACTACATGGTAATGTGAGCCTCTTGTGCACTCTGCTCGCTGCTCTAATCAAAGTAAAATAAAGGTAAAAAAAAAAAAGGTAACAAAAAAACTTTGTAAACCGGTATGAATCGCTTCAAAGGACAGATTGCATTATTTCACTAATGCGGCCTATTTTTACACCTGGTTGAGAGCTTAAAATCCGAAATACCCATCTTAGGTGTTTGAAGAATAACACAGGAGCTTTATGTAGCTTCGCTGGAGCCCTGGAAAAGCAATTTTGAGAGAGAACAGAATGTACCATATTCTTGACCCGTCTGCCTCAGATGCTTGCTGTATATGGAACTGAATACTGGACGTGAATTGTATCATTCTCTGTGTCAACTTGTTAGATGGCAGTTGCTGTAGTGGAGTGGTGAGAGCGGCACATATGCATTATAGGAGAAAATTGTGAAATGACAGATTCCGGGTGTGATACTGAGGGAATGACTAACTAATAGGAGGGGTGCTCCAGGCTGTTAGCTTTGAAAAGCAGTTTGCACATTACTTTATCTTGTCAATCAGATTCCTGGAATGGAAGAGGTGACTGATAACTTGAATTAATTATTTTCTTATTGCATGCATGTGTTAATTCATGTTAATTTATGTCCCTTACAGGCCCAAGCCAGAATATCCAGAGTAAAGCGCCACCTCTGGCACCCAGATCACCACACCACTCTCTTTGCATATATTTATATCAAATGAAAGACTTTTTTTTAATCCTGTTGGAACAAGGACTGGCTGCCAAATTTGATTTTTAAATGTACTTTTAAGCTTTTCATGCTTTACGTTTGCATTTTTTTCTTAACAACTGAACGACATGGCGCAGTATTTACGGCTATGATGGGATTTGAAAGTTACAGATTATTTTTTTATAAGTAAATCCTGCCCCTTGAAACACATCCCCTTTCTTAAAAAAACAGCTAAATAATGTATCGCAAGGTCAGCCCTCACAAGGCTGCATTATTCTGCTCTGTATATAGTCATTTCTTATTTATCTATGCAGCTCGGGCTCCGAGGGGAGGCTAATAAATTGGGCTTTTTAATGTGTTTAATCAAGAGGAGGCGTTTGTGTAGAATGTACAGAGCATACTTTAAACAATTGCCTTTCGCTAAACATCTTTAAACATTTTGACAAATTTAACTTCCCCTGAACACAGAGGATAAGAGGAAAAACATTTCTCTGATGAGAACAGAAACAGCAAGAAGTTCTAACAAGGAAAAGCCTGCCAGGTGGCGAACTGGCTGCACCAACAGAACGCACAATCTGTCTGCTTCTCCTTCCAAACCATTGACAGCTGCCATCACCAGCCTTGCACACTCGCACTCAGTGGCTCCTCAGCTCCCTGCCCATCCCTCTTTAGTGTTTCCTGCTAACCTCAGAGACAGGGTCACCTGGCCCCCTAGTTGCCCGTCTGTGGGGCCCTGCTGGCCCCCTGGAGACCTGCCTGCATGGGGATGCATGGCTAACAGAGGTCTAGCAAATCCTCTTTAATATGCAAACCAAGGGGCTATTCCTTTGACCTGAGACCATAGCTTTTCTAAGAGTGAAATCCAAAAATATTCAAGTGATGTACAACAATGAGATTTGATGAGCAGTTTTTGATCTGCCGGTTATTTGATACCGACTATTATCACAGACAAATAGATCCGTATTCAAGCATTTTTTTTTCTTTTGCAGCTAGGTAGGGTATTTCCATTTAATCTAAGTAATATTCATCATGATTGAATCATATTGTGCTCCCTTCAACCGAGATGAAAAAATACCAGTCTACAGTTTTAACATTTTGGTAAAATTGGAGCAGCATTTCTCCACTGTGTAAAACCTAAGCAGACAGATGCACAGAGGCTAAACTGAAGAGTGCTTCACAAAGCTAGCATTGCAACTGGGCTAAAAATAAAACCTGGCAAAGTTATTCTGATCCCTTATTGGTCCCATAGTTTGATTTCACATTTAGCATTTGCATTCCCCTCCGCATAAACATTTCATTCTTCCCCTCCTGCAGTACAATGAGACTTGAGTGACTTTGGCAGCAGATTTTGGATCGGTGCTCCTGAATCCACCAGTGTATGTTATCAGCAGGTAAACAAGCTTTCGAACAAAGCCATAATGGAACTGCAAGCGGCATAAAGAGGCTCATCTCAAAAGCTATACAACCCATCAAAGCTGGTGTCATTTCCTCAATACTGCACTGCAGCTGGAAAATGCATGGCTGTTAGTTACAGTTTAAATCGCCTGTCTATTTTCAGACACTTCAGAACTATTTGTATTGATTATTTACTTGTCAGTAAGCAGCCAGATTACCAAAATAAGACAACAGATTTTAATGTTTACTGGATTCTTCTGCGCTTTGTTTTGTGGTGGGAAATCAAAAACTGTGTCATGCACTAAATTAATGGGATTTGCACTATAGGGTATTTGAATAATTATTTTCCACTGAAAATGAAATAGTTCTGTCTATATTTGGGAGGATTACCGATGGCATTGAACTTAATGTGAAAATAATTTGCCCTTTAAATACGTGGTTAAGTTCTATCCTACACTTGCTGCGCCGGCAGATGCAATCTTGTTAACCACACGCCTGGATGCTTGTCACCAAACTTTCCACATATTTGCCTTTTGGGTACAGCTCAGATGCACAAGTAAACCTACGCACTCTCCTCCCAGTGAGTGGAGAAGCCTCAAAGCTTTCCTTTCATATGCTGCATTATCTCTATGGCAGTAATTATCCATAAAACTATGCCATCAGATGGTGATGATTTCCAATATGAACCCAATAAAATGTGTTTAAATTTTGAATTATCATATTTATGTGGATATGTGTTACTAATAGTGATTATGTTCGTCATGTGGGTAGAAAATCAACCATCCTTATACTGCGCGTTCTCACATATTTCTCAGACATTTCATCACACATTTAATCTGCCCCTGTCTAAGATTTTCTACTGAACCTGTAGTCAAGGCAGAGGGGGGACAATAACGGATGAGATTATGAAGCATGTCTGTTAAAGCATGTCTGTTTGATCATCATTCTGTTTAGGTGAAGTTCTCTTCTTGGTCTCTTCAGTCCCTGACAGCAGATATATAACCTAATCTCTTTTCCTAACCCTTTTCTTAGGCATGAATAGGGTGGAAATGTGATGGCATTAAGTCGATTTACTCCTTGGTTTGCAGTTTCAGCCTTAATGCCTCTTGGCTCTTCTTCAACACACTCGTTCCATTTAGATTTCGAAAATATAACTGTTATGTTAAGGCTTTCCTATTTATTTTCATTTATCCATCATTTGAAGTTCATGCATATATTTAGTCGACAAATAATGCTTGTTTATTTGCAGCTCCGTCTATCTTGTATAGAGATTGGAAAATCAAATACAACTTGTGTATTATCTTCAAATACGGAGGATATCAGTGACAAAGGGCGAGATCTGAGACTGTGTGACAATCTTTGTGAGTTGCCTCTGACATCACACTGATATTTCACCTCTACTCATCTAAACCTTAATTTGGTGCCTCCAGCATATGTTGACACGCAGAGAAAAGCCATTATGCTGTGTCTTTGAATTTCAGATGACGGCATTTGAAGGCTGCGCTAATACTACATGTCTACATAAAATTATCGAGTCCATTTCTTATGAATTTATGCATCTATACGTTCAGAAGTTGAGGCTGCTTCTGAACTTTTATTACGGGAGAGATAAAAAAAAGAGAATATATTCATTTGAATAAAATCATATGTGAAGATGGGTGGAGTGGTCAAGTCAGTAGATTTCAGCCGGGTCTCTTTCCTTATCAATTTGTTAATTGGAGGGACACCATTTACAGAAATAATAACTGAGCAAAAAAACACCTGCCACAAAGCAACATTAGGGGTGCAATCCGCAGTGCCATCAACTCTGTGAAAGTGCAGCTGCAATTTTTCCCATTATCTTTCATTATCTTTACCCCTCACACATTTATCATCCAAATTAAAAATGTGTAATTTGGTCTCAAAATCAAAAATCGACATCTAGGAGTTCTCGCTAAATCAAATAAATGTGATGTAAAAGTTATTTTCACGCCATTTACATTTTTTTTGATCAAATATGTGCCTACGTGACACGTATGTGCTCTGGATTAAACTGCGTTTTCACCTGAAGCAAAAAGTGTTTGGGGGGAAAAAAAAAAAGTCATAATGTAATATGATATGCTCCTGTCACGTGGTGTTTTTTTAATTTGTTTTTTTTATTTTTTTTAGCAGTTGTTGATTTTCATGCAGCATCCAATCATTAATTCCTCTCGGAATTAAGAAAAAAAAAAACAGAAAACAAAAAGCCGGTTCGCACGCTGCACGTCACCCTGCACGGGGGCTTAACAGCAGCAGAATCTGTGACAATCGGCGCTGGAGGTAGGCAGCGCGGCGTTCTGAAAAGAAGTTGAACGGTTTTAATGGTGGAAGTAGCAGTAGACAGAGACTGCACATGGCAATGTTAAATCCCATTCAGCCTGATGAGTGACTCCCGGCAGCACTGAGCTCAGTGGGGGGTTGTAAACATTTACACTAAGAGCCTGTCCAGTGCACATGGCTGGTGCTTGCCAGCCACCCCGGTATCGAATGTTGTGTTGCATATTTTGTCATTCAGGCCTGTCCCGAAATTGTAGGAATCACACCATCAATTTATGAAGGAGCCATCCAAATGTGACAACAGGCTTATGCTAAACGGAGAAAATAGAGCTAAACATTGTTAAAACACCCCTAGACCCACATGGTAGAGAGTGCTCGGCGGAGAGCTGCTATGCTCCCTGCTGTGAACTGGGAAAGTGATGTTGGTGGGCTTCCTCCTCCATGAGGGCCGCATCGTTCTTGGGCCCCGATTTGAAGCCTTTTTGAAGTCTGTTTCCTGCAGCCGCGTGCCAACATTAATGTTTCCACAAAAGCGAAAACGCTAAATCAAATGAATACACTATACTGTGCTATTCCACACTGACTCCTGGATTCCCCCAGGAAATTATAAAAGCGTTGTTAAAAAAAAAAATCAGTTTCCTATATATGTGCCCTAAAAGCAACTGTTTTTTTTTTTAATTTCACGATAAAGTGATATAATAAAATAGTTTCTCGGTAGTGTTACAGAAATCCCCAGTGGGCAAAAGTGAAGCGCTATGTTTTTTTTGTTGATAAACTATAAAAAAACAAACAAAAAACAAAAAACAAACAACCAAAAAAACAAAGACGATACGGTGAAAACGGTGGAGTATGTTTGGGATCAATCCTTTATTGTTTCAAAACTCTATCTTTTACAATACAGTCATTTATTGTTACATGTGTGATCCGATGGGTAATGTACAATGTCGTCTGATAATGGAACACAGTCACAAAGTTTTTCCTTTCTACATATCAATACTCTATGATAGTGAGAAGTTTGTGCTGATATATTTACGTAGTTCTGACAGCTCAATTGACTTCCCTTTTTCAAATCAACAAAAAGCGTCGTTTTTTTTTTCGTTTTTTTTTTTGAAAGTGCATTTTTCGAGGATTGCAAAGGCGGGGGCCGCTTTCCGGGCAGTCCGCCGTAATGTACATTTCAGTATCGACAGAGGGCCACACTGCTTTGTGAGTAACAAACAGCATTAACTACATTTCCAACTACAACATTTATCTGGATAAGTAAATCAAAGAAAACATATCAATATGCATGCCATGAACATTCCTCCATAAACATTTATAATAAATGTGTTTTTTTTTGTTTTTTCTCATTTCGTTATGCTGATAATGACACAGTATTCTCCACAAAAAGGACAAACGCTGATAATGAGGAAACTAATATTTACCATCCAAATTTTGTTCAGTTTTACACACACAGGTCAGGCGGCGCAATGCCGGTGTATAGGGCCGTGCCCTAATTAAGTTAATAGCGTTTGGTCCACAATGACGAATCTGGGTTCAAAAAGAAAAAAAACAAAAAAAAAACAAAAAGAGTGGTAGCAGGTGGGATCTTGAATGGAAACTCAAAGAGGCATGAGGACGAACTTTCCGCTTTTAAGGTCGTTTTTTTTTCCGGTCTTCAAGTTATGAACGATGATGTGACGTTTCTGTTCAGAAATGAAGCAATATAAATATACATTTTAGCTCATGACTTGGCTACTATACTTTTCTGTTCCACGGAACGGCTTTCACTCTGTAGAACTTGGTCCCTAAAGGAACCTTGAACCTGTTCTGGGCCTGGAGGGGGGAAAAAGAAAAAAAAAAAATCAGACAAGGAAAAAGAAAATTAGATCAGAGTGCCACAGCAGCATACTGGTGATCACACAGTGATGTGTTGGAGAAGTTGAATACCTTTTTTGCCTGGCAATATTCTTTCTCCATCACCTTCCCGAGCACCCATGGCCGTCTTGTTGTCCCTGATGCTGCACGACAGATCAGACAGAGCATTCAATGAACCCGTAATGAGTGTTTACAAGCGTAGGGTTAATCACAGCAACAACGACGACAACAACAAAAACGCCCTGGTGTTTTCAACTGACACACACGATCACATGCATTCACTTTGGTAGTTCACTTCTACAACGTGGCGCGTGTTCTATGTGTGGGACGGGGCCGGGGACGGGCGCGCCGACCTGGTTTGAGGTCCAGTGCAGTGAGAGACTCCGAGTGGAGGAAGTAGAGGGTGGGGCCGACGGTGAAGAGCACGTAGTTGTCGTGCCTCTCGTCCAGGATGATCAGGACCAGGTCACCCACCTGGAAGCTGAGGCACGCGGTAAAACGCAAAAAAAAAACGCATGAGCGGCAATCACGCAAAATCACGCGTGTTAATGGGGCCGGAGGCGGCGCGGCCCGTCCGGTTGCGATCCACTCACTCTCTGATGGCGATCTTGTCGGAGTGCCGCGACGACACGGAGGACATGCTCTGGGACATCTGCGGAGAGAGAGAGAGGGATGGGGGCATGGTGACGCGCGTCCCACACCGGGCGCTCCACAGTGCATTCCTGCTGGCAGCAGCCGACCACTCCTAACACTGGCCCTGCCGGGCCGCTACGGGCCCGCCGATCGCCGCTAGCACTCCCACTTCCTCTCCCCTTCTCCTCCACTCTCATCCCTGAACTACCGCCATGCGCTTCAACGGTCCGATGTCCGGACGTTGGTTCGCTACGGAGCGTTTCTCCCTCCGCTTTCAAGCATGCGTTTTCACGTCTGCTGCCACTCGCCCTCAAAAAAAGAAGAAATTCTAATCACTTCCCCTCAACTGAGCTCTCTGGCCTCCCGGGCCGGGGGTTGGGGGGGTTCTACTCTTTGATGCTACTGCCACCTAGTGGAGCGGGTGTGAAACAGCCCAGAGACGATAAGTAACTGACCAGTCTTTGACTGAGGCGCTTGTTTTCTTCCTCCTTCATGTGTAAGGTCTGAAACATACATCAGATTGATTAAACAGATAGAGACGTGAAGAAAGTGCCTTGTGCTCTTCGGCGCTGCCGAGGCGACGCCGGGCCCACTCACCCTCTCCAGCAGGAGGATCCGCTGCTTCTCCTCCGACATCAGGACGTTATCGCTGGGGGACACACCACAGATTATTGATAAATGCCAGCGGCCCCGTATGCATTGTGTCAAAAGGAACGGACGAAATTTTAAAGAACGGAACATTCGTCAGAGCGCGAGCCGGTTCACATCTCAAGCCTTGCAACTTCCAAATAGGATTGCATAGGATCAATAGATTGAAACTTACATCTGATCCTATCCTGCCTTCCTTCCTGCCTTGCTTCCTTCCTTCCTTCCTTCCTTCCTTCCTTCCTTCCTTCCTTCCTTCCTTCCAACATGATGCTATGGGATCCTTCTTCAGCACCTCTCTCTCCTCAGCCTGTCAGTGACTGGTGACCACTTCTAAGTCACCCCAACAAAGGACTGGCAGCCACTTTAAGGCCTGCTCCCAGTTTGGTAGTGGTTCTACACACGTTGGGCTCACCGAAACGCAAACGGAAACCTGAAGTAACACTGAATTAAAGATGCACGCATGCGAATATCCAGTGGTCTAGACTCGCCTATGGCGTCACCTCGTCGAGCTTGATTTACTGAGCACCTTTCCATCCAGAGAAGTTGCAGCGGCAAGCGCTTCACATGCACAAAGACGCACGGTGACATACGAGACATACAGAAGCAGAGAGGACCGACGAGATGCCATCATTGCTTTGTAATGAGGAAACACGGGAAGCAGTGTTAAAAGAAATGAGAACAAAAGGTAGAAAAGGCTGATTCCTGAAATATAACAAAAGAGGTGAGACAATAGATAGCCGATACTGAATAAATTTATAGAAATGTAAAGAAACGGGGTGAGGAACGAAAGGCTCAGGAATCATAAACGGCATGAAATGAGATTCAGCCGAATGCCTTAATAAAAGTGTGAGTCTTGACTTAAAACGATGGATACTGTCCTCAAGTCCAAACTGAAAGGCCAATACACTTGTTTGTAGTCATCCACTTGTGTTCTTATCGAACCTTGTTTGTTCGTCCATGTTTATCTGCTTCTGAGTTTTATTAGTGTCTGTGTTTTTCATGTGCTGCTGGCTGCCTTGGCCAGGTCTCTCTGAGAGAGGGAGCTTTTTGAACTCTGCCTAAATAAAAGTAAAAAATACAGAACATGGCTGTTCTATATTATCAACATGGCATCTTGAGCACATCCACCAGTCCACAGCATGCGTACTTGCTCCACTGCTCCCTCAGATTCTTCCGGATCATTTAATGCACTTAGAAAACGGTAGTGAAACGTACGCCGGCCCGGTGCATGTCCCCACGGGCTTTAATCTGGTTAAGGTAATGAATGCAAATGTGGCTTAACCTCGTTTTGTTCCAATGAACCTCGTTCGGAGACTCTGTGTGTGTGTGTGTGTGTGTGTGTGTGTGTGTGTGTGAGAGACGCCACGCAGCACGTCTCGTGTGTGTGTGTGTGTGTGTGGGGGGGGGAGTGTGTCTACTACGACGGGCTGCTTACTGGACTGCCATCAGGCTGGCCTCCACCGCCGAGTCCACCTGCTCCTCGTCCCGGACGGCCGCCACAGAGGCCAGTCTGTCGGCCTCGGCCGGCGACTCGGAGGAGGAGCAGGCCCCGGCCCCGGCCCCGGCCCCGGCCCCGGCCCCGGCCCCGGCCCCGGCCCCGGCCCCGGCCCCGGCCCCGGCCCCGGCCGTGGCCCCGGCCCCGGCCCCGGCCCCTGCCCCTGCCCCGGCCCCGGCTTCACCCAGCTCCTGGGCGGAGGCGTTGGAGGGGAAGAAGGCCGAGGAGACCAGCGGCGTGCTGCGCAGGCGGTTCAGCTCCTCCTCCAGCTGCTTCTTCTCCTGCATGACGCTGGCCCGGTCCTCCGACAGCGTCTCGATCAGACCTGCGGCGAGTCGACCCACCCGTCACACGGCGGCCTCCACGCGCGGGAGGAGCGAGCGAGCTGCGTCCGGAGTGGCTCACCTTTGTCCTTCTCCTGCTGCTGCGTGACCTTCCACAGCTTCTCCTTGAGCTCGTTGATGATCTGCTCCTTCTTCATCTTCTCCCGGGTGAGCACCGTGTTGAAGTTGGTCTGAATGGGGGGGGGGGGGGGGGGGGAGGGAAACGCCACCGGGTTACAAGTCGGACTGTTACAGCAGCACTGGAGCACGAACGATTTCAGAGGAGTAGATCTAACGATGCGGATCGGGCTTCGCGCTGACTATTTGATTCATTTTCTCTTACTAATCTGCTGGATTTTGTTTGCATTGTTCCATGCGACGTTTGTTATCGCGACAAACCGGGCTCAAAGCGGCATGATGAGGGCTCTGCTGTTGTCCCCCATCACAGCCAGAACGGCCCGGCTACGTCATGTTTTCACGCCAAACAAAAAGTCGCTGACGTCGGCTGAAACTACCAGAGGGCATATATGAAATGGAGAAGGGAGAGAAAGACTTTTTTTGTGGAAAAAGTCACAAGCGAGCCATTAGCGAGGAGTTAACGAGAGGTCGAGGATTTGGCTCCACGGGCCAGGGGCTCGTTTCCGTTCTAATTCACTTAAACACAAATAAACGGTGCAATGCAATCGTGTAAACGATGATAAATCCCTGCCCGTATGCTGCGTGGGCCTCATTGCGCTGGATGGCGCTCTGGGACGCCAAACCCCTTACTATCGCCGTTTAAAAGGCCCGTTGCCACTTCTTTCTATGGACGGGCCCCGGGCGCAGACCTGCTGCTCGGCGATCAGGGACGTCTTGAGGTTCTGGATCTCCTCGTTCTTCCTCCTCTCCAGCAGGTCCAGCTGGGACTGCAGGGAGGCCCTCTCCTGCTGCAGCCGCTCCTGTAGTGCCGAGTCCAGAGACAGGGGCGCCGCGGCGTCCGCGCAGCCCTCGGCCCGCAGGGCCAGCGCCTCCTCGCTGCAACACACGCACGCACACACGCACGCACACACACACACACACACATACGCCAAGGTTCAGAGTCCCGTAGGCGGGTGGCTCGCTACCCAAGCAGCAGGCTCCGCGCCGTTACCTTTTCGAGGACTGCCTCTCGAGCTCCGTCTCCAGTAGTGTTATTCTGTCCGACAGCCTCTTCTCCATCTCCTCCTTCTGCTGCTTCAGCTCCTCCAAGGCGTCCGCTGACGCCGCTTTGCGGGCGGCGCCCTCCTCCTCCTCCCCCTCCCCCTCCCCTCCCTCCTCCTCCTCTTTTTCCGGACCCCGCTCCAGTTTTTTGGCGAGCAGGTCGCTTTCTGCCCGCAGGTCGCCGATGACGGCCCTCAGCTCGCGCTCGCGCTCCTGGAAGCCGCTCGCCTGCCTCTCGGCCTCCTCCCGCAGGGCGGCCGCCCGCTCCTCGCCCTCCTGCCTCAGCCTGCGCTGCTCCTCGCCGCGGCTCCGGGCCTCGTCCTGGGCCCTCTGCTGCAGCGAGAGGAGCTCGCCGCGCAGCAGGGCGGTCTCCTCGTCGTGGCGGTCCACCAGCTCCGAGATGCAGTGGTCCTTCTCGATCCTCATGAGGCTCCTCAGCTCGGCCAGGTCCGTCTCGTACTCCTCGTTTTTGACCCGGAGCTGCTTCCCGACGCGTTCCAGCTCCTCGCGCAGGGCTTTGGTCTCGGCCTCCACCTGGGACCTGACGGCCTCCGCCTGCTGCATCTTGGCCTCCTCGAACAGCAGCCGCACCTCTTCCGTCTCGGACTCCTTGAGGGCCAGCTCCACCTCCAGTCTGCAGCGCAGCTCGGCCAGCTCCGTGCTCCGAGCCTCCAGCTCCTTTATCTCCCTGTCCTTCTCTTCCAGCGCCGCGGCGTGGAGGTCGCTCGCCTCGCTCAGCTTTGCGCTGCCCTCGGCGGCCAGGCGGTCCAGGGCCGCCTCCCTGTCCTTGGCGAGGCCCTCCAGCCTGGCCTGGTGCTCCCGCGTCATCCTCTCCTCCAGCTCCCTGAGGTGGGCCCTCTCCGCATCCTCCAGCTCCTGCCGGATCTGCTGCTGGCTGATCCCCATCTCGGCCCGCAGGCTCTCCAGCTGACCGCTCAGAGAGTCCCTGCAGCCCGCGAGCGCCTCGATCTCCCGGGCCTGGTCGCCGAGCGTCTGCTCTAGGCGCCCGATCCTGTCCGCCTGGCCGCTCTCCGCCTGGGCCCACCGCTCCCGCTCGCCCTCCAGCTGAGTCAGCTCCTTCTCCTTGCGCTCCATCAGCCCCTCCAGCTCCAGCATGGCGCGCTGGACGTCCCTGACGATGCCCTGGTTGACCTGGTTCTCCTCCGTTAGTGTCCGGACCCGCTCCTCCAGGTCCCGCCGCACGCAGAGCAGCTCGCTCCGATGCTGCTCCCGCAGCGCCAGCTCCTGCGTCTGGCAGAGGTTGTCCACGATGCCGCGCACCTCGGTGGTCAGGCCGCGCAGCACCAGGCCGAAGTCCTGGTGCTCCTTCAGCACGATGCCCCGCAGGTGGCGCAGGTCGTCCTTGACGCTCCGGAAGTTGGAGTGGGACTCCTCGGCGGCGGCCCGGTACTTGTCGACGGCGCGCCTGAGGACGGCGACGGTCGCGCTCTCCCGCTCTAGTGTCGTGGTGTCCTGCATTCGCTTGTTGTCGATGGCGTTGATGACCGAGGAGTAGAGCGACTCCACCATCATCTCGGGGCTGGTGGGGTCGCTGACGGGGTTGGGCGAGGCCAGGTGCTCCTCGATGACAAACTCGTTGACGGCGGACATGAAGTCGGACTCGGGGCTCTCGGCCAGCGAGTCCAGGTCCAGGGACTCCTGCTGCAGCGCCGGGTCCATGTTGGGGTGGCCGATGGTCTCAAAGTCAAAGGTCTGCGCGTCGATGCTGTCCGGGGACAGGTCCTCGAGGGGACCGGGGACGGGGACGAGTGGGGGCTGGCAGCTGGGTCCCTGAAGGCTGAGAGAGGGCGGGGTTTTGGAGGGCACTGGTGTCGTGGTGCCAGGCGCGCTGTCGGACTGGGGGGTCAACACGGTGGATCTGTGAGCGCTGCGGCTGTAGGACGCCTGCCAGGACACCGCAGACAGACAGACAGACAGAGTGCATAAAGAGCAGACGAGAACAGATCTCTCTCTCTCTCTCTCTCTCTCTCTAACTTCTACTGACTGAATTATCCAGCCATCCATCCATTATCTCCTCCACTTTGTTTCTTAACAGTATTGCAGATGTCTGCTGGAGCCCATCCCCAGCACTCACAGGGCAAAAACTCAAGTTATATTTTTACTATTTTACTATAATTTTACTTAGTTACTAATATTCATTATTTACTTAAGTTGTGACATACACATAATGATCTCATGTGTGCATATTAACATCTAGAGCGGAATATCAATAGTATAATATATGACAGTAAAAGTAGACTCAGAATTTTAACCCAATTTATGTAAATGTTGCATATATGTGTTTGTTGTTTATCTTACCATACTATCAATAATTATTGTTCTCGCTTCCTTGACTAGCATCCTTGACTAAACAGGTCTGAACAGGTCTGCAGTTCCTCACAGACGACACACACACACACACACACACACACACACACACACACACACACACACACGCACACACACACACACACACACACACACACACACACACACACTCACTCCCTTGACTCTCACACTCATACCCGGGGGGGCAGTTAAGAGCCTCCGGTCGGCCTAAACACACGATCCAGACAATGAGGCTGCGGTTACCCTTTGTTCGCTTAGCAGGTCGGTTATAGTTTGAGACATCTCGTCCACACTCTGCGCAGCCTGGACCAGCTGGTGTAGTGTGCCTACGTGGTGATTTAAGGGCTCGAAGTCGCACATTGTGGGAACCCTGCGGAGAAAACAGAACAGGGATGCAGCTGAGGGACAGAGCAATCGACGCTAGCACACCTCCTATTGATACCGACAGTCCGGGACAGAGGACTGTTACCCAGTTGACTGTACAGTAAATCACCAGCATCTCGTGCAAAATCCTCACCAAAATCCACCCAGTGCCATGTCACATGATGACTGTAATCTCACTAAATAACAGTGCTCATCTGCCTGGCTTGACTGATGATTGACCCTTTTTGGGATACGGAGTGGAGACGGGTAGAAATTAGCTCTTCAAGTCGGCTGAAACGGCACAAAGCGTCCACTAGTCTGTTCGGGTATCGGCTCGGGCGTATTCGATCGTTCCAACAAAAACAAGAACTTGTTCCTTTGCGTCGGAGACTCAAATGAAGCAAATGAGAGGATGACCGAGGCCTGAGACTCACATGAGGAAAGGCTGCACCTCGTCGGGACAACAGGATTTCAAGTACTGCAGGTCGTCGACGGAGATGTCCGGGAGCTCGTCGTCAAACCTCCTGGGCTTCCGCGTCTGGGAACGGCAGGGCCATGCAAGTTACCACTTAATGCCACACGTATGAGACAATGTCCATCAGGGCGGTCTTTGAGGCCCGACTTACACAAAACGACGTCGGGGGCCACGAGTCCAGTCCTCTGAACAGACGGTTTCTCAGGAAGGACTTTCCTGGAGGGGACACAAACACGGGTCAAACGTGTGACTGGGCGCGTGGGGCAGGTCCGGCCCGGGACGCACTTACTGAAGAGCTTCCCGAAGGACTCCCGCTTGTACTTCTCCGCCTCGTAGAGCAGTTTCCCGTCCTTCACGAGCGCGTACGCCCACTGGAAGGGATCGAAAAGTGACGGTGACCCCGAGGCAAAGCGCCAACAGTGCATCACAGATCGCAGTCATCTGAGGGAGGGGTTAAACGATGGCCCCCCAGGCAGCACTGACCTCTCTGTAGTGGCGCATGAACATCTTCCTCCTGACCACCTCCACCACCGCCAGGCAGTACATCTGGGGCACTGTGCTGAGGGCCTCCACCACCCTCACCCTCTCGATGAGCTCGGTCAGCAGTCTGAGCAGGGCCTGCAGCTTCTCGCCGTCCTGGTCGGCATGCAGCATCACGTAGCAGCACCATCTGAGGGGAGACCGGGGGGGGGGGGGGCCATCAGACACAGGAACGCGCGGGGGGGGAAATGCGCTTTTCTTAAAAGCGTTTCCTTTACTTGAGTCGGACTTGAAGGTTGTTCGCAAGTTCTTGTTTGGCAGTGGTGCATTTCTTTTTGATGTCCAGCAGCTTCCTGTGGTTGTTCAGCATGATCATCAGCTGATTGGTGTGACTCAGGCACAAGTCAGGCAGAACGGACGTGTCCTTCAGGTTTTCAGCCCGCTTCTGATTGGCTAGAAATCCCTGCAAGAGACGTGACAGCGCGCGGGGGTCGCCCCCCTCGTTACGAGGACGCGGAGCGCGGAGACGCATGCGGTCCCAAACCCCCCCGGCCCGTCCGGCCCACCTACCTGAGCGAGTTCCTTCTGTTCGTTCACCAGTTTCTTGCAGCTCGCAATCATTTGGTCTAGGGCGTACAGGCGGTCTTCGAGCCCCTTGATGGCTTTCATGTTTTGATTATCTAGCTTGGAGATGGTGTCGCGGCAGTCCGCCAGGAAGGGCTGAATGATCCGCGGGTCGAGCTGAGGGGGACAGAAGTGACGAGAGGAAAGGCTCGAACGGGGCAAGCAACGGCCGAAAGAGGAGACGACGACGACAGACCAGGAGGACGTGTCGGCGGCTCACCCTGTTGATGGAGTCGAAGCACTTCCTGACGACCGACTCCACGTCGTTGGGCCGGTCCTGCACGTTGATCCAGTCCAGCAGCGTGACGTTGAAGGAGGACGGGTTGGCGAACTCCGGGGTGTCGTCGTCGTCGTCGTCGTCGTCGTCCCCCCCGTCGTCGTCGTCCATGAGAGCGGCCCTGAGCCCGCCGCTGTCCGTCATCTCGTTGGTCTCGCGGCCCGGGGCCGGCTGGCCGGCCGCCGACGCCGACGGGGACGACGGCGACAGCTTGGAGGGCGCCCCGGGCGCGGCGGCGGCGGCGGCGCACAGCACCGAGTCGGTGGACTTCTCGCCTTCCGTCTCGTCGGAATCCTTCCCCGGGGTGGAGCTGGACTTCTCCATGCTCTCTCTGTAACTGTGCCGCGTCAGACACTCCAGCAGAGGTATCTGGGCCATGACGGAGACGGCTGTCCCTAACCTGCGAACGCGACAGGAGCGGCGTTAATTTGGGAAATTTGCTAAGCCGGGTTCCCTCATCC
Source organism: Karalla daura (assembly GCA_029224185.1). Lineage (NCBI taxonomy): Eukaryota > Metazoa > Chordata > Actinopteri > Chaetodontiformes > Leiognathidae > Karalla > Karalla daura. The sequence goes on from CM055197.1 coordinate 18,440,756, forward strand.
AACCCCCCCCTCTACTGGACTGACAGAGGACGATGGCACTTACTTGGTAAGCTTCACCTTAATGTCCTCCAGGTCGTGCTGATAATTTGCATATGCGGTGTCAAATTTCACGAGCAACTTCTGATAAGACAGAGTGCAGTCGTCCAGATTAGCCATAATAGCAGCCCAGCCTTGGTGCTGGAGGTGTTCATCATGAACCAGACGTTCGCAAAACGAGCTAAGTTTATTGGCAACTTCAAACATTTCCTGCGGGGTGGGGGGGCACAAGAAAACGTTGGACAAGTCAGTCACGATTGAATTTAACCCTTAAAAAAGGACACAAAGATGTTTTTTTTATAAATACACGTGAAGCTACCAGAGCAAGTTGTGTTCGCGAGGCAACGGTGTGAAAGACAGCTGGCATCAGTAGAGACTCCTCCACTTTGACCTGAATCTCGCTCTCGATCGAGAAGGTGGTTTTGGGGATCGTCGGATCCCGGTCACACAGGATCATCTCTTTGTTGAACAGGAATATGGGGTTGGTTTCCTTGGGACCCAACAGAAAGATGTTAACCGGAATGCAAATGCAACCTTCGAGGCCAACAAGACGCACAAGCTGTGGAAACTCACAGTGCCAGCACTGTAGCTGCAGACGCGCCTCTCTGCAGCCATACATTCCCCTCCATTGACAACAAGGACTTGGTGCTGAATTGCAATCTTATACTTGGCCTGGATGGCATGTTTAAGCTCCAAAACACTGAAACAAAGAGAAGACTGACTTCAAAAGATGACCTGACTACTATATATATCTGATACGAAAATGGACGTTTCCGTTTTTACTTACGTTTGGACAGCAAGGTCTGTGTCAAATGTCAAAGTGCTGCCATTGTTGACCTGGAACACATACAACTTCATGATGAATCTCCCAGAGGTCGCTGCCTTTGCCGGTCTTGCTCATTTAGTCATTCAAGGCCACCCTGGAGGAAGAAAACAAAACAACGTTGTATTTATTTTATTTCATGTCCATATTTTAGCAGGTTTAACAGTGTTGCGCCTAGCTGCAATTCATGGCTAATTTGACTCCTGACCGGGATTTGAACCAGCGACCTTCTTGCTGTGAGGCAACAAGGCTATCCACTAAAACACCGTGTAGCCTTTTAATTTATCATGCTTTCCTTATCATTACATAAGTTCTAGTGAGAGGTGAGGTTGACATTTGTACAGAACATGCTCACGTTAATCTCGATGTTTATGCAAGATCTCCTCTGACTTCTGACTCTCTTCTGCTACCCTGACAGCGTTGGGATTTCAAAATACATGCCATAAAACCTTGATGGATCGATCCGTCTCCTCACTTCAAGAGGGAACCCAGTTTGAATCCTGACCAAGTTTGGTTTTCTCTGGGCACTCTATTCTCCCAACACGATCCAAAACCATGAATTAAGTTCGACTGGAGCCTCTAAATTGCCCCTGGGTGTGAGTGTAAGAGTGACGGTGAATGGTGTGTGCTCCCTGCCTTCGCCCGACGTGTGCTGGAGATGTGAGAAACTTGTTTGAAATACTTTGGATTATTTCAGCATTTTCTTACACTTTGCAGCAGTGTGAATCACACTGATTCACCCTGAATGGAGAACATCTGTTGTTTGTGACTGTTGCAAACAGTCATTACTGTATTTGGTGGTTCTCTCTTACCACACTACACTACAACAATAGACATTTACTGGAAAAGGTCAATCGACCATTAAACAACCTGGAAACTTTGCGGAGTGAATAAACCCGAAAATCCCTTCATATAATCCATTAATTTTGCCAAATGAACTGCGTCTGCTCATATGTTGTACTCCCATCAATCTCCAACAACAGGGTAAAAACTATTAAGACCAAGGTTTATTCATACGTTTTGTTTTCTAAAACTGACTTCATATATTTTTTGAAGCTGCATTCCTTCATTTAACTGGAACATTGTGAACAAACGTCTGCTTTCTTTACTCATTGTGACAATGTAAATATGTGTCTGTAATTCATTTGTAAAGCCAGCTATGGTTAAACAACACATAGTTTTGGAGACACGGCAGCTTTGAGAATACCACAACAGCCTCGCAGCAAGAGTGTTTCTGACATTTCCTCTCAACTCACAATGACTTACTTGTCTCTTTCTTAAATTGCACTAAGAAATAACTTTGAAAACGATCTGCAAGCAGAGCGACATAATGACTCAGCGAACAGTGCTGAAGCTTCACATCAAGAAGGTCCCCGGTTCGACCTCCATTTGGACTGGGGGGCCTTTTTGTGTAGAGTTTGCGTGTTCTCCATATGTCTGCCTTAATTTCCGCTACAACAATTATGCATGTTTAGGTTTAGCAGACGCTGTGAACTGCTCCTAGGTGTGTGTGTGTATGTGTGTCCTCTGATGGACCGGCGACCTGTCCAGTACAAAGTGGGTGAGATATTTTCCTCCAAAGGTCTTTCACATGATTTACTAATAGTACTTATAAACAAGAGCTGTATCATGAGTTTTAACAAAAGACCAACATTGTACGCTCTGGAAGCACTTCTTGGACAATGAACTGTCTACTTCTTAATTGGCAGCTCGACTGTGTGACATGTGCCTGCCTGGGACAAAAGACTGAAGTTTGAGTCTTTTGTGTGACAAACTTCAAAAACTGCCTGAAGGTGCCACTTGACGCTTGTTTGCCTGTGGTAGTCGTAGCAGTAGTTAACCGGGACGTTACAGACGCTTATTAAAGACAGACTTAATTAAGCTGTGACACATTATGAGTCATGAATTGTGGCCAGTCAATGTGTTAGCGTGACAGCTAAGCTGCTATGCGACCGTTGCTCGGCTAACTGCCTCGAATAGCTGCCGGGGCGTCATGTTATTACACAGCGACGTTGGCACAAGTGTTTACACGTCCCATCTGAAGGGAAAGGCAGAGAGCTGGTGCTGTTAATCTTGGGGCCTCTGCTCAACACTAACGGGCTGACTGCGCTAGCCGCTAACACAGCTGTCAGAGCTAGCAGCTACTTCTAACAAACATCGATCAATTTGACATACGTGACGAGATCGGACTAAATGTCCGGCACGTACAGCCTCATCAGGCCGATGGTGATGTGACGGTGATGCGCCTCTGTGAGCTCACGGACGTGTGATTGGGTTAGCTTACCTCACTTGGCTCGCATCTCGCTGCTCTGTTCTCCCGTCTCCACCTTCGCTGTTAGCTAACGAGCTAGCAGCGCAGCTAGCTGGCTAACCCCTTTCAGCTTAGCAGACATATAGGCTGGTTAGCCGCGCTACACCGGAGTACAACAAGTGACAATCATAGTACATGGCGGGGATTGATCATACTGTCGTGGGAGGTGTTTCTGATCTTGGTGATCTGTGGTCCAGATGGTGTACGGTGCGATCAGAGGCAGCAGTTGTTAGTCTCAGGTGCTAACTACGTTAGCAGCCTCTCACTGTGTGTTTTGTTGTTGTCATCTGCTGCGGTGCGACGTTCAAGAGCATCCGGTCAAAACAGTTTCCCCTGGAAGCACCGTTTGTATTTTTGTATTTTCACTGTTTGTAATTGTATTTTCACTGTTTGTAATTTGTATGAAGGTTGTTCTAAAAGTTAAGAGCTGAATCAACTGTCCTGAATTTACCTTCAATATGAATTAATATGTTTTTGAAGGGCGAATGTTAGAAAGGAAAATTAATAAATAATTCTGACTATTAAAAAAGCTCCAGTCTCCACAGTCACTAAGTAAACTATTACATTCAATCAATTTATGCTAAAATCACCTAAAGTGTGAAACAGATATTTTTTAGACATTGCATATAGCATTGGTATTGGTGCATTACTTTTATAAATACTAACGTACTAATACTATTACAAACGAAACTCATCGTGTTCAAAAGCCTAGAAAGATTTAGCACGATAGCTAGATAGACAGATGATTTATTGATCTATTAGGGATGTTTCACTGAAATGATTGCAGGTTATTTATGTGCAAGGTAGCAACAGTTCTGTCTTTGTACACCTGACTGTAAAGGCTGTAGCAGAATAACAGTCATGTGGAAGTCCTTTAGTCAGTCGATAAACGCACTGTTATCCTTGTTATTTTTGGCTTGCCATCACACCAGCCTACTTCAAGAATGAAGTAAAGTTCACACCGAGATATGTCTCTTGCATCCTTTTTTAATATGGTGCCATTCTTCAGGCGGCAGAAATCTGTCTTAAATTAAATGATTCAACGAAAAGTAAAATAATTCGACTGATAAAAAAAAGTATCTCAGAGATTAAAAAAGAAGAGTGACCTTAAAATAGAGTCAAATTTCCGATTGGCTCATGGGTTCCTCACTGTGGCTGGCCCGGGTGCATTCTGGGAAAATAACAGGGACGTCGCTGTGGAGTGTTTTGGTGCAACATGAGAAGGGGTGTGGTTAATGTGAGGCTGCAGTGTGTGTGGAGGAGACTGTTGTGCTGCAGAGAGGAGGCTGTCCAGGGTTATTTCTAGCCCTAGTGGAGTATCACTGAACATCAGCTCTTCAGCATCATGTCTGCTTTTGATGTATGTAGGTGAAAAGGAGAGAAGAACGATTCAAATTACAAAATAATAATCTATCTATCTATCTATCTATCTATCTATCTATCTATCTATCTATCTATCTATCTATCTATCTATCTATCTGTCTGTCTGTCTGTCTGTCTGTCTGTCTGTCTGTCTGTCTGTCTGTCTGTCTGTCTGTCTGTCTATCTATCTATCTATCTATTTGAGGTTGGATAATCCATTGCACACATTTATGTATCACATTATGTGTGTGTATACATATATATATATATATATATACACACACAATGTGATTTAGTGTGTTTTTGACAAACTCTCACAAGCAAATCTCTATTTTCTATATTCGGATTTGTTCCTGTAGTATGTCCCTGTGTCCCTGTGTTGTCATAACTGTTTTTAAAGTGCAGCAACTGCAATGGTTTAACTTCTCCTCTGTGGATCAATAAATTAATCTCTCTCTCTCTCTATCAAAGTTATCATAGCTGTTTTTGTATTACATCTGTAGCATCATGTAGCTGTATATTTGATCCTTGCATTGCTTTGTAAGAAAATCCCCCCTAGAGGTCACTGTATCACAATACATTATTTCACTGTGTTGGACTTTTCCCTCTTCCCCCATATTTGCCTGCCTCTGACAAGAAAATGACTAATGACTTATGTTGTTATCTCATGTGTCTGCATGTTCGTAGATTACTATTCAGAGCTCAGTTGTTCATTGATGCTCCTACTGAGCATTTGAATTTGTTGATTGTGAGGAAAAAGTAAGAGGCATTGTTGGTATTCCCAATAAGGAAATAGTCTACACACACCATGTCTAATAAGGTATGCATGAATTGAAGAAGGCTCCAGCAAAGCACTGATGTATGGGTATTGTACAAGAAGCATAAGATACGGAGTGGGTGGCTAACATGTCAAAGTAATGAAAGCAATGCTCAAAGCAAATCTCCATTTTCATTTCAAAACTGTAATCTGTATGTGGTAGGTTTCATGGCAATCGTTTTTGTCTGTTTGCTGCTACCGCATGTGCAATTTTGAGTCATTATGTTAAGTCATTTTTTGACTTAGTAAGTCATTGTGAGTTGACCGAAAGGTCAGACACCTGGGGGAACCTCTCAACCTTATAAAACACCCTGTGGATCTTATGAACTAAAACATGGCACTGTTTGCTTCACTGTAATACGTAACCACACAGCAATGAGAATTGGTTACTTATTCCTAGGTCTACTGTAATCACATGGTGGGAATAGCCTTGGGGGCGAAAAAATATCCCTCTGGACAAACAGAGATGCAATCTGTAACAAGTTATGACTTGTGTGGCCCTTTCAAAAAGAACTCTATTAAAGGGTGCCGTAGAAAGGATGACCTTGTTTTGCTCAGTGTGTTGGGAATGGTTTAATAACTTGAACCTGAGCGAGTGAGGAAGAATGAAGAGCTCTGCCAGAACAGCAAGGTCAGTGGCCTGATCAAGGCACAGCTATATCTGAGATCTCTAAGAGGCCTCTACTTGTGAAGGCCAGTGGCTCTGTGCGCTGCGCGGCTTACATCCTTAGATGGTAGCTTGGACTGATGTGTCCGGAGGCCACGCCAGCACCTAAATATAAAAGAGGATCAATAGAGACTCAGATCTTCCTTCCACAACCAGTTCAGTTTGCTCAAAAAAATGATGCAGTCTCATTTGCACACACGTCACATTTCCCCCGAAGATACAAATGTATTTTTGTCTTTTATTCACTTCACTCCCTCTTTTCTCTCATAAATCCATTTTGACAGGTTTATGATGTTCTATCTATTTCATTGTGTGGTGTTCTTCGATCATTTTAACACTCATAACAAAATCTTGTTTCTGAAGTATCCAGATGCACTTGTGTAAAAGCAACAAAACCAACAAAAATATGAAAGTTCTCCACTACAGTTGATGCATGCTTTCAAAACAACTCATAAATTAAAACATGAGTATTCATCCATCCATCCATCTATCCATCCGTCCACAGCCAAACTCCTATGCTAATGACCACATTGAATAAAAGATGATAATTATTTTACATGATACAGTGTAGTAATTGGGGTGACATTCACATGAGCACCAGACAAACTTTCAATTTAACCTTCAGCACGACTTGGAAATAGAACGGGATCCACTTTGCATTTCAAATGCGAACTTGAGAATTGAATTTTGAGATTAAGACGAGTGAATTTTCTTTCGCCTTGCTAATCCCTTATTTAAACTGGCAGAGCAACATTGCTGTATGTATGCTGGACCCACGCGGAGAGGGAGACACATTGTGCAGCATGAAGCCATGGACGCACAGTCGGGGCGTCTGTTTGTCATTTTGAAAATAGTCAAATCCGTAATTATTAAGGCTGTAAGGGAGGAACGGCATGCCGGGACGCAGACACAACCGGATAAGACGGAAAGCACAGCAGACAGGAAAGTCCGCTCGTACTGTCAGTAATAACAAGAAGGTCAGTGCGACATATGAAGACACTGCGCCTTTGTTTGTGTTATATGGGAGCACTGTGACTGTTGAAATCACTTAATGACAAAATGGTGGTCAGATGAGGGCCAGGGTGGCACAATTCAGCATATTCATCGCGTACATGTGACTGGGCCTTCACACTCAAAACTTAATCACATATTTATAGAGCTTTATGTACATTTTCTACTCCACTACAACAATACCGGTGCCTGTTGTGGTCCCCGGGAGCACACATTCCTGAATTAGTGAAAATGTTGATCAAGCTGGATTTAGAGCTACGTGGAGTCTTCTCGGCGTACCCTCCGGTGGCATTAGAGCACTTTCTCCTGTGCATTGCAGTGTACAGCTGCCCGCTTGCATTAGATGGAGCTCATCTGATCAATAACAAGTTCGCTCGGTATGTATGGTGCATCGCCAGCAGATGTATAAATCCAATGACTGGAGAGCACCTCCAGTTTCTGTCCCGTAAAGCAATGCGATCGGAAAAGAAGTGCAGCACGTAGAGCGCGGTCTTTCCGAGGTGGTTTTGTAGGGAGGCCTTTGCAAAGCTTCACATGAAGGCTTTTGGCCTCGAGGACTTATTAAGATTGGAAGGATAGCTCGAGGATTTGCATTTCGTCCTCATCCCTGCGAGTTAAAATGAGAATCAATAATTCAGGCAGGTTTCATAAATATTGAACCCCTTTCCAATTTTGTTCTCTCCGGGTGTAAATGAAACTTGATTGTTTTCATATTCATGATGACCACCAGTTTCCTGGGGTGGTTCTCAGAGGCTCTCGCAGATCTTGAGGAGCAAGACAGCAAATTAGCCAAGTGGGAACATTCAACTTGCTGAATTCTTGAGCAGTTCATTCTTAAAGTTGTTATTTAAAGGGACAGGTCACCACCACCCCCCCCAATCAATAAGGTCTTTCCACTTGCCTGTGGTGTTACACATCCATTTAGATTGGTTTAGTGAGAGCTGCCACTGCTCAGCAGAATGACAATCCATCCATCCATGGATCATCATACCCACTGTGTCAAGGAGGTCTGCACATTGGGTCTGCATGCTCTCACTTTAGAGTCAATTTGGAGTCTTCTTTTTGCCTAAACTTGCATGTTTCTGTTCTGTAGGAGGAAACCAGAGAGCCAGGAGAAAACAATCTACATCTGTAAACAGCACTACGCTCTTGACTTAAGGATCCAGGAACAATCTCTGTCATATAAACTGAACAGACTGCACAACATCTTACGGTTGTACTAACATAAAATATCAATATCTATATCAACATCGATATCGAGTCAGGTTGAATATCTCACATGATCTTAACAATAATTGGTGTAATAAATAGCTTTTGTGGCATGGCAGTTCATATGCCATGACATACACTGTACCATACTTATAGCCCGTTTGACAAGAGAGGAAACGCAGCAGGTGACTCTTGTGGCGCATATGTCATTATATAAGGTTGCCCAGGGGAGCAGAGCTGTGCCATTATTCTCATGTCAATCAGGATGTACTGAATAATTGACCTCCAAAGTTCAGCTAAATTAATAGAGCATGAGAATCATTTTGAGGGAAATAAGATGTGAACATCAAGTTATTTATTTCTTTGTAGAATGTGGCGTGAGATATAATTTTGTGACAAAACCTGTAGAGCCAGATTAAACATCCACTTTGGTTCTCACTGTGGTCACATTAAAATGGATGAGATGAGCATAGTAATGTGTTTCTCATTTATTTATTTATTTTTCCAGAGGAACTTCCAAATTTGGTCAACAGATGGTGGCAGAAGGCTGATGATAACATCACGCAGACACACACGCGCACACACACACAAAGGATGAGTGTGAGCTATAGATCACTGTCTCTTAATTATACAGTGTGTGTGTGCGTGTGTGTCTGTCAGCATCCAGAAAATAATGTCAAACACGTCATAAAAAACATCAACAGCTCCATAACAGTGTCCCCTCCAGAGTCTGGTGAATCTCTTTCATCAAGACACTGTCATTTTGTGAGTTGTTTACTTGGACGACTCGGTCATTAATTCATGGAAGTCATAAATAATGATGATAATCTCCAAAGCAGCAGGTTGTCCTTGCTGCTCGAATGCAAAACAGATTCACCACTGCTTCTTGCTGCTGCGACGAGGAAGAAGGAGTTGTATGTCACAGTGCAGAGAGGTGCATCATCATCGCCACTGTCACAACAGGTCTGGTTACATAATGAGCCAGAAAAACATGAGATACGAAAAAAAAACCCAGACTTAAATCAAGGGACTTCCATGGCAACCATTTAAACTGTATTAGAAACCATTAGCACTTTATTATAGCTCCTAAAATATTGCAAGAAATTGCTAAGACAGGTCATCTCTCTGATTTATCTACATTTCTATCCCTTGGAAACTGCTGTGCTCTAAAACCAATATTAATCCTGAAGCTGTGGTTCTAACCGTGATACAAGGAGGTGGAATAATAAAAAATGATTATAGCACTCTTTATTATTAATGTGTGAGAAATGCTGCGGGCTGCTTGGGAGTTCAGGAGCTGTAATGCTTTAATTTCGCCTCCGTTACATTTCAATGAATGTTTTACAGAAAACTTCTCCATCTCTGCAGATCTTTTTTTTTTTTTTTTTAATTTAACTCTCATCCCCTGACATAATACAGACACACAACCTGCATTCGTGCCTCCTTTTGGCCCCCCTTCTTGGTCTCTGACTGTGTTTGATCAGCCATTATCTGCACCACCACACAGCTGCCCCAACACCAGAGCCTTTGACTGATAGTAACAGTCATCTGGCCTTGAACAGCTGTTGTTGTGATGTGCATTCAAGCCAGCAGGTGGCACTGTCCCTCCTGTCTGAGTGAAGGAAAACCCACTGAGATCTATATCACAGAACATGAGACCCCCAACGCCAAACCTGATAAAAACACAGTGATGTCTGATAAAGGTATGCTATGCAGACAGTTAGCTTTATTTGACATGCACATGAGAAAATGCATTTCCCAGCGCCACAGGTCACTTGATTTGCCACTACTGAAAACGGATGTTTAGGTCAAAGGAATGAAACCACTGGATTTTCAATGAAAGACAAGATGGTTTTCCCTAACATCGACCCGTTTCTGCTCTAAAATATAAACAGGCGTGGACGGCTAAGCTATTAAATAATCAAAAAGTTTGGTATAAAGATGCAAATGAAAAGGCCACACTGCCTTCTGTGTGTGTATGCGCGTCCGTGGGCGCATACATGCCCGTCTGAAGGTGTGAACGTCCAGGGCCTACATGGGCAACAATAGCTGGGGGTGGGAGAAATTTTGTTTGCTGTGATCGAGACAACAACAACTCAACAACAAATGTTCCTTAAAGGGCATTATTAAAGGAATTAATAAACATTTTTACCTCGACTTTGCTGAATTTTGAGTCTACTAACAGTCAAAGGTGTGCAGCAGATGTATTCGTGTGTGTGTTGTCAAACACGTAAGGCTAGCTATGTGTGCTTCATAGCTGTCTCACTCCAGCTACCACTTTGATCGGTGAAAGGTAACTAAGCTCCCAGGGAGCATAAAGTCATGACAGTCTCTCATGTGAGTGGCAGCTGAGGTAATAAAGGCTACATGTGGGTGCCAGACAAACATGGGATGGGTCAGTGCAGAGATGAACCATAATGTTTCCATTCCAGCATCATCTTTCCTGACATATAGACCAAAGGCAGGGAACACTACACATTAAAGCCATCTGGACCATCTTGCTGTGAGGAGATGGAACTATTCACCCATTTACCGCGTCACCCAATATCTTGTATGTTGTGAATAATAATTGTTGAGTGAAATGGTTTAGATTACATGACAATATGTGCAGCAATGGTGCAGCAGTTAGCACTGTTGAGCCCCAACTCGAGATTGTTTCCAAAACTCAGCCATTTCTGGACGTTCTCCCCACATATTTGGTTTAGATAGACAGACAGACAGACAGACAGACAGACAGACAGACAGAGAGATAGATAGATGCCAAACCATTGTTTACCGCCATCTGCTGAGATGTTCTGGTACTCCTGGTGGTTGGCGGTGCATGTGTGAACAGGCACTCTCATGCTCTGTACCATACATGTGTGAAAATTGTCTTAAGCATGATTTATGCTTCCACGTTATGTCCCCAGGGTACCCCTTAGCTCCGATGTGGACGATGTTATCTCACTTATCCCGCGCTAAGCGCTAATTGGTCCGCCGTACGATACAATTTCTGGGACTTGCCACTTCCGCTAGACCGCCATTTTTAAATTCTTGCTTACCAGTCAACACCGAGGGCCCCATCATCGAAGGGGTCAAAAAAATTGTACCATTTGCTATCCCTGCATTTGCTATCCCCACAGGTGTCATCTCTGCAGTTGTAATGGCGTAATCGCGGGTCACAGTTACAAACGAACAAGTAACACTCTACACTCCCCCCTGTGGTGGAGAATTGCGTAGCGTGGCTACGGCGCGGCCGCAATTCGGAAGCATAAACTAAGCTTTGGACTAGGTCGTGAACCAGGTCACGTTCACACCTAACCTCTTGTAAATGCCAGTTTAGGGTGCATGTGTGGACGGGATTATTGATCGACTGTGTCGATTCCTTGGAGAAATTCAGATCCCAGGTTGCAACACTATAAGTGCAAAAACATGAGCGACGCATGAGTGCTGTATACAAAACCAGTCACCGGTAGCTTTGATGATAGCAGCACAAAAACAAGAATAAACAGTCCATTCAGGCATTCCCGGCCCCATTTAACGTTAACTGCAGCATCTCTGTCTCTATCTTGCAGCAGTTGCATAACTGTCAGGTAGGTTATTATAATGACGCGCACGTTGCGAGTCTCTCTCTCCCTCCCTCCCTCCCCTCACCCCCCCCCCCCCCCCCCCCCCCCCCCCCCCGCCAAATCCAATCACACCCTCCCCCATCTCAAGTACAATTACGTGATGGGTGACGTTTCAGCATGCGGAGGAGGAGGAGGAGGAGGGCGCTGGGCAGGAGGGACCACTTGGACCAAGAGAAGAGCCTGATTTCATTTCGGCGCAGAAACAACGCATAGCAGGCAGCGGAGCAGCCAAGCCCCCATTGTCTCCTGTGCAGACACAGCAGCTGTGGACAGACGGCTTCAACCCAGGCTCAGAGAGGAGTGTCCAAGTAGTGGTAGGCATTGCGGGGGAAGAGAGAGAGAGAGAGAAAGAGAGACAGAGAGAGAGAAAGGAAAAAAGGGGGGGCCCTGGATAGATCTGGCCAGTAGACGAGAAAATGAATCAAGTTTCGATACAATGAACAGCGTTTTGTTGCAGTCGGAGCCCAAGTGTTGATGCGGCCGCTCGCTGTGCAGACCATCAGGACTTCTTTTGTTCGCCTCGCTACAGTCCCCGTCTCCAGTCCGAGTATCTGTGCAGCTGCTGAGTGAAAGGAGAAAGACAGAGAGAGAGAGAGCGAGAGAGAGAGAGAAACCTCAAGATGAATTTCCAGTCCAGCGTCCCGGCAGTCCAGCAGTCCCAGCCGGCCATGCCCACCTCGGGCACGGTCCCGGTGGCCGTCCCCGTGCCCGTCCCCCAGTCCATCCCGTCTCAGTTCGGCTCCGGATCGTCCGCCAGCTCCGGCGCAGGCCAGTTCGGCTCGGGGACAGTGTCGGGCCAGGCTGCGCAGCCCGGCCAGGCGGGCTCGCAGTTTGTTTTGTCCAACTCAGCGGCCATCAGGGCAGAGATCCACCGGTTCGAGTCGGTGCACCCCAACATTTACGCCATCTACGACCTGATCGAGCGCATCGATGACCTGGCCCTGCAGAACCAGATCCGGGAGCATGTAATCTCCATTGAAGGTGAGTGAAGACCCCTCCCCTCCTCTCCCTTTATCATACCGTTTGTTTCATTCATTGACGGTGGTGTTGGTGGTAGTGGAGGAGGAGGAGGGTGGGGGGGTGGTCTCCCCCTTTCCTTCCTTTTATGCACACATTGTCATAGCACAGTGTCAACAATCACACTTTGAAGGCATGGGGGCGTAGTCGGTCTCACAGCCCTGCAGAAGGAATGAATTGCCCCCATGCGCTGCGGTGGCAACAATAAAATGCACTGGCAAAGGGGGGCAATCAGCTCCCAAACTGAGCCTCTGCTCTGCTCCTTCGTGGCACCTGCTGAGGGCTTGCTGCAAAGTCTGACCACCATGTTTGTCCATGTCCCTCTCATTTTGGAGCCCGATCTGACACGAAACCCCGTCGGTCGACCCCCAAGAAAAGATGAGCCCGCCTGGTAGAGCTGACTGGATGTGTTATGAGAGACTGAAAACAACCCGAGCAGGGATTGGGAAGCCACTCGTCACATCTGATGCACCCGGGGCAAAAAAATCTCAGCGTCACAGATTGAAATCAGCCGAATCAACCGGTTGGTTGTGTCTCAGTTCCACCCTTTTCCATGTTTGGGTTTTTGTGATTTTTTTTTTCTTCTTCTTTCTTTTACACAAGACTCATGATTGAGTAATGAGGGAGCTTGAGGGAGACGTCTGGATTTGTCTGAAAACAACCTGAGCAGGGAGGGAAGCCACTGACAGCGACCCCAGACCCCCCCCCCCCCCTACACACACACACCGTTTGAGGAGAGCTGCAGCCCATCACATCTGATGCTCTGACAGACTGGAACATCTTAAATGATGGTAGCGGTTTCTCCCTGCCACTCACCCACTTGTTTATCGGATTAATGGCTGTGGGACACAGCATTCAGTGCACTGTCCATCAAAGGTCCACTGTCAGCCAGAGAAGCTGGTCTCCATGTGCACATCTGGGCAAATGCAATGAATTAAACAGCAGGTCGTCTTGACATTGAGAAATCGTTTGGAGCTTCGGCTAAAGCTGGGTTGTGAGTTGGCACAGAAGGAGTGACGTTGAAGTGTGGGTATGCATTACAGGGCAGGGCTCCTCCAGTCTGAGTGTTTTGTCTCAGGTGACAATATGATAGCAATGCTCATGGAGTCGAATCAAAACACAATGAGTCAAAATGATGTTAAAAATGCCAGCATTGTTATCAGACCTGTAAGAAACAGTCCGAACAGTGTTTACATTGGGAAAGGAAATCCTCCCATTGCTCATTATTCCATCCGTCCACCCATCATTTTACCCTCTTGTTACCCTCTCAATGTCATGGCCCTCCCCAGTGCACATAGGGTGAAGGCACCCTGGACAGGCGCTCATTATAATTTTGTTGACAAATGCTTTTAATATATAGCCATAACCCTTCATTTACATCACAGAACATGATGATCTACACAGGCACAACCTGGGGAAGAATGCGACTCTTATGGATTGAAAATCAGCTGAATCAACTGGTTGGTCGTGTCTCAGCTCCACCTTTGGAAGACAGGATTTTTCTATTTTCCCTGTGCCTCAGGATTGTTGCATAATTCTCGCAGTAAAGGCCTGTCTTTATTCAGCATCTTGATAGGACAACACTGGAGCCTTTTATGGCTCACCTCTCAGATGCACGGTCCCTTCTCACCGCAGAGAGGTTATTACCTTGCTTCGTTCGCGGGGCTGTTTTGATCCAAACAGTTTATTTCTTTCTCCTAAAACAAGAGCAAACACTTGACCCAAACGGCAAAACTCCACCCCGGGCTTCAAATGCCTGTTTTCAACCAATTACTTAGTCCGTTTCCGAGTTTTGCTCTAATTTACTTTGGATCCATTTTGCTCTTGCGTCTTGCGTCAGCGACGGCTTTCTTTTTCGCAGCACGCCCTTTAACATCCCCTCAGAGCCGCTGCTGATGATTTAAGCCGGAGATAGAACGACACCACAGCGACAAGTTCAAGACCAGCGGGTCAAGTCTGACGGTCGCCGCACCTTTTAATCGCTCTCCGAACACAACTTCCGGATTGGTCCTGTGGTCCGCTACAGCCCCCACAAAACCGGTCTCTGGGCGACATCTCGGTCCCAGTCTCTCCCTGAGTGACCGTTCAAGGAATGATTAGAGAAGAGTGCTGCACAACAAACCTGATGCTGGCTGTCGACGTGTGAGACTGGAGACGTCACGGTGGGACGTCACGGTGTCTGTGTTTGGCCGGGTGTCCTTGGGACGAAGAACAAAACCGCGATGGCCGTGGCAGGGAGCCCACACCTGCGCGTGCACAGTGTCGAACTGTGAAATGTTAAACCCCCGAAGCAAGACAGACGAATACGCCGCCCCACAACAAAGCCCGCGGACGCAGAAGTGCGAAGCAAACCGCACACCCTGTAATTTGCTATTTATGAATATGTTAGGCACGTTGCTGACGTGTCTGGGCTAAACGGTAACATCGCGTGCCGGGAGAACGGTGCTGAAGTGATGTTTTCCAGCACTCGTAGCCTGTCAGGAAGCGTGACAGATTTTTGTCCTTCTCGTCACCCCCCCCCCCCCACCCACCACCACCCCACCCCCCTCGCGTCAGCTTTGATGTACATCCTGGTGTTATTTTCACGCCGTGGAATCGGACGCGGTTGCCGTAAGAAGTGTAACTTGGGGGAGGCAGCGGAGAGCAGGCAACAGGAGACGACGTTGGCCGACTTGCCTTCACCTGCGCCGTGGAGCTGCAGAGCTGTTCCTCCTCAATCTTGCATCATTGCAGAGTCTGTTGCTAAGGAACCAGAGGCTCATGCATTTAGCTGAAAATGCTGAAGAAAGACCGAATGGAAATTACAGCCTTATACCCTTACAAAATGAATTCCCATCCTTATGAAGGTTTCCCTATTGTTGTGTTGATTAAGAGGACATCTTTTTGCATCTCGCTGTTCCCTTTGCAGTGATTGATATTCACATTGTGTGGTTTTTGCCAGTAAATTCACGTCCTAGAAAACACGTCTTGCTCTTTTTGCTTTGGGGAAGCTCTAGCTGATCTAAATGAGATAACCACATAAATCTGGGTAAGCAGTAAAAAAAACACGGCCAGACAAGAAAATATGCAATT
This sequence comes from Karalla daura, assembly GCA_029224185.1. Lineage (NCBI taxonomy): Eukaryota > Metazoa > Chordata > Actinopteri > Chaetodontiformes > Leiognathidae > Karalla > Karalla daura. The sequence goes on from CM055197.1 coordinate 18,456,689, forward strand.
AAAGCCGAAAATACAGAGATGTATGTCGTGAAATCATAGTAAAGCACTTTGTCATGTGTCCAAGAGGCGGTTGTGAGAGTGGTTGTGCGCTTGTATTCTTCCAAAAAAAAACAGTTGTGTAAATGTGGGTAACATCAGAGCTGCTCTCACACCCTCTCTCCCAAACAATTGTCTTTTCTGGAGAAACCAGGCGCAGTTTTGGAAGCACTGCTCCCTCCCTCCCCTGTTGGACTGTAGCGAGCATGCACAGTTGTTGTTGTGCTATGCAGGGTTGGTCACAAATTCTGCTCGTCAGTGCAGAACTGTGGAAATGATGACACTGATGTCACATCGACATGGAAAGTATGATTTGGCTTTAAGCATGGCCAGGGAACCTGTCGTGCCCCCGTTGCCTCCAATGTCCCACCAAGCACAGTGCACACAGCCCTCATTATTTTTTATATATAGCTTTATAGCAGTTTGCTGAAAAGCCTAGAAAGGAACTGGAGTAACTCGGGACTTTTACTTGTCAGTTTGTGATACGTTTTTTGATACTGAAAGTAAGTGACCCATTGGGGAACCTGGGGTTTTGTAGGGAAGTTGGTTCAGTCGCAAGGTTGGTAATTAGGCGTTGTAGAGAACTTTGAAACTGATAGAGCCGTCAGGATTGTGGCTTCTTTGTGAAAGCGTGCAAAACAGTTTGGTCTAATCTGCAAGTGGTTTTCAGAGGCAGTCAGGTGTACTGTTCCTTTATTCTGGGAATTAATCCAGGACTAGGCTTCATCTCCATGTGAGCAACCAGCTCATAGGCTCTCTTTGTATTTGTGTCTCATGATGAAACGCGTCAAGTTGTTTTTACAAACCGACTGTTAGCAGCTGCAGATTTTTCCCATACTCTGCAGTTTGGGATGGGATGGACCACAATTGGACCCACTGTAACAATATAAGAGAGGTTCTCTTGGAGATCATTATAAAAATACAAAGCAAGTGGAGCTGAGTCACTGCAGAGTCATTTCAGGCTCTTTTTTTTCTGACAGCCAAATGTGTTAATGATCTCAATATTGCAGCGTTAATCATCATAATAATTTCACAGGCTCGTATCCAAGGAGTTTTAGAGTCGTGACAACTGGACTCAAAAGCTCTCTGAGAAGTTTCACCTGTCATCTTCATCCTCCTCATCATAGCCTCTTGGGTGTGAGCCTGAACTTCTTCAAGAATGTAGAAGTCCACTTGCCACGACTTTACAGCCCCTTGAATATTGATGAGATTCTCCACAGTCATCCTCATAGGCCGGCCTTGTTGCTAGCAGCCATCTCTCACCCTCGCCGGTAGGAAGCATCGGTGATGCGGCAGGGAGCTTGTTTCAAAGCCGGGACTCAAATCCACCGGAGGATTACTACACCACATCGCAGCGATCAGCTGATAGAGGGTTAAACACCCAGCCCGGTGAGCGGTGAACTCGCGCACTCTGTCGAGCAGGGCCGAGTGAAATGCACGCCAGAAAAGCTGCACATCTGCCTGCTCGGAGCTTTGTGACACGCTATGTGCATGTCGAGGAGTTTATCACCTGAGACTTGTTGCCACAGGCAGTCGTCTCCTCATGCAGCAGCGGTTAGATTGGTTCAGATAGCCATGCTAATGAATACACAGCAGACATTCAGCAAGACATCGGACACCGTGCTGCATAATTAATAGTTTGAAATAGCTAGGTAGGCTCGTTTATTCAGGAGGAGCAAACCGATAGCGCCCTTATGATTGTGATTTTTTTTTTTCTTTCGGGCTCCTGTTTACAACTTGACCCACGGACTAGCTGAGCACCAGCTGAGGTTTAGATTTGGTCAGGGATTTGACCTGGAATGAGTATGCAAGGGCTCGTAAGTTGAATCAAATCCACATCTCTGAGATGTGGAGACAGCTGCAGAGACAATTTCCAAAGCAATTCCGGTTATATTTGTATCATTTTGTGGAGGAGTGTTCCTTGAACGTAACAGTGCTTTCTTTGGCTGTGATTCTCTTAATTATGTTCTTGTTAAACAGAGTAATCCTATGGATCTACAATCCGACTTGCATCCTGCAGGTACTTAAAAGCATGTCGTTGTCAGTGTTGCTGGGTCGTGCTGGGGCCTATTCCACTGCACACAGGGCAGAGGTCGGGAATACACCCTGGACCGGTCACCAGTCATGCTCGGGGCCGGTCCTGATTGCAGGACACAGGCCCGTGGGTCCTCTTAGTAGACTTCCCCGAGCTGTGTCTTTTGATGCCCAGTTGTTGTTGCTGTGTCGTGTCATATCTTGGCCAATAACCACGCTCCATGAAAACCCCAAATCTCATGCTGGCGCTCACATTTCCAACCAGCCGCCCCAATGTCAGAGCAAGGGCAGCCACCGACAAAAAAAAAAACAAAACTCCTCTGCTACACAAGGGGGTGTCCTTGGGATTTCAAGATAGGCCTAATAAGCCTGCACAATGGCACATTGTGTGCACAGATAGCAAGCGGGATGACACAGAGAGATACAAAAAGCACAGAGGCCGAGGCCCAGAGCTCTGGGTTGGCGTTGCGTGCCACCTAAGCAGCTCCCCAGTATTGTACATGCGGCATGGCTCCCTCCCGCAGACAATCGTCAAAAAGAGCACGAGCAGAGCACTCGTCTGCTGGTTGCATGCTCAGAGATGATGCACATCTCCCCCCCTGCTGAGACGGGGAAAAAAACCTCTGAAACATCTTAATTAACATTGTTTTCATTGACCACACGCTGCAAGTTTTGCACAATGCAGCTTTTGTTATGTAATTCATGAATCATGATAGAATAGTGATTAATAATCATTCATTATACATGGAAATACAGGCTGGGTTGTGAGAGATTGCGAGAGAGTTGTGACAGCTTTTAGCTTGAGAGCTAAGAGTGTCTGTGAGTGTGTTTGTGTGTGTGTGTGTGTGTCTGTGTGTGTGTGTGTGTGTGTGTGTTGTTGCGGAGCTTGACTTTGACTTGGGGAACTGTGCTTACAGTTGTCACTGTGGCCATCTGTGTCAGAAAAAATGCCGCTGCTGCTTGGCAAGTGAAGTCTTCACAATGTGCTCATTATATTTCAAAACCCTATCTGTGAATATGGATTAGAAACTGTTATAGAGTTAGAAATGTCAGTCAATACCACCAGCTGCGTCTCGTGTGCGGTATGTCAATGGGAATTGCCGCTAATGTGGAATGCTGCGTGTTTATAGAGCAGCTCAGTAAGTATTTACTAGTTGTAGCCTAAATAAAGGCTTACATAAATACATCTGTGGAGCATGAAATGGGCCCATCCGTGGCCTGTTTTTTTTTTCCTCTCTTTTTTGGCTTTATTTTTCGAGGTAATGAGACACCCAGAAGGCATGATTACACTCTCTTCAATTGCATCTCCAGAAATTTAAAGGTGCTTATTAGTTTTCCCCCCATTACCCCCCCCCCCCCCCCCCCCTCCATTCCCAGTACCTTGATTTTCTAGTGTTTGGTGAGCCTCAACCAGTCACACTACCAACACTTTTGTGCCACAAAATGCACTGTTTGCGCAAATATTTACAATACGAATGCGCTCCCCGCCCATCCCTTCCAAGCTTATTATTGCAAGTAAGGCACTGAGTTAATGATCGACGGGATTTGCCATTAAACGTCTTTGCTTTCAATCCGTTGTGTGCTTTGTCGGTAAACATTTCAAAATATCACTCACGGAGCGCATTGCAAATATTTAATGCGTTGTCGGAAAGCAAAGGGGCTGACTGGCCGGGCGGCATTCCACTATTACACTAGATGGAGATTAGCGTCGAGGCTGGTCGCCGGAGGAAAGTTTGGCTCCGTTCTCTCCCAACTGTGAGAACGACAACTGCTCAACACGTCGTGTCATTTGTTTGACCTGCACACAAGCAGGGGGGGAAGGAAAGCCAATCGGGGCGAGTCCAGGAAGTCACCACTTCACGTCGAAGCTCGCATTCGCATACCTCGGCACAGGCAAAAACAAACAGTATGCGCGGCAAGTCGTGGGACTCAGGTGAGGTGTGTTATCGGGCACGTCTCTGTGTTTTCAGCAGGAGGCCTCGGCCAACGTCAACCCCCCCCCCCACTCCCCGTTCACCGGAGGAAGACGCCGAACCCTCTGTTGGAACCGGACCACCTCTGCACAAGTGTCGGGTTTCAGCCGCGTTTCGAGCGCTGTTGAGAAAACACTTCGCGGCGGGTTTACGTCACGCGTTCATTCTCAGGAGTGCAGTAGTAGCGCCCCCCCCAACCCCACCCCCCCTCCACCCCTCAACAACCCCCGACAGATGTGTCGCAGATAGCGGCAGGTCTTCACAGGGACTCCCTGTTGTGCGATCAGTCTGCGGCCTCTGCGGCCTCAGGGCGGCCGTCGCTCACCCGCTCTGAAACGGGGTATTAACGCCGCGGCCCGGCTCTTGACCGGTCCGGCTCATCTCTGCCGCCCCCGCGGGCTGTAAACAGAGGCTGGGTCTGAAGGCCCGGGAGGTCCACAGGGTCAGAGCGGCCTTTCTGCATCAGGCCGGCCGTCCTCTGCCCCGCTGCCGCACCTCGGCATCGGCTCATTGAATGTGACGCTATCCTCCACAGCAGAAGGCCCTCCATTGTGCCTTTGAACAAAGGCCCCCTCTCTCCCATTGACGGACAGCTAATTTTTTTCCTTGTGTTGTGAATGCGGACGGGCAGGGGTGAGCCGGGCGGGTTTCTCGCCCCCTCCCCACCGCCACCACCACCGCTCTCCTCCCTTTTTCCCTTTTAAAGGAACATTTAGTGTAGTCGAGTATGCTCATCCTAAGGGTCGTTTTTTTCATGTCCTGACATTGTTAATGGATTGGTGGAGTAGGTCTCAGCTGATGGTTTACTGAAGGGGAGAGCCATTGAGTTTGCGAGCCGAGTTCAGCATGAATCACTGTTTTCACTGCACAATAAGAGATGCATGTTCCGACCACACGCCTAGAACCCGAGAGCACTGAGCAGGAAAGTGTCAGGAATATGTGGCATATAGGAGGCTGATATCTTATTCTTGTTGCAGATGCTTATTTATTTATATGTGCATGAGGCAGTGTGCTTCTATAGATACTTTCACCACAGTGCACACAGCAACACCACTTTCTGTTGCTCCTGTTCAACACTGACGCTCGGTTAGTGCTAATTACCTCTGATGAAAGTGTCACCATGGGCTGGGAAACAGTAATGGCTGTTTTTTGTGAAATATATGTATTTTTTCATCTTTTCATCTACTATTTATTCACTGGTTGCTCTCAATTGATTTCTCTGAATCCTTGAAAGGTGAAAAATTCCCATTTTGATTTCCCTCCGGACAAGGAAGACGTATTCAAACCAGATGTCTAAGTTTTTCCAAAGCCCCCAAATATCCCGTTTACTGTCTTGTATGACAAAGAAAATCATCAAACCTGGATATTTATGAAGCTGGGGTCAGCATGTGACATTTGATGATAAATTCACTAAAACAACAATTCATTTGCTCCTAAAGTGGCACAAACAATAGCCTTGGAAAAAAAAATAGATAGATGATAAAAAAAATAAGCATTTCATGCCCCAACGGTATGTTTGCATTTGTCCATGTGTGTGCTTGTGTCCACTCCCCTTTTCAATTTGTGCACTGTCCATATCCTATGGAAGTGCTCATGTTTCCTGCCAGTGGGGTAGGGCTGGAAGCAGATGGCTGCTGACAGAGGAAGGGGTTTGGAAAGCAGCGAGTGAGCAACAGATGGAAAGGCGCATATGCCTCCAAGTCCCCTCAGCCTGCCAGCAGTCCCGTGACTAACTGTGGGAAGATTCGGGCCTCTTCCAGGTTGGGTTGGGGATGGATAGAGGCTCACGCTGAAGAATGAAGTGTCCTCAGAATAGAAATGGTTATCTGAGACCAGTTTGTGTGTGGAAAACTCAACTGGGGGAGGATTCTGATCTCGTTTAATTGGGGATGAATGGAGAATTGTGGCAACGATTCAACCTTGGACTGTGGGAGCTTTTCTTTGCTTTTTTTTTTTTGTTTAAATATACCCCCGTCTATAACAGCAAGCAGTGATCACAAAAGCCCCGTTACCTTTTCCTCTCATGAGAAGTAATCTCATCGAGGAGTTCCTCTGGAGCAAAGCACATTTTCTCCACCGTGGAACAAAATGCCGGAGAGCGGAAGTGGAGCCCATAATGCAACGGAGCACAACAGCACACACTCTGGCGTTGGGAGTCAGTCGCTCCTGTAATTGAGAATGCACCATTTAAAGGTTTCGGGGCTGTGGAAATTCAATGTAATTCCCTCAAGAGCTCAGGGAAATGTCACAGTTTTCAAGCGCCGGGCTGCCTTCAAGGACACATTTTGACTTTATTTCCGGATGAGGTTGGTGGAGTCGTTCGTGAACATTACTGTTCTGGCGGGGCGAGGAATCCTGCAGCCGATCTTCCTCTCGAAAAGAAAAGTGAAATGTAAAGCGGCCCGGTGGGGATGAAATTAGTTGGGTTATACCTTGCTGCTTCTTCAGCCGCCCTAAGGGTCGGATCATGTGGCGTATTTGTAGGAGTCAAGGCTGGTGTGTAATGTAGCAGCCCGGCATTTGCTCAGGTTGCCATACCCGCTGAATGAATCCATCACCCTGCTTCTCACTCGCTGTTCTTCGGGCTGAGAATAGTGCGTGGCATCGTCAGCTGTACCTTCCTGAGGCTAGCCCTCTTGTCAGTGCGGCTTGTCTAGCACGTGCCAGTTGAGCGGTATCACTCAGGCCCTGCATTCCTGCCGGAGATGTCATTGTTTCGACGGTGTTTGGACATGTCCTCTGGCCTCGTGCCGGCCTGTCTTCAAAGGGCCCGTTCGGGCAACGTGCCAGACGCTTGTTTTTCTTGTCTTATTTTGTTGCTGATTGTGGGAAAAAGCGTGCCATCGTCGGAAGGAACAAAAAAGCTGCAGTCGACAGTTGGTTTTCATAAAGTGTAGACAAAAACCATGTATGACTCAGCTGGAGTTTGGGTGAGTGGTGATATTTTGGTCATTCTGTGAATCACTGCTTAACTCAGAGGAGGGTCTGCTCTGAAGCGATGTTTTATTTCTGTGGGAATCACTGGAGAGGAAGTGTAATGTGACCCCCACATTTACTGTTTATACCCCCGTTTCCTGCTTCCCCCGACTGGAACGACCTTAAGTTGTTCCACTGCTGAATCCCCATGGCCGTGACCCGGGGCTCATGTCATGCGGTGGACTATGTGAACTGCGTGTACAGCAAGCCCTCGAGGAACACAATCGCAGTTCCCATTTTGGGCCCGACATCTAAGGATGGGTGTCGGTGGGGGGGTGGGGGTGTGGGTGGGGGTGGGGGTGGGGGTGGATGGGTTTCAGAATAGCCTCCGCAAGCACAGGACGTCAGCTCCAAGTTGTCAGGGTGTGCTTCCTGTGGTGCTCCGAGTTTGGCTCTCTGCGTGTCTGAATGAAGATTTGTTTCCTTTGGGTGATTTTTAGCTTAAATGCGAGGGTTTGAATGGACCCAGTTGTCAGTGATTAACGGACCAGATGCTGCTCTTCACCACCATTAACGTGATAATTCTGCGGTGCTGTATTAATTCAGGAAACATTTGCTTTTCCATTTTGCAAGCAAATAATAACTTGTGGCGAGTGGGGGCCCTAATAGAGCATACCCATGTGGTTTTATCGGAGTCCACTTTCATCATCGCACTCTGAGCCTCTATTTTCGACCTTTTCAAGTGGCAAAGTGGTTAATACATCTGAGTGTGTATGTGTGTGTGTGTATGTGTGTTTGTTTAGGGAGCTTAATGACTTCACCGCTGTGGCATTTATATACATATGCATAAATCATGAACCGTGTGAGGAGCGCTGCCCTCTGTTTAGAAGAGAAAAAAAAGAAGTACAGCTTCTGGCACCAAGACAACACATTTATCTCCGGGTTCAGCCAAAATTATCGCAGGGGAGGAAACAAGAGGCCAATGCTGAACAGATACAGCCAAAAGTGAACAAAATCTGACAAAGTCATTCATGAGAGTAGTATTATTAATGGCTTGCCAGTTAGGAGTGATGTTACTATGGAGATTTAGAAGGAAAAGGTTTCCATATTCGCCCAGCACCATTTGGTTCTTTTTTTTTGCGTGTTTGAATAAATGCAGTGTTTGTGATTGGAAACAGCACTGTAAACCAAGGGACTGTCCTCTCTCCTCTCTCCTCTCTCCTCTCTCCTCTCTCCTCTCTCCTCTCTCCTCTCTCCTCTCCTCTCCTCTCCTCTCTGCTGTGCTTGTTTGATGTGAGCCGTTCGGACTCTGGCTCAGGGCTGCGTTGCTGCAGCTTCTCAACAGCTCCGGCTTGGATGATGAGATTTTCCTCGTCGAGGATCCTGGCGTGAAAAGTGCACCGTTCAGCAGCCCGGCACTGTTCTCAGAGGATGAGCTCTCCCTGTCTTTTTTTTCCCCTGTATGTTCGCACTGGAACGAACTGCTGGCCTCAAATAAATCTCTGTACAGTTAAAAAGCAGAAATTATGACACTTGTGTTGCCACACAGTACATCTCGGGCCCTGCTGTGCTCTTGGGCCCATTATGTTGTGAAATTGGACCAACTGGTGTCTGGAGATGCACCCTGCTGCTGTGTTAAAGCATTGTGAGCCATTTGTATCCATTTTGCAAGGCATTTGCAGGACATTTATTTCCTCTGCAAATAGGTTTCTCAGGAGCCTTTAGGAGCTGGTGACTCGCTGGACTCCACACTATTTGACCAGTTGAAAGCACCTGGAGAAAAATTAGGCTTAAAGCACAGGGATAACTCACGTTGCTCATGTTTGTATAAGGCCTCTCTGAAAATATTCAGGCTACTAAATTGTGGCTTTTCACATATTTGGCTTCGAGAGACCTTCCTCTCAGGAAAAAAGAAGGTGTCTTTTGTTGTGTCAGGATCTGGCCCGAAACCTGGCCGAAAACTGGCAACGGATCTAGGCCTGAGCTAATTCAAAGCTACTTTTTTGTCTGTGTACACAATAAAACAAACCTTCCTGTGGTCTCTTCAAGCCAATAGGGCTTTCAGTAAACCGGACCCTACTTTTCAGATGGGCAGGCGAGTGAGAGCTTGGCCACGTTCACTGGTCCACTTTCAGCACAAATCCTTTGGCCACGCTCACCCTCGGTGGATTGTCAGATGTCACGTTTTGAGAGGGAAGCGGCTCCACTCTCCCACTAAAATCTCAAGTGCGTGTCGAGGTCATTTCGGCATCAGCGTCGGCATTAAACGAAGCTTCCGGGCTAGAGAACCGGAGGGAGGGGGTGGGGGGGGGACTGCAGCCTCACTGATGCTCGTGCAGAGCTATGGTGATGCATCTCCGTCGGTGGCTGAGAGGAGTGCAGATCTGGTGGTGGATGGGTAGGCAGTGGCATGTGTTATGTAATGCAAGTAGGTGGCTGGAGTAGCGCTGCGTGAGCGTGTGTGTGTGGTGTATATGTGCGGCACTCTGTGTGTGAATTTCCCCACACACAGGCCTTTGCCCCTGACCTGGATGGGAGTGCAATACCCAGAGGAGATGGGTGTGATGGGAGCTTGTAGGGGAGGAGGGAGGCAGAGGCGAGGTATTGGAGAGGTGTTGTGTTGTGTGAGGACTTGTGGTAGTGAGTGTGAGTCTGCTACTAAGGAAGGCTCTTCACTCAAGTCCTGCTTTCTTTTTTACCCTGGCTTCTATCTCTGTAGCCTCTGTGCAGATAATTGTAAACCCCCCCCCCCCCTCAACCCCCAACCTCCAACCCCACCCTAACAGTATCACACAGACTGTTAGCTCGGGCCTTTTTGTTTGCTGCTGCTCCAGGACCAGCCGTCCTTATTACTGACAAAAGCAGGGATCAGATCCCATTAGATTAGAGCCCCCAGAGGACGGTCGACGTCAGGTCGACTGTGCCTGAGCTCCTGAGTTGGTACGTCTGTGCGGACAGAATAACTCTATCTTCTCACGGACGCATCTGCACGTGTCTCTTTCCGGCATTATTTGATAGGAGCGCTAACCTTCCAGCCCGACTGCAAATATGGATTAAGCCGCTCGCTAAATCCATTTGGGTCACTGGAGGGGATGGAACGCATCCCAGCGTGCGCACGGTGACGGAAAGTGCATAGCATGGTCGCCTGTCTGTCACTGAGCGGCACACGCTGCAGACAAACACACCCGGAGTGACTGCAGCTAATTTCCATTCAGCCTGATCTGCATGTTGAATGACTGGGGAGCAGCTTAACTGATGAAACGGGAGAAAAAATCATCTGCTTTGATAATGAATGCATTGCTGTGCCACGCCGTGCCTCTGATACTTGTCTTTGTCCTATATGTCAGTAAATTAAATATCTTTAGGCTGATGTTTGGATAAAACATTTGAAGACAATCACCCATTTTCTAATATGTCATACACTGCAATGATTTGAGGAAACAAACAAATCGTTATTTGCGATTCCACAGCAAGTGCATGCGGGCCGCACTCGACACAGTGCCGCCATCTCATTTGTGGCACTCTCACTCCTATCCCCCGGCTGGCTGCTTCAATTTTCTGGTCCGTGCGTCCCGTCGGTCACAACGTCTCGAGAGCACATCCAGTTACTTGACTGCGGGAGGAACCGAGCGAGCTATTATATGATGCGCCGTGTGAATTAACTGGCATGCTGATGACTCACCGAAAATTCCTGCTTGCATATGACCCGTGCTGAGCAATGCAACACCTCGGCCTGCACTGGCTCAAGGACGGGGACAGCCAGCGCAGAGCCAAACATGGAGAGCTTTTTGATGACTGCGGGTTATTGGACGTGCCGTCCAACCCGAGAAGGAGCGCTAAGCACATTAACTTGCCCCCAGCTTTAAGTTTGTTTGGTTGTTTCTACGGAGCCTTACTGGAGCGCCCGGGATAATTTGTCCTCTTGTGTCCATCTGGAGAAAATAACACCCACTCTCACTCGCATTTTTGTTGGACCGGTTGCTTATGAAGAGCTCCGCAGAGTAGACTCGATGTGTTCCCCGTTCTGAATGTTATGAAATGTTTAAAACTCTTTGACGTGTCGCACAGTATCAGTCATGTGCCGCGAGCTCGCGCAGCACAGGAGCGAGGTTGACTTTTCTTTTCTTTTTTTTTCTTTTTAATTTATGAGCAGCTGAGCTCCAGGTGCAATCTTGTTTCGCTAAAGATTGCGTCGAGCTTGTGCCGAGTACATTTGTCAGACCTCGATGGCTTGGAAGGGACAGAAAATTGCTGTGAATGCAGGGGAGGAAGCTTGGGGGGGAAGGAGGGGGAGATTTCTAGACAACATGTCTGTTCAGTGGCATTTCTCTGAGGTTTCCTTTTCAAGCCCGACTCGTTGCTCTGGGGTTAGATAGGAGCAGCGGCCAGAGCGGCCTGGGTAGATGGAATGGACCAGAGGCAGCTAACTCAATTAAGCATCTGGTCGTCAGCAGATTTTGTCCACTGGAGATCGAACGGCACAACCCAAGATAATCTAAACTCAATAAGGAGCATCTCTAATGCCCGTGATGACTTTGATGTGATGTCACAGAGGAGGAATGCCATCAAGGAACGAAGGTCATGCCTCGTGCATTAAATTTGCAAATGGGGCGTTTAGGGCTGATGGGGAAAGTTGTCACGCGCGTCAGCTCCCAGTAACGCATCCAACAGCTTGAATTTGTTTGATGAAGCTCGTATTGGATTAGGACATGCAACGACATCAATAGTTGTATGTTATCCAGCCACAGATGTTGGCAGTTGGACCCCGGTTTATTTTAGATGCCTCTTAAAGGAACAGGAACACAACCGAACGTCTGTCAGATCTCTTTACTGTCACAGATATTGTGCTGACGTTGTTTGGGTCATAAATCATATCATGGGAGATTTGCTGTATAATGCTTATTTTCAGATTTGACTCATAACCACAAAGAGTTTATCACTGAGCTCTGGTGTCAGACTTCTTTCACTCAACTCCGAAGCTTTACAGAAAACTGCAAATGACAACCACACAGGGACTCCTCCTGAATAAAGCCGACGCTGCCAATGAGACGATTTCATGAATTATTCATTTTAATATTTTCCGTGCAACATTATCAAACTTCTTTATTAGGTTTCCTAAGACAGATTACAGTTTCATAAACACATATTCACACAAACTGTCAACACCCTGAACACACTGACTACTGCAGTAAAGTGACACTGGATGCCAAACGTCGGATCACATCGGCATCAATAAGAATAATGAGCGAGAATAAGGGACGACACCAAACTTGGCATTTGTGGACAGCATATCTGAAAGGGGTCCACAAATTTTACATAATACCATGTATACAGATTTTTTTAATAAAACATGGTGATTCTATTGTGTGCATGCGCGTATGTGCGCGTGTACTGTATATTATATAAAGGCGAACTGACGAAATTGATTTAAAACGGCAGACAGTGCTTTATTGAGTCACCCACTGAGACCTGCCCGGCTGATTTATTTTCAACTTAACACCTATTGAACCTGTCATTGATCTGCTTTGTTTCCTCTCCCCCATGTCCTCGCTGCCCGCGGCCTACGCCGGTGGAATCCCGACATCACACTCAAATCTGCAGGTAAGCCTCCCCGCCGCAGTCGTGTTATGAACACATGAGGGACACTCTGGGTGCCAGACGTGGCTTTGCACAGTGATAGTGGTAGCTGGGGCATCTGGACGGCTGAATGCGGATGAGTTGGGGGGTGGGGGGGTCAGTGAACCTTTCGCCGTCTGCTGGGCGGATGCTGGAGCAGACAAAGCTGTCCGTCCGCCCTCTCGCCCTCAGCAGTTCGGAGCGCCAGCTGCCTGGTTGCATGTAACAGTACCTGTGCGTGAGGAAGGCTGTGCTTTGCAGCTGAAGCCATCTGGACTTTGTGTGTGACAGCAGGTGAACCGAGGGTCAGGGGACCACAAAAGGGACAGAACGAGGCAGCCACAAATATTTGGTTTTCATGAGTTTAAAGCGGTGACTTGAACTTTCTGAGTTTGTGAAAGACTTCTTTTTTTCCATTAATTTGAAGGCGCAGGCAATCAGCCGCCCGAAGCCTCCTAACATGGAGACTTTTCCATTGATCTGGTGTTTTAACCTCCTGAAGAATGAGATGCATAGAAATGAGGACACGTTAGCCTCTGGTTCCCGTACTGAATAGATTTCACATATGGTCCGAGACAGAAGCGGCACATAGCCCGGGGGCGTCTTATAAGCAGGGCAGCGGTGATGATGATGATGATGACGTGTAAAGTGGTCTTCGCAGTGAGGGTTGCTGGCGGATCTTGATCGGGAGCACGGGGGCGCGCTCACTGTGATAACCTTCGGAGAGGATCCCAGATGGGGATGCCATCCTCTCAGCTGGCCTACTTCCTGCCCACTTACAACACTATGCAATTTGTCCAATCCGCCCGCGCCTCTTCTCTCGCTAAGCCAGCCGTGTAATTACTGTGTACGTCGGGGCTGCAAGCTCGCCGCGGCAGACGCTACTCTTGCGCCACCCGCACGCTGTGGGTAGCGCCGCTTGTTTCCGCGAGCGGCCGAGGTCCGGGGACGCCACGGCGCCACCTGTGAAGACGACACGGAGAAGAAGAGCCTAGAAAAGGCCCAGGCGCAGGTTATAGGCGTAACAATAACCGGTGGCACGGCAACCGTGGTGAAATGTTATTGTTTACGTTTTTGGTCACCATGGTAACCGTGGACGGTAACTGCATATGGCCAGTAATGACCAGATTAACACTGTCCAATATGCAGGTTAAAACGGTAAGATACAAACTGTTACCATTCCTGTTCGATAGCTCTACTACTACTTGTTTTTTTTCCTGTTACTGTGTTTATTGTTTTTTTTGCACAGTGTCGATATACACTTTAACAGTCGGATAATTATATCGAATTAGCAGCATTTTTAAGTTTTGCATTTGGTGTTTATTTCAATACATAACATCTATTTGGGTGAGATGTATCGGCATAACTGTAATTTTATCATTTTGGACACATTTTAACCATGCCGTGATAAAGCTGTGATAAACTGGGCCACTTTTCTTGCGCTGTCAAATTTTCACGCCATTACATCTCCAAGCTCTGAAAACCACAACGTGAGGCCAGATAACGCAGTTTGGAAGATAACAGATGCCAACGGCGGTAACACCTCAGGAGTGCAGGTCAGCTCTTGCATGCGGGGTGATAAAACGTGATCACAGACGACTGGGCGTCTCGTGGACTGCGTAAGAAAATGGGGCAGTAGTCAGAAATACTCACTTCACGCCTGAATGGGAACTCGGTGCGCATCAGGAAACACTGCAGGCTCGTAATTTGGCCTCACTCCTGAGTGACTCAGTCATCTGTCACACCTTAGACGTGACTGTGAATGTCCAGTCACATGTTTTGGTTGAGGGCACAGAGTGTGTGTAAAAGAGGGACGTGGTCTTCCAGTCTGAAAAGTAAAGCCAATAGGGAAGTGACTTTACCTGCATTACCTCCGAGATCCACTGGGGCTGGCTGAGAAAAAGTCTGATTACGTTTTGTTAACTTAGTTTACCTCATTGGTATGACTGGGTCATTCTGTGATGGCCAGTGTGGATCGTGTGGATAAGCGGGTGTGTTGATGATGGCAGAGGTCAAACGCTTCTCCTCCAAATATGGTTTCTTGTGACTCCAAAGATTCAAGATGGCGGCGTCCTGTAAACTCATGGCTTCAAAAAGATGTCTTCACAAACCATCGGGTGATGTCACAGAGGGTTGTGGCTTGGTTTAAGGTGATTGTTTTATAATCAGTGGGTAGTTTCCTGGAGTTCTCACTTTGCATTTATTATGCATTTTCCTCACTGGTCTCAGTGTTTTTCTCATAATAAGTGCACTGAGCCGTGGTGCGTGTGTGTGTGTGTTCGCTGATACTCGACACCTGCATCCCTTTAGCTTTGATTTTTTCCGGCTTGACAGAGGTCCCTGTGGTCTCTGTGCTGCAGACGGGGGTGAGAGTCTGTGGTTTGAAGCTCCACAGCACCTGCAGAATGACTCGGACTTTGTTTTCATCCCTTAATTGCTCGCTGCCATCACATCGACCTGGAGTGTGTGACCACACAACCAACACCTAAAAGGGTGTGTGTGTGTGTGTGTGTAAACGCCTGTGTGATAAAACTCGTGAAAGGTGACGCACGACTGAGAAGTTGGCCGGTGCATGTGTTGTGTGGTTGACACTGTAGCATAGGAACAGATATATGAAGAGCGACTGTGCTAATGAAACAAAGTAGAATTGGAGAATATGATATGAATATGTTTTCATTTAATCAAGCGTGTTTTAATCAGATGATTTGTGTCTTAATCACAGCCTAACACTATTTACGTGGAAGTTCTTGCAACCTAATTAAACTTAGCATCTTAGCCCTGCCTGCTTCCATTATAAAGGCTGTAAACTACAGTTCATGTAGAACCCTGAATTTTCTCTATTTTGTCTTCCAGTTTATAAGCTTTGTAGTTGAAGAGTTTTAGAGCTTACAGTGGGCGAAGGCAAGGAAAACACCCTTGAAAAGTCACCAATCACGCATATATATATTTATATATATATATATACACACACACACACACACACACACACACACACACACACATCTCTCACTTTCACCTACTGGCAATGAAGACTCTCTGATTGACCTTATTAAGCACTGGAATACCTAAAGAAAGAGGACAGGCAGATCATGCAAACTCGACACAGAAAGGCTTTGGACCAGGATAAGGTGACAGAGCTATTCACAGATCCACTGTCTTGCCATCATGCAACCATGATGCTGGCAGATGTGATTATTGGTTTCTCTCAGAGAACTACAGTGACGCTGATCTAAAGTCACATTTCCATTGAATGGATGGGAAATATCTGTGTAGGACCTATAGCCCTAATTCGGTCCTTTAAATGGTTTTTGATTGGACTAGATCTTGTCTCCTTGATGGAGGTCCAGCCCTGGGGCTGAAGACCAACCGACAGAACCGCATTTACATCCACGGCATGCTGTTACATGCCCTCAGCACACCCACGGCTGCTCTGCATTATTGACTTGTGTGGCGTCCCACACGAGGCCTCAGATTAACCATAGCTTCTCGGGGAACAAGTGACAGTTCAGGATTGGCAGATTTAAGCACCGGTGATTGATTTATTTGTAATGAACCGGGCGACTGTTGCCCCGAAAGAGCAGAGCTTAGTTTCGTCTATATTAATGCCTGGGGCAGAGCAGGTCAGACCTCCAGGACTGCGTCTTTCCACATTGTAAACTGTCTGCCCGTTGAACTCATACTTTTATGTAATTACAGTCACCTCTGAAATACTAACATCTGACCGTAAATGAATGTGATTCCCCGCTCACAGTTGTTCAGCCGTTCCATGTGACATAAACCAAGCATATTTTTACTCTTCTGATTGCAGCTTTCGGAGTAACTTGTTTATGGTCACACCTCAGCCCCACACCGCCTGTAATCACATGGTACTCATGTAATTCTTGCTGAGCAGCATCTGTGAAAATAACCTCATAATACTACGCCTTGTTAGATCAAAGGACCAAATGACTTTAAGCATGCTCTTATGTGAACCTGGGATGTCTGTGGAAGTGTCAGATGCTCTGTGTGTCCTAATTGGCCTTAAGACCTGTGGTCCAGCACCGGCCTGAAGGGAAACAATGATATTTTCCTTTGCTCTTGCAGACCCTGTATCCGTAATGGCTATAAAATCGGGGCATGTGACAAAAGGAAGCGGGGCCCAGGCGGTGCAGGAATCAGTCATTGCCACCCCGTGGAGCCGCTCATGGCTTCTCCAGTTGAACAGCGTTACATAAGATCCGCAGCCTCATACTTACACAGCGGAGTCATAAATCAACCTGCACAGTCGCAGCAACTTTTCCCTGACTCGTTGCGAGCGCTCCTCATCTGTTCTTCCTCTTTGTCCTCCGCTCCCCTCTCACTTTCTCCTTTATGCGGTTCAGAGGGGATGAAGAATGACTGCCAGGCAATGATGGTGGCAAGCAGATAATGCGCCAGTCTCTCTCCGTGGGCTCTGAAAGTATGCATATTAGTAATGAAGGCAATTTGGCTTAAAATGACAAGATATATATCTTCTTTGTCACATCCCCACTTCTCTCCTCCCCGCAGTCGCACCGCGAGCCCCGTAATTTGTGGAAGCGCGTTCATCTTTTTTTCTTCTTTTTTTTTCTCTCATTGCCGCATTTCCTCGTCTCATCAACTTTTCCGAACAAAGGGGGAAGTCTCCGATTCGCCGTGTCCCGCTGTTTTCCAGCATTCTTTCGGAATCGCATGGCGGGCTTTTTGGCGGGAGCATCTCCTGAAAGTCCTCCAGAAGTTTGAGAAAATAGAGGCTGACGCAACTCTTTCCACGCTGTTTGAATCTCGCATTTTTGGGGGCAGACAATTGGCCTTGCCAGCCTCGGAGTGTGAAATCTGCTGCGACGCTCTCTTAGGGTCTTTGGCTTGCCATTTCTCATTCACTCTGCTGGACTGTCTGCATCACTTTTCTCTCTCTCTGACACACACACACACTGATTCACGGAGTCTTTTCACCACTCTTTCACATTATCTACAATGAAGCCTTTGCTTTTATCCGGAGCAGTTAATCTATTTCTCTGGTAAAACTGTATCTTTAATATAACCTTTCTGGTATTTCCCGAATAAATGAATCTCGATACGGTACAAAATGCCGCTGCCAAAGTAAACAAATCATCGTGTTGCCGTAGCAGACTCTCCATTTTGTCCATCCATCCATTTATCTTTTCTGCTCTGTACCCAGTAAGAGTGTTTCGAGGGTCTGCTGATACAAAGGCAGGGAATACGTGCAATTTTTGGACTGTGGGAATAAGCCAGAATATAGATTGGAAACCCACACAGACATGGGGAGAACATAACACACACAGAGAGGCTCTCAGTCTGACCTGGTTATGAACCATTGAGGTTACGGCGCTATCCACCAAGGCACTATGTTGCCGTCTCTGTTTACTTTTACACACTTTACGTCACCACGGTGGCCTCATGTCATGTTCCTAATAAACAGCTCAACACCTCGCTGAAGCACAAGGACAGGGGAGCATCCGGCCTCTGCGGCCATGCCTGGCATACAGTGAGATGGGAGGAGAGGAAGGAGAGAAGGAGGAGGAGGAGGAGGAGGAGGTGAATGGGACTCAGCCACCGGATGTGTAGTCAGGAACCAGTCATCACTCTCTTCCTAATCTGCCCGCTCACCCCCCCCTGTTCACCGCCATCTGGAGAGGATGCCAGGGACTGGCCTGGTGGCAGAATTAGACTGGCAGGGCTCGCGGCGCTGCCAGGCCCGAGAGGAAAATCCTGGAGGGAGAAGGCCTCCTCCGCCCAGCGCGCCCTGTCTGTCCCGCGTCCTCTCCGGGCCGCTGCCCCTGCCTCTCGACAAGACAACACCTAGCTCATCTGGCAACCCAAACGGTGCCCGAAAGAGCAAGCACCCCCCCACCCCCCCTCGCCCCCCGCCTGTGGATTAGTCGCATCGGTTCCGAGTGCTGTGCGATCAACCCGCGCCCCGAATCGATGCGGTTATTCTGTAATCCCCGCCTCTCATATTCTCCGCCGTGCAGGTTTGATACGATGCCATGAAATGGTTTTTCCTTTCCTCCACCCCCCTCCGTTTGCCGTAACCACCTAAATAAAGCAGTTAAGGTTAAATGTGAGGCGGGAGGGTGCAGTCTCTTTCTGAGCCTTATTCCCCCTGAGAGCACTGAACTGCAGAGAGCCGTCTCTCTCCGAGTAATGAGAGTGTGAGCCACCTAATACCTCGCTGTGGAAATATAAGCGGCCTGAAGATGCGCCGAGCACGCCCTCGCACGCCGCGCCGTCATGTAGTCTCTTCATCATATAACGCCGTCGCATCCCGGGAGCCCCGACCCTCCTTGTCGTCTGATTCAGTGGCGCCCGGCTAATTGGTGGAGCGGGATGGAGAGCGCGCTAATCCCCGCTCCGTGATGACAATGGTTCGATATGGGCAGCATTAAGGAATGTTGTGTCTCCGGCAGATGGAGTTCAGGCTGCGCGGAGGAATCGCTTTAGCTCCATCAGCGGCCCGCCGGTGCCAAAACATCTGATCATCCCGGTTCCCTTCGTAACGACCCGTCGGACGAGCTGCATTAAACTGATGGACCGCTGCTTTGCCCTCGCCTCCCGTGTCCCGCAGGTAGTGGGGGGTGGGGTGGAGGTCGGGGAGGGTGCAGGAAGTTACACCGGGCCGTTCAGGGCTTTGCCAGCGTTTGCGCAGTCGAAAGCGAGGCATTGAATACAAGCCAAGAGTGTCATCCCGGAGGAGGAGAGGGAGCTCATCCTCGCTGATGAACTGTCCCTGATCCTACCCTCCGCACCCCCACCCCCACTACTACCCCCAGCCCTAGGCCTGGCCCGCCTCACCCCGCCCTGCAGTAATGTGGGTCATAGTCACAAGCAACATGTCAGTCGGGCTGCTAAGCATCCTCTCCTGACATCCCAACACGAAGGATCGGATGGTGCATTTACAAGCCACAACTTATCCACTCTCCATGTGTTTTCATGTGTGTAATTGCAGACTTGCTTGAAAATCAGCCCCAAAAAAAATGCGACTACAGAGTGCACGACCTCTGGAGCCAGAGTCCTGTTCAGCTTGTGTCTCCTCCGCCTCGGACCGTCATGTCCTTTTTAATCATCTTCAGGTTCGGCTACGGAAAACTGTTGGTCTTACGTAACAGGAGATGCCTGCGCTTTGTTTTCTCTCCCCCCCTCCGCTCCTTAATTATGAAAGCTGTGTTTCAGAAACACAGTCTTGGTAATTGCGCTGCAGTAGATTCCAGAGTTAGAATTTGAATCTAGTCTAGACGAAGGAGCTGAGAGTATCCAGCGCTTTCATATGTGTCAGAAAAACACTGAGGCGGGAGTTTGTTCAATTCCGACATAGAAATCGATGCCGCTCTGACCCCGAGGGATAAACAGTGCCTGAATCTTCGCGCTGGCTTCTCAAATGCAGTGAGATTTCCTCCTCCCTTCTTTCATTTAGAGCCACTTATTTGGAAATCGCTGAATTCTGCGCGGGATAAACACATTGGCATTACATAAAGAACACAAGCGCGGCCCCTTGATGTACTGGTTTAGATTGCACATAATGCCTTTCGCCTCTATTCAGCCGTGCAACCAGGGCTATAGTAATGGAGGCCTGGCACGCCGCCTTGGATTTGTACAATATGTGCGGCCATTGTTTGGTCATGTAGTGGTTTGTAAGAAAAACAGCATGGAGCAATATGGTTTGTCCTCCCATAATCTATCGTTGGTCTCTCACTGTGAAAGCAAGGTTTTCTCCTCTACCTCCCTCCCACTCTCTCCCTCTCTCTGTCTCTCTCTCTCTTTCTCTCTCTCTCTCTCTCTCTCCTTTCTGTTGCACTCTGCAAGGGTGAACGTGGGCGGCTGTACAGAGCATGACAGCACTGCTCTGTTGAATGTAGACTAGAAATGAGGAAGAAAGGAGCACAACACCCATGGAAACACTGCGCAGGTCCCCATCAAGGTGCTCGTTTGTCATCCCAGGCAACGGACGCGCGAATGACGAGCCCGTGGCCGCGCCGGCACCACCGTTGCCACCATTTTGTTTGCCTCCGAAACGAAAAACCCCGCCACACACGCACACAATGTCGGGAACGAGGTCGACTTCTCTTCTAATTGGAAGTGGAAGTCGCCAGTTCGCCGCCGATGTCGGTGTACTGATCTCCACTCTCGGAGCGATTTGGAAATTATTTTTAGGACGTCTTCCCCTTCGCCACGCTGTATATTTACTCTGCCTCTAATGCCGCGGGGATATTTGCGTCCCATAAACCCTTTGTTTCTATGTTCAACGCATTTATGTAAGCATCCTGTCCCCCACCCCCTACCCCGCCACCCCTCCATCGTCTGCACTCCTGCTGCGATTTGTGCAGCGAGGGGCTCGGCAGCAGTGACACTGATGAGCACAGCGTCAGCCTCCAGCCACGCGCATGTGTGTGTGTGTATGTGTGCGTGTGTGTGTGTTTGTGGCTGTGTGCATGTGCCACATAGTGGGTTTGCCTGTGCGTGTCACGCCCCCCTTGACAGAGCGTTGGCATTGATGAATGCAGCAGCAGCTGGGCTGAGCCCAATGTGACTTGTGATTCTGTTTTTGTTTTTCCTCTCTCTCTCTCTCTCTCTCTCTCTCTCTCTCTCTCTCTCTCTCTGTCTCTCCAAACGGCAGACACGGACATTTTTTTTTTCCAATTTCCTAGGCCGTGTTATTTTCTGACAGAGGGCGGAAATGGTGTTGGTTGGTCGGATGGCTGCTCAGCAGTCACACTGGGAGTATAGTCGAGGCTGCCATGGCTCGCTGGGTGATGGGTGACTGTGCAAAAAAAAAAATCGCAGTTAGACTGGATTCAAATGTGAGTGGCTCCGCGAAACACTGGGTTACTACATCGAGCAGTTAGATCTGATACCTCTGGAGGTCGTTTCTTCCGAATTACTGTGTCACTTTGAGCAGGACAGGCCCCATTTGTCAAACACGCCACAGTCCACCAAAGACATCGACTTCACTGTGTTTATCACCTGTGCTAACACAACAGGAAAGCCTCTTAATATCCGGCTCCTGTTATGGCGATCAGATCGGCCGCTTTTGTTTGATAATTTAGATTGATGATGTGTTTCATTTCAGCACCATGTCTACACATGTAAATTGCTTTGGTGGAAATAGCACACAGTAATTGGAATTCAAATTATGCCCATCCATCGGAGCTATTTGAAGACGATCTCTATCGGTTTTTTCACTTGGCATGGCCTACTTTGCAAAGATGGAAGACCGCGGCAGTTTTACTCGTGTCTGCCATTTGTCAGGCTGATGGGAAAACGGTGTCAAGAGTGTACCGAGCACGACGTTTCACACGCCGGGTTCTGGCGCAGTTCGTGGAGCCCGGGCCCCGGGCCCCGGGCCTCGCTCTCGGGGGCCGGCGTGGAAGCGGATTCATGAATGAACGGGTGAACGGAGAGAGGGAGCCGATGTGCGGTGTGAAGCGCGAAGCAGAGTTTGCCTCCGCGCTTAAACAGGCGCGAGGGCCTCGAGGTTGCCTAGGCAACCGGTTGCCTGCGCGATGGATGCGGGCAAGTGGGCGTGGAGTCAACGGGGGTTTTGTGGGCCGGCGAGAGCGGAGGCAGGCGATTGGCACACAGCGCACGCCGCGTGCGGGGGGGGGCTCGCTGCCGTGGCCCCGCCCGCACGCGCAGGGCGTGCAGGAGCGCCGCTCCCACCGCCAGCTACCGGGAGGGAGGGCCTCCGCACGCCAGGCCTCGGAATCAGCCGCGCCATCCAGCCAGTCAAACGAATGGTCGGATACGACTTGTGTTTCCCTTTGCTGAGCAGGAGAAACAGAGTGCAGGAGGGACACAATTGCAGTTATTATAGGAGATGACAAAAAAAGCAAACGAGGCACAGCATTCAAGTGGCATTCAACATCAGAGCAGTGGGCTACATGGTAATAGTAATGATTCAGGGAATATTTTAAAGAAAGTCTCTATCAGCTTTTCTATATGCGATTGTTTTCTAATTTCCTTGGCTTTTTATGACAACAAACGGATATGTTTTTGAAATTGGATTTTCACCATAGACTCAGTATGCCTTCCCTTCCTGCAGCCCAGTGCATATGTGTCAGTAAAAGTTACAGTGGAAAATAAGAAACAGAAGGTAAGAAGTCATAGTAGCTGTTTGCTTAATGAATGTCCACTGACGAAACCGATATTGATCATTGAATGAGCAATTAGAATTAGCAAAAGTGCAAGTCAGTTTTTTCTGGTTTACAATGCATCCGCTGCGCTCCTTTTTACTGTTATTGCAGCAACTAGCAAATACATTTTAGGGATTTCATTGTCTATAGTATTCTGTTCCAGCCTCGCCAGTAAAAGCATCATTTCCTGAAGCCTAAACTTGCCTTCATTATTTCCCGCCCTTGAGATGTTTTGTATACTGTTAGCTTACTGTAAGCCTTCAACTGTGTTTTCTCAATTGAAATTCACTTTATTAGTTCCTGTAGCTCAAGGTGAAGTGAAACAGCTGCGACTTTGTTCACCCGACACTGTTCTGAGAGTACACAGAAAAACCTCACACCGCATTCTAGAAGCTGTAGACGCGGGATGTGTGCTTGATGTGAATGACTTAAACGTTGACCTAATGGGTAAAATGGTCACTGTTAATCATCTGTAAGGAGTGCTGACGCTGCAAACTGAATCTCTATGGATATTGAGTTTGTGTTTAGACAGAACGGACAATAATAGGTTTGACAATGAGAACATTATTATTTGTAATGCTCTGTATTGTATTCACCCAATGGGAAGATGAATCAACGCTAGTCGGTCTTGATGGCCCGACTTAACTTCCTCTTAGAGCTTCGGTACTGAAAGAGACAGCTTTGCAGGTCAAGGATTGTGTGGTTTCTGCATTAGCACGCAGCCTAACCACGGTGACGACCCCGCAGACCACACGCTGCTGCTTGCAGTGGAGCCGGATGACACTGTGAACTGTGACAGACGATGAGGGGAACCGAGAGAATGTGCAAACCGCGGCTGTTGTCTCAATAGGTGCATTTCTTGATGCAATGCATGAATAATGTTTGCTTCGCTCCGAGAGCCTAATTAGCTCCCCTCGCCTGTAGCTTTTGATCTTGTGTGTAAATAAGCCCAGTGAATGGGAACACGTTCCTCCTGAATCATATAGCGGCCCAGTTCATTTCCATTTAGCTGTGCCCGTTTGGTGGCTAATTATTCACATAAATTTTCAGCCTCTGCGCTGCAGCGACTCCCTCCTCTCCCCACATCCCCTCCCCAGTCAGTCACCTCAGCCATTTTGTTCTTACTTTCAGCGAGAGGCCGATCGACAGCGCGAGATTCCACCGAGGATGCGAGTGCGTGGGCCACTACCCCACTGATGAGCTTCTTATGTAACATCCGTCTTCCAGCCTCGCGGTGCTGGCGCTGCTGGGTCGTCCACGCTGTGCAGGGGCCGGTCTTTACTACTGTTTGGCCTCGGCTGGCGTTTGTTATTCTTTGTTCGCCGGGAGTCGGCGCGTATGCGCACGAAATGTAAACATATCCGGCGTATTTTCCTAATCCCCTGAGAAAATGCTCAAACCCAGGACGCGGCGGTACTGTGGGGTCGGCTACCCTGGAAATGTGCACGTAAAGAAATCCGGGATTATCTCCTCATCTTCGGCATTTTCCACGTTTCCCCCAGGCAAAACAGGCCTGTAGCTGCAAACAGTTTTTTATCACTGCCTGCTTAAATGTGTTAAGCGGTTCCACACGGCAACAGTGACCCCCTGTGGTGGCGCCCTGCCACCACACACACACACACACACACACACACACACACACACACACACACACACACACACACACACACACACACACACACACAGTTTTCCCTTTGACCCCTGATGTGAAACTGACGAAGCCACCGAGAAACGTGCCGCTGCCACAAATTGAAGTGAGACCACGAGAGAGTCGCTGCAACCACTACCCATGGGCACCAGGGAAGGGGGGGGGGGGGCTGGGGTGGGGTGGGGGGGACGAGGGGAGCGTATGTGTGTGCAGAAATGGAGGGTGTCTGTTATGCGGTACGTGGGCAGAGCTTATGTCGGGATTTAGATGGATCTCCTGCGTTTATTGTGTCAAGGCGGTGCTCGGTTGTTGGCTGAAGTCATTAGCTGTTTACTCTGCAGCTGTCCCTCCTCCAGAGGCCGCGCACGGATGCCGTTATGGTGTTATTATTATCTGTGAGACCACAGTCGATCAGGATATCTGCTCCGTCTCCTCTTCCTGCCACCCGACCGACCGTATTTCTCATTTGCTCCGTGTTTTCGGTCGAGTGAACTGGGACAGTTGTTTCCCACAAAGTGGCCTATGCGTCAAATCGAAGAACTCTATTGTATCGCCCTCTTTGGTCACGTTCCCTTGGAAGACCAGATCGCATCGCGTCTCGGCTCTAATGTGCTGTGACTTTCCCATAAGTGTTTGATGTAGAGCCGTGTTGATACGTTCGCTGGATCCGGGGTCACGGTGGTCGAGTGGTTTGCCCTGCTGCCTCACAGCAAGAAGGTAAGGGAGGTGACCCAAATCCCAAACTCCGGTACCGTCAGATTTGTGGCCCTCTAGTCGCTAAAATATGTCACGGCAAAGGCCGGAAATCAATTAAAACAACTCCAGATCGGACCAAGTCTGAACATTTATATTGCGGCACTGATCGTGTCCTCATTAGCCGCATTAGCTTTGAAGCACGCTGCGCCCCCCCCCCCTCCCCATCCCAGTAATGCGTAAAACAAGCAGGAATGTCTGACTTTGTGATGTGTTGGAGACGCCTGCTGACATCACCGGCCGACGAAGCGAGCTCCCGGACGTCACGACGGGGGTGGGGCAGGGGGTCGGAGTCATTGCCGCGTGAGTCACTGCTCGACCGCTCGGAGAGACGTAGACGCCGGCAGGATTGCAGCGCACCGGGCTGCTGTTTGCATGTGAAGAGGGATAATTAGCAGTCCCTCTCCCACGTGGTTTTTTTATTATTGGCATAGACATGGTCGAGAGTTTATTCCCAGCCAGCGACGACAGTCACGCACACCCAGGCCCGCGCCATGGCTTATCCAGCGCGGCGCTTTCCCGAAGCGGAGAGTCTCCGAGATGTTTGCGCGAATCAGAGCGAATCCCGAGAGCAGCTGCTCGCCTGTCAAGTGTTTCACCGGCGATGTACCGGCGTCCTTGCGCGGCTTACGTGACGACGTTACTCCGCCATCCGGGGCCCGCAGGAAATTGCCATCGAGATCGACACGACGTGTCGTCCCTCCCGGATATTTCCGCCTCGCAGGCTGGCCCCGCTCTCTCTCTCTCTCTCTCTCTCTCTCTCCGAATCGTGTTGCCTTTTGTGGCGGATCACGACGTCAAAGTTTCATACCTGTCTGAATCGAATGACTCGTGTTTGCATCCGCCGTGGACTGTGAAAGAACGTTTCCATTAGCGACAGACCCCCCCCCCCCCCCCACACACACACACACACACACACACGCCGTCTCCATCGCCTTCCAGCGAGTGGCGAATTCATATCCGGCACTCGGAGAACTTTGCGCCCGCGAAACCCGCGGCCGCATTAATTTATGCATCAAGAAGGAAATCAATTTTGATTTCATTCGATAACCTCTCGGCTGTGATATATCAGGTGAGGATGATGAGCCTTGAAATGATCACTCATCCTGATGGGAGCCCGGCCGGCCTCTGTCTCTCCGCCGGGATGGAGACGGTGGCTTTTGTGTGAGATGAAAGCCGCCGAGTCACCTGGAGACGTGCGCGTGTGGAGGTCCGGGAACGAGACGTGCCGCGGAATGAAGCTGAGGAGATGATATTGTACTTTGTCGCTCGCTGCCGGTAACTGTTTCGAAGCGGGCCAGTTCGCCTCTTGTTTTCAATTTGAACGTGAGCGCTTTTATTAGCGTTCGTGGACTTTAATCATCTGTTTGATCCCGTTCACTGGCACCCGGGCGCATTAGGTAGTCTACGCCGCCTGCGACTTCGTAGCAGCACAAAGGAGCAACATCAAAGGACAAAAAGAGGCTTGTTTGTTGCAGTCCTTGGGAAAACCTTTTTGTTTTTTGTTTCTGTTTGTAGTCATTTCCGTGCAGCCCATTCAGTTTTCATTATGTTTCTTTCCTGCGACATCATTTCCCAACGTGTCCTGAAACCCAAGACTGAATGCTTTCCTTTTTGACCCTGGCGCATAGGGATTTACCAGAAATTTCTTGTATGAATATATTACTGTGATTTATACTCGGAATAAGCTTATTTGCGGGAGTAGATTGCTGATGGGGTGTCTGCACTAAAAGAGGTGGCTCCAGGAAGTCATCAAGTGACTGCAGGATAAATCTGTGCAGCGGGCAGTTAGAAAAGAGAGGGAAAACAAGAGGACGGATTTTAGATGCAAATTTTAGACCAGAATTCGGAATCATGGGCATCGCTCTCCGCTACCATTTCATGAATACTAGATGTTTCGTTGGCAATAATTCTCCACTCAGGTGCCATTAAACCAGAGCGAAGGTCGGAACTCCTGTGAGGCGGCGACATTAAAGCAGCTGCAGGCGCTGGAAAACAGATGATGGAAATATGACATTTCTGTTCAGTCCAGTTGGTTCACGTCGGATCCAGCTCCGAATGGAAACGATTATGCGAGGCGAATTACTCCGACGAGACCGCTGTGTAAAAACTGTCACAGATCTAGTCAAAGCACGAGTTCGCAAATGGACGCTGGCAAAAATCTTACGTTGCTTCATACGAGCCGTCTGAGTCTTGTCAGCTGTCAGACAATGATTAATTGAGGTGCTACACATCTCTCTTGTTTCTTAACCTGCTTTATAACCCGGGACGTGCTGCGGGGCCTGCAGCCCAGAGCAGGTCACCTATCTGAAGTACCAGACTGCTCATGGAAACACGCCGGTTGCGATATCTGTCTATCCTATAGGTATCGTTTGTATCATCAGTCACAAAGTTCTCGATCTCCCATCTGGATGCGCCAGCCCCGTGCCCCTCCAGATACACGGCGCTCGTGTTACGGGAGAGGAAGACGGATGTCGACATAATGTCGGCCGTGCTGCAGCTGTCACTATGGTGAGGAGCAAACCTGACACTGCTGCTCTCATCTCATTGGCATGCAGCAGCAGCAGCAGCAGCCGCAGCAGCAGCAGCAGCAGCAGCAGCAGCAGAGGAGCCCTGGAGTCCAGGCAGCCAGATCACACTTGATAGAGACAGAAGGAGCCAATCAGTGGCAAACAACAACAGCCTGCACAAGGTTTCCACCGTTCCTCCCAGGACAGCCACCTTCACTCTGGGCTTCGCAAACTGCCTCCGTCATGTAAAACAAGAGCGGGCTCGGGATCTGGGTTATAATTTTTTTTATTTTTTTTGTTTGCACCGCGTGGTATCTTTCCACCAGCGGGCCCGAGGCAGCAGAGTGTTATAGCACCTTTCAGCAGGTTTTCTCCCTCCACACGAGCTCACACCTGTCTCTTCCTGCCGGGAACCCAGAAATAGTGCACTGCAGCAGTGTGCTCCTCCAAGGGGGGGGGCAACCATGTGACCTCAGAAACTATAGTACCTATGGAGATGCCTCGAGTAAAAATAGCAGAGCCACAGTCATCTCCTCCTGGTGCTGCGGATCAGCCAGTCTCTGTGTGCGTGTGTGTGCGTGTGTGCGTGCGTGTCTTTGGGGGGGAGGTGGGCTTCCCCCGTATTTCATCAACCTCGGCTCGTCTGCAGCTATTTATCACGATGGGGGTTACGTAACAGACAATCGCATTACAGGCTTGCATCCTCCCCAGAAGGTGTGGGTGCAGATGGAGCTGGCCCGCGCGCGGTGCCGGAGCCGCTCTGAAGTGGCAGTTATTCGTAGCGGTCTAGTTAAAGAACAGGTCTCCCTTCTCCTGGGGACGCTGCTGATGCAGCGTGGAGTGGGCGCGGGGAGAGCGGGGCGCGGGGGCCGTGGGTGGATATGATCGAGTTAAAGATGAAGAGCTGCAGGAGAAGAGAGGAGGAGGAAGAGGAGGAGGAGGAGAACCTGGAGGAGATCACGTTCATTCGATTCATGTATCGTTTTTGCTGCTGAGGACCGTTTTCCAGCGGCCCAAACAGAAATTCTCAGCTCATTAGGCAGCCCCTTTCACTTTAAATTACACGACAGAAGACGGGGCATGCATGTAGACAGAGAGAGAGAGTGTGTGTGTGTGTGTGTGTGTGAGAGAGAGATGAGATTGCTTTTGTGCATCCTATTCAAACACTATCTCGATGGCAGGGGGAAAAAAAATCAATTGCTGAAAAGTTAGCATGGGTGGAGGTGTGGGAGGTTATGACACTTCAGATCTCAATGAGGCAGTAATACTGAATAATAATGCAGACTGTATACCACAATCCCACTGTAAAGTGCATGCGCGTTGCCTGGAGGGCTGCATGTTTTGCTCACGCTCATTAAACGCCTATTTATTGCATTTCAGATGGCATTTTCTTCGCCGCTAAAGGTCTAAAGGTGCCGAAATGTTCGACATCTTGTTCCACTCCCTTGAATTACTGCTGCATAAGCATAACATCGGTGTTTTTCTGCCTGCCTGGCTTGCAGGAATCTGACATTTCACCACCCAAAGTGAGGAGATGATGGCCGCTTCCTCCTCTCTGGATGTTTTCGCTCCAAGGTCTTAACTGTGCTGTGTGCTGGTGTGGCAGCTGCCTGCTTGGTCAGTGGCCACAGAGCTGCAGAAGTTATTAAGTGAATCTCTTTGGTACAGCAGATATGTGCCCCCATTACAGCAAGTAGGTTTGAATGCTTCCAGAAGGGACATCTCCCTCTTGACTAATAAAGGCAGTTTGTCAGCCTTTGGATGAATTCAGTTTCCAGACTGTTTGGAAGTTTGAGTGAGTTTCAGGGGGAAAAAAGTGACAGCTTGGATGGATATCAGTTTATATGAATTCCAAGTACATTTTACTTCCCCGCTTTTTCCCCTTCAGGCTGATATATGGCATTTATCTCCTTGCATGCCATCTCATGCAGCTCATATTTCCTCCATAGAAAAACAACTCCGCACTTTACTTTTCTTGCAGATTTATACGATTATAAAAGAACATTTTTTTTCGGGGGGGGGTTGATAGTCAACACTTCTCTTTAATGAATTTACATCTTTTCCTCGTCTGTGTCAAACCCTGACAAAGATTCAGGCAAAATATCAGATGAAGTCCCAGAAACTGCATGCTCAGCACTGTGAGATTCCTTGCAGGGGAGTCAGATCCTCAGATCAGCAGTTTTGATATTCTCACATTTAAAGACAACGAAAAGGAGACGGAGAAAGACAACGATGGCCGTGTGTCTCTACATCAGTTATGTCTGTGATTAACAGTCTCTGATCAACCTAAATATACACGACTGAGAGGAAACCAGAGCTGTCTGTGTGTGTGACAGTGCTAACCACGAAGCTACTGTAAATGACAAGTAAATCTCTCTGGCAGACGTCGTTTCTCAAAGTCCACGTTGCTGGATGTTGTGGCCGGATCGCTCTGTGTGTCCACATCTAGTTGAATCACGTGCGGGTTTTCTGCCTCGCCTCGACCTGCTGCTCTTACCCACGCTGCACCGGACCGGAGGAACGAAGCGTGATGAAGTGCTCCCTCCTCCGACGTACGTGGCAGGGACAGGATGATGTGTCAGTATGTTAAAGTCGCCTTAAAAAAAAAAAAGAAGAAAAAAACAACGAAATGTGAGGCGAGGAGTGCGTGACGCAGCTGCTGCACGATGACTCTGACGAACAGAGCTGTCAGGGAAACCTCACCAATTAGGATACAGGTGTTTGCACCGGCCTCTCCAGCCCCGCCGTCTCCTGTCATTCAGCCTCTTCGGAGGGCGACTGAGCCGGAACTAAGCCTGTGCGTCTGGCTGTGGGGCTGAGGACGCGCGCTCATCCAGAATACTGATGCCGTGTCTCCTCTGATAGAGGTTCAAAGCGTTTTACTGTAAACGAATTTCAGGTTATTCAATTTCACGCTAAAGCCCCCTCTTCCTACGGCCTCTTCGGGCGCCGCGGCGGGGAAACCGCACCTTTTGGATGGTGTTGTTTTTGATACCGAGACCTTTTAAGGAAGTCCCCGATATGTTTATATTTTTTATCCGTCTTGTTTTTGTTCCTCGTCCCAGCGTCCTGTGCGCTGCGCTAATTGTTAGCAACGCGTTACCACTGCGGCCGTCCTGCTGAGCGCCGTTTAACTGGAGCTGCTGGAGCGTGACTTTATTGCCAGTCACCTGTGGAACGGCATCTCCCCGAGCTATTTCGCAGGCTGAGGTTCTGAGATTATCATCGGTCACAGATATGCCAGTTAAACGAACATAAGTACAGTTAATCCAGCACGGATCACAGGAGCTAGGGCTGGCGCTAGCGCTAGCCTGATCTGACCCACAGAGCTAGCGCTGGTGCTAGCGCTCTAAAAACAACGGAGGGTTGTATCGCACGACGTTTTTATATCGCACCACAATATATATCGTTATATTGCACAGCACTAACAGGAGCTTTTATGCCTCACTGTCCTAGAGCCATTATCTGTTGCATAACTGTTTGCGGTAAACAAATGGCAGAGCACCGAGGGAGGAATCTATTCACACAGGGTGTTTTTTTTTTGTTGTTTTTGTATTTCTTTTCTTGCTGTGCACCTGAGGTTAGTGAAGTGCATCGGCTTGACAGACTAAATGAACCTTCCTGCGTTTGCTCAGTCAGCAGCTGCTCCGTAGGTCTGCGCGTTATTAGCGCCGGCGGGGCGGCGTCGATAAGAATGACGGCGCTCCTCCCGACTTCTCGGCAAAGCGGTGTTGTCGGCTTCATTGCGAAGCTCCCGGCTTATTGTCTCAGCCTGCATGGGTGGCACAGGAACGGAGACAAAAGGCGTGGGAAATTACATGGGAGCTCGTGCCCAAATGTGTCGCTATTCTTGGCCCCTGTTCTTGGAACAGCGCGCAGAGGCAAACCTTGAAATCAGTGAAAAGTACAAGAATGAGCAGAATCGAAACGAAGCAGGCTGATGCAGAGGGAGGACGGCGTCGGCCTCCGTCGTCATCACCAGGTGATCAGAAGCCGAGCTAAAGTTAGCTCGGTGGTCTGAACATCATTTCCGTCTCCGATCAGCAACAAAGGCAGTTTGTGGTCCGGTGATGTTGTGACTGGCAGGCCTATTTATTCCAACATCTGCAGGATTGTTGCAGCGGGATGGGGGTGAGAATGCAGATGAAGGCCAGATGGCGCATGACAGATTACATGTTGCTATCAGAAGAAGGGAATTGGAAGGGGGATGTGATTCAGCAAGCACGATGGCTTGAAGGGTGTAGACACGGGGAAGCAAGATGATGGCAAATGCAAAATATATAGTTTTTGTTTTTCATCACTCAGGGTTCCTCTACTACATGGTACAGAAAATAGGCCTGGACAGCTACGATATAACCTCCAGATTCATATTTTAGCGTGCAAGTGCTTTCAGAAGTCATATATTTTTTTGAGAGACTCGATTCTGTAAATCATCTCAGTCCTGCTTGCTAATGGCGACCCTTCAGGTCATCCCTCTGGGTTCTTATACAGGTGCCCCTCCTACGCTATTTTAGAGATTACCAAATCAAAGCTGTTGCATAAAAGCGAATTTGGAGGCAGGCTTTTTGATAGATGACACCAGAAGTGAGCGGGGGTTTGCAAACTAATGTGTAGAGGAGGAGGAGGACTGGGAGCCACCAGCCCACACAAACCCGCCTGGAAAGGAAAAAAAAAAACTGCTCGTTCCTCTGCAGCTTCCTCCTCCTCCTCCTCCTCCTCCTCCTCCTCCACTGTTCTCTCCCACTGGTCATTTCTGTCATCTCCTGCAAACCTGTGTCTGTGTGTGTGTGTGTGTGTGTGTGTGTGTGTGTGTGTGTGTGCCTCCGTGTTTCCCTGCCCATTCCCAGAGACTGAAAATAATTCTGACCTTTTTTTCTCTGCTCGGTTGTTCTAGTCCTCCCTGAATTTCTTCATCTGACACATCAAACATCGTCAGAGTGTGTACACAGGTTGTAGGAAACCACAGCCAAAAAGTCAGGACACCCACCTGTTCATCCACTCATGCTTGTGCAGCCCATTTCCACGCACGCACACGCACACACCAAACGCACGTCGATGTTCACCCCTCCATGTTTTATGTTGTTTCCCGTCAGACGAAACAGGAAAATTAGCAAGCGAGCATGTTGGATGTCAAACATTTGTCAAGGAGGCTTCACGCTGCTTGTACAGCTGAGGTTACGCAACCAGCACACGCTCCGTCTCCGTCTCTCTCTCTCTCTCCCCCATTCAATCTCTTATATTCTCCATCTCTGTCTTTCTCTCACACACGCTGTACAAACACACCCCACACACCCTCTCAAAACCTGAATTTTAGAGACAGAAGCGTCTGGAATTTTTTCACAGCCTCCCACAGACGTCCTCGAACCTATCATTTTCTCTGCAGTGGAGCAATGGTGACGTATGCTCATCGCTAGTGCAGCTGAATTTTAAAAAGCTCGACGCCCACGCTGAATACCTCCACTGCAAGCGTAATTATCATAAACTTTCCTTGCCGTCTGTAGCCCTTCTGTCTCTGTGTGTGATTCTCCCGACTTGTTCACTCGCAGACATTAATTCAGTGTCGAGGTGGTGGAGGAGGGGGGCGCGAACACGGGGGTTCGGCAAATTGATGTCGTTTTGAAAATTGGTAGGTCACCGTCTAATCGCTGGCGCTGTGTAATCACCTGGGTGTGTGTGTGTGTGTGTGTGTGTGTGTGGGGCGGATCAAAAGCACATGTTTTCATATTTTCGCTTTGTGTTTTAGCTCGTACTGGCACATGTGCTCCAGGACGCGCAAATGCACAGATTAGCTCGCATCACGCCCCAAAGTGCAGTTTGTTTACATTGCGTCTCCAAGCGAATCCTGTTGCGGCCGTTGGGAATAAATAGTGCTTTACGTCCATTTCACTTTCTAGCTGTGACAGCTGGTCCTGTGTGTGCCTCTGCATGCAGCCCAGACCAGTAATGTTTTATGCTCAGGCTCTGGTTAGGCATTTTAACAACCTATTAACGTCTTAAGAAGGTCTTATGCGTGTTTGACAATCCTAATGATCTACTCCTTACCCTTCATAACCCTAACCCCTCAATAAGGCATCAACAGGTGATTGATAACAGCTAACGAAAAGCCAATATGCTCTTGACATACAAGAGAATAATTGTGAATGGGCGTCACGTAGCAGAGTTTGATTGTTCAAAGGAAATCTGCTGTTTCAGAAACCCCTTTTCGAGTTTTCTTTAATCACGTTTTAAATGAGCTGAACAGTCACACCCAGCATCCCTGAGGGACCCCCTTATGACTGCCCACACTTATAATTACTGTGATAATTTATTCCACCTGTTTTTTTCCCCCTTATTTTGCTTCTTAAAGATGCAGCTACGGATTTTCAATTGCAGTCATTCTCTGTTTTCTTGTTGACTAGTCAGGGAATACCTAGGCGCTGAAACATCGCCGTAGTGAATTGAAGAAGTGTGGAAATGTTTGTCTCATTTGCACCAAACGTTGATGGGAAACCAGAGTCTCGGGCTGCATTTACAATACAAAAAAAAGTAAAGATAATCAAGACTTCTTTCTTGACCTGTACAGAAAGCACCCGTAAACACTGACACATACAGACATATTTTTCATATTGTTAATAAATGTAATTAAAGAGTTGATTTTATGTTTGTTTATCCATGGTCGTGATTGTTTCTCTGAACTCTGTTTCTATACTTGGTATAATACAGTGACAAACAAATTATTAGAGTACACATCATTGACAACCTTACCGGTACTTGAATTAAACTTCATAAAACTTTTATATACTTTATATCATCAACAGAATGAAAGTGCTCCACTTGTAGGCACAACGTTCTCTCCATAATGTTTTATTTACTGCAGCTATTTACTGTGTCGGCCATTTAGACATTTTCAGTGCCTGTGTCCATAATTACACAGTTGTTCACTCGCTCACTGCTGCCTGTCAAATGGACACTCATAGTGGGCACTACATTTCTGACGGGACCCTAAATTACATCAAAAATAATTAAAACGCTGTCAAAGGAGGAGGAAAAGACCCGCATGGGGTCTCAGACCGGTCTTATTTTCCTTATCTCGGTGTGTTTCGGTCAAATCCGCTTCCTGATGCTTTAATGAGCAACCCCACAGGAAACCCTAACACCCAGTCTCGTCACGTTCGTTCGTCAGAATGAAGCCACATGCCGAATAACAAGCTTCGTTCATCTGACCCAAGTCTCGTCCTTCGTCCGAGAGGAGCCCAGCCGCCTGCAATTTGCGCTTTCGACCAACTCGCATTAATAATCCAAAAGATGGCATTTGATGTGGCCGCAGCCTCGGGCGGGCTCCCGCGCACAGCTGATTAGCTGTCGGCTCCGAGCTTATTCTAATCACCGCGGCTCTGTCCACGGAGGTCAGACGTCCCTTCAATCAGGGGCCCCCTTTCTGACAGCCGTGAATAATTTCCTCCCGCGTCCTGCCTGTTGGACCCCTGCGTACGACACCCTCATTTACGCCGCCGAGTTCACGCGAGGCCCCGCACGGCAGCGTGACATCGGCGCCGGTGAAAAGTCGCGAAAACGTTTCTTTTTCTTTCTTTTTTTCGCCTCTCATTAAACCTTCTGAGTCATTGCCACTGCAATCTCTGACGCCAATTCGGCATGCCAAAGGCTCTCACCGTCGCCGCAGCT
The DNA here is from genome assembly GCA_029224185.1 of Karalla daura. NCBI lineage: Eukaryota > Metazoa > Chordata > Actinopteri > Chaetodontiformes > Leiognathidae > Karalla > Karalla daura. Next base: position 18,491,985 of record CM055197.1, read on the forward strand.
GACGCGGGTCCGTCCCGGCCCTCAGAGCGTAGACGTCGGGAGGTGGCCGGGGAGGTCAGCGACGCCTCGCTGAGGCGAGCTGGACCACGACCATCTCGCAGCCCCGGGTCGGGGATCCGCCCTCGTCTGTTATTTCTGTCCCCCTGCTCGACAGGGGAAGAGTGTCTGCGCAGCTGTCTTCCTCGCGCTGAGTCACGGCTCTGATATTGCCGAGAGGTTCGTAAAGCTCATATGGCCGGGATGCATCATGCTACCTGCTAGAAAACACACAGTTTTGTCACGCAGCGGGTGTCTGTGTCGCCGTATAAATACACCAGAGCCGCCCGCCCGTCTGTCGTGTCTGCTGTTCGGACTGCGCTGTATCCGTCCCTGGGTTTCTGCTAATAGGCCTTTTACAGGGTATCACAAACCCTGAAATTGCTAAAGCCTGTAAAGCCAGTGCTGTGAAAAGCGTTCCCATTTTCCTCACTGTCCCTCCATCTTGTAGTGGGCGACCGCGAGATGAGCTCAGAGCTGTCAGGTTAGCTGAATGAGAAAAGTTGGCTCAAACTCCGACAAGTATTTTCATTCGGAGAGTCTTTTCTTTTTTTTGTTAAATAAGTTCTTCAGTGAGGTGGCTGCCTCCACCTCTCAAAGTGACGACTACATCGTGTGAAATTATCCCGACTGGAAATGCAAGCGCTGTTGAATAACAGAAGGCCTAATTACATTCGGTTGATGTGGCAAAAAATGCAGACAATCAAATTAAGGGCTGTAATGAGGTTTTCCAATAAAACTATACAAGCGCAGAATGAAATGTGGCGTTTCCCATTAAATAACAACAAACAAAATTTCCTTGTGTCATTTGATTTGCTTTTGTTACACACTGTGACTGCGTTGGGCGTTTGGTATGTAACGTCTCTGAAAAATAACTGCAGAAATAGGAAAAGCTTTTGGGATATTCCACAAAAATCCATTTCGGTGCTTTTTGTTTATGACGTTTACTGACAAAAACAGATTGCTGATGGAAAGTTAACAATAGGTCCTTTGATGCAGACTCTTCAAAGCAAACATGTCGCGCTGCTATTTCGACTTGCTCCCAGACAGAGATTGAGGGTCCATTATTTCTCCCATTAAAAACTGAATGTGGTGTTTAGGAAAGCAAAAATAAAACAGAATGTGATAATATGCTGTGTTGTAGATAGTTAGTTGAAGACCCCCTATGAACAAGTTAATTGGTGACAGTTTATTTGTAAATTTGTTTTGTTTTATTTTTTCACTTGATCGTATTCTGCATTTATTCCCGGTGTCCAGCCACTTTAGAAAGGCTGGAGGTGAAACCAAGAAGCTGACGACAATCCTTTTGTGTTGCACGTCATGGCTCTTGGCTCAGGAACGCACATGCCATCTAAAAGATCTCACCCTGGGACGGCTTTACACCTTTGCTTTAGGTCATTATAAAGCAGAGCTTCCATGGTGGTACCTTTTCTCTTTTGGAGGATCAAAAAAGCTTTCATAAAGAACTTATTTGTGTTGATAAAAGAAAAAGAAGAAACTTAAAGAAGAACTTTAAGGACCGAAATAAAGTTGGGAGAGCAAGAAAAGAGACACGCTGATAAAGAGATAAATGGCCAGAACGCACGGTATGACATCTGCTCACAATCAGGCAGATGTGTGCTCACACAATGAGAGATACAGAGGCGGAGGGTAATTCAGGAACCTCTAAACATGCTAATCCAGTTTTTCTGAAAAGCCCTCCCAGCTGCTATCAAGATACGGTTACAAGAGGGAGAAACATTTCGCTGTGGGACAGAGAAGGAGAGAGGGACACACAAGGGAGGCTCTGTTACCTCGTCAGCACTTTGAAATCCCAGGATTTACCACAGTGCATGTTTCCTCCGGACCGAACCACAACAAAGACAACAGGACAGTGGATTAGCTTTAATCCTATCAGCGTTTCCTATGTAGGACCCTGTTAACAAACACCTGCACAAGGAATTACCAGGAGGAAACGACTCCTGGGTGAACCGAGACGCATGGCCTCTCTGGGCCGCTACTTCAGACTGCTCAGCGGCGGCTTGGGGTTTCTGCTGGTAGCCACATTATCAGCTCTGTGCGGAGGACGCCTCATGGCCCCAGAAGGACGCGACTGACAAAGAGATTTTGTGGAGGGGGAGGAAAAAAAGCGGCAAGTGGACCAGCAGCATGCGGGGAGATCTTCACAACAATGGACAAAACCAATGAGGGAGGGAACGTGACGAGATGATCAAGAGTTCGGACTGTTTTACTGATTCATTCACCTGCGGGATTCCACTCTGAACGTTTATTCCTTTTGTGAGTCATGGAGAAATCACGTTGAGCTTGTCGGCCGACCATGTTGATGTGCTTCGGCAGTCGTAGGCGACCTCGAGACCAGCAGAAGGTCCAGTGGGATGAGCAGGACTGTCTGCTGGATGATGAACCTCAGCTGATTGCAAACCCGTGCTTCCAGGACACAGGTAAAAGGAGCGGATCAGCTCCCGCAGCTCAACGTACCTATCTGCCACGTCCTGGCATTCTCCGGATAATGTTTTTCTTGCTTGTGGTTTCACTTCATGCTAAGTAGGCAGGCGCTGCCTGTTTCACTGAACAATACTTAAAATGTTTTCGATTGTTTTCATTCTCGCTCCACGCCGTATGCTGATAAGAGCACAAAGGGAAATATGCACCAGAACTATGTCAAATATCACACGTATTGTAAGGGTTATGCAACGGCAAAGGCACTGACACAGGCTTACGCTAAAGTCTCTTTTACTGACAGTTTTTTCTTCAAACTGAGGTAAATGATAGGATTTCACTTGTCAGAACTGCTATAATATTTCAACTGCAACTTCATGGATCATTGTTATCCCTCATACATTATTCCCCGACGTGATGTATTCTAAGAATGGGAAAGCCACTTTCGTTTTTAGTTTCCTCTGCCCGAAGTCCTTTCATGGTGTACTTTATTCTGATCAAGAATTTTTCATGTGAACATTTCATGATAACAAATGTTTTAATGATCCACCAATATGCAAATATAGAGGGGGTTGTGTGGATGAAAATACAATTCGGGCCATGAAAACACAGTTTGGACAAATTATCTGACATGGTTAATTGAGACCTGACCTCAGGGATTATTTCATTACATGTTTCTGTCCCGCCAGCATTTTTCTCCTTTTGACCACAAAGGGGCAGTGTTCCAGTCCTAACCGCATTGTAGCCATAGTGCTGCAGGGTTGAGCAGGTAAAATCCGGCTTGACAGACGATGCCCTTTGTAGTGTGTGGATCTGTCCGATGACTCCATTTGGGCCCTCTAATGCGTCATAGAGCGGCGCACCTCTGAAAGCGGGGAAATGGAACAGGAAAATGTAAAGGATGTTCGCTCCATTAAGCCCAAGCTCTCCCACTGTGTGCTGTGGGAGCCGGTGTGTAGCTGTGTTACTAACACAGTTTTTATCCAGCGGTCTCTTAGATCTTGCAGCGAGAGGCAGGCAGTTTCCCCTTACTACAGATATCTGATCAAACTGTGCAGAGGCTGTGCACCATAGTTATGCTGGACCTTTAAATTTAATACAGCTTGGTTGTCACCGAAATGTGGATTCATTTAAAATCGCGGTGTGTAATGGGAATGGTTCCCCATTTTGTGCTCGGTCAGAGGAGCACATAAAGTGTCCACTCACCGCAGTTAATTACACACTGCTGTAATCAAGGCTCCCCTCAAAAGCCGTGTTCACTTTTGTCTGTTTGTGTCTCTGGGGGCTACGAGCAGCTCAGGAGAAATCAGGAGGGCGTGTTTAGTGCCTGTGGGATCCACTCCTTGTTTTCCATGTGTCCCGGGGGTTGGAAGGCAGCTGAAAGTTCAAACAGAGACTCACTCCCTCATGCTCTGCATGGCAAGAGCTCAGAGATTAGGGGGTTTGTCTGCTCTGCCAACAACAGGGATTGCTCACAGTTCGCAACTTGCCAAAGAGGAGGGATGATTCACTGTTTTTTTTTTTAAGTTGCAACTTTTTCCTCTATCACCGACATGGCTGTGTTGGAAATCAAGCGGCGGATAACCTGTTTTTCCTTTGTTCATCTGCCTGTGCAGGACAGGTAGAACAAAGTTTGGGGAGAGAGCAGTCGCCACCAAAATGCCTGCGCGAGTCTGCTGAGGAAAGGAGCCAGGCGATGCAGGTGGCAGCAGGGCTTTGCTCTAACTTGTTTGAAGTTTCTTTCCCATGTCAAAGGTGAAGGATTATGCCTGGCATAGGAATTCAGTCTTCAGATGAGGGACTTTATGAGCTGAATCTCAACAACTCCCGGGCAGAATGTGAGCATTGCCTTGTGCTTCATGCTTGTGCTGTTGTGTGAATGAGGCTGTACGTGTGAATCAGAGTCAGTGGAGTGCCATGCTATTCCTCAGCAGTGGCACAGCAGATGCAGCCACAAGGAGCACAGCTATTGGCCAGCAGCAACAGGGGAAAACTGTTTATCACATCTCTGTAATCCTGAAAGAGACACAGGGAGATGGGATGCTGTCGGAGCCGGGCATGGGCCGGGTCACCCATACCCTGGTGGAGGATTGCCAGCCAAGAGGAGAGATAATTAGCCTGGTACAAATGGAGAACAGCCCCAGGCAGGGCAGGGCAAGGCAGGAGCTCAACAGGTGGCCCTCCCTGGGCCGCCCTGTTAGGGCCGGGAGGCAAAGAGAGGAGGTGGTTGTGGAGGAAAATGAGGAGGAGCCGGAGGAGCTGGAGGGAAAAATGAAGACAGACAGGTTTTTGAAAGTACTCTCCAAGAAGTCAGGTAACTCTGCGCAGCGAGACGTGGCAGAGAAAGCTGCTCCGAGAGACGCTCAAGAACAACGCATCCGGAGCGCAACGTTACGGCCTGTCACTGCCCACACCAGAGGGCTCGTCCCTGGGGAGCATGGCACTTTGGTGGGACACAGCTCCCTGCCACGAGCTGCATTTCGAAGGCCGTGTCAGGAGGAGGCTCAGCTGGATAGGAAAACAGTGAGCATGTATGGCGACTCAGCCAAGCAGCAGAGAGATTCTCAACCTGATCAAGGCAGACGGCTGCAGAGGCCCAGGAGCGTGTGCATGCTGGCAGGCCCAGGCCCAGTCCTGTCAGAGTCCCGGACCCAGAACTCTTTCAAGAGGACAGGCATCCCCGAAAACGAACTGCTGCACAGGAGCAGGAAGGCTGAGCTGAGAGCTGTGGATGGCCTCAATCCCTTGGTGGCGCAGCGGGTGGTCGCGCCCGCAGAGGTCACCCCCAGGGTCCCCCAGAGGAGCTGGAGGCCCCGGCCCGTCAGTATGACGGTGTTGGAGCTAATGAAGAGGGGTTCTGATGACGAGATCAACAACCAGAGGAGGGACGATGGAGGAGGCTTCCTCTGGAGACTTTTCGGCAAAGCGCCTCAAGATAAGAGCAAGGAGAGGGAGAGTGATAAAGATGCGAAAGCATCTTCAAAATCCAGCAAATCGGACGCTCCGAAAAGTACTCTGAGCTCCCTGAGACGGAGCCTCAGTTTGAGAATCAGGAGGACTCGACCCTGCGACAAAGTCCCCTCAGGGTTGGAGAGGGAATCAAAGTTGGGCTCAAGGACAACAATATCTGAGGAGACAACAGTTCCATCAAGGCCTTTCTCTTACCTCACTGGAAGGATGCTTCCAACTTCCAGTGAGCAGATTGAGGAAGGGGGAACCCAGTACATCCAGTACCACAGCAGGGGAAAGGTCAAGGTGATGGAGGTACCCCTCTGTCCGCCAAAGCTGTCCTCCAAGCCCGTTCAGGAAGAACAAAGCATATGGCAGCTCATAGCCAGCCGTTTTAGGAGGAAAGAGCAGCCTCACAATGGCAAATGTGAAACCCAGCTGCTCCAGAGCAAAGACACAGGCCAGGATCCTCTGGCAGGGAATAATAAGTCACAGCCAGTCGTCTTAGAGACTCTGGCACGCATTGACTCCGGCAAAGGTCAAGGTAAGACCTGCAAGATCGCTGAATTATTTCTCCGCTCGGTTCACCATTTATGGCCCCTCCTGCACCACAGACACAGAAAGAAGTTGCAGTTCAAGAGAAACACGGAAGTGCACTTTTTTTTTTTTTTTTTTTTTTAGGACAGGCAAATGAAAAACACATGGGGAATTGTGAGTTTGGATGGCATTCAAAAATGTCTGGTTTGAGAGTCCTTTTGGAATTTCTATTTTGGGCACTTTGTTTCTCCAGTCCTGCCTCTCTCTCTCTCTCTCTCTCTCTCTCTCTCTCTCTCTCTCTCTCTCTCTCTCTCTCTCTCTCTCTATCTCTGTGAACCGCCTGCGTGTGTGCACTCAAACACCAATTAATTTGCCCTACAAGCGCAGTAAATGAATAGGCGAGCACGGCTAAGAGAAGGCACGCCACTGCCTTGTGCTGTGCCGGTGTGGCTTCAGAGCGACGCGGTGCCCGGCGCCGTCTCTGTGTAACCCAGAAACGGGACACAGGAGTCACGATAATGCTGTCTGCTGGCCTCGCCGAGGCACAGCTTAAAGCTGCAGCATTAAAGCAGTTAGTGGCTGTAATGGGGATGCGTTTGGCAGCCGAGCAGGGCTAAATTAAGAGGGCTTACAGGCCGTAATGATGGGGGGGGAAGAGGAGAGGACTTAAGCACAGTGTTTAAAGGTTAACTCTGACAGCGGAGTTGCCTGGAAGAGCGGGCGGCGAGAGGCAAATATTTGCGACCGCCTTGAGTTAATGGTTGAGATTTGCGGCGTTCTGTGTGTGCGCGTCGAGCTCCGTTTTCACACCTTCACGCGGAGGCCCAATTAGCCGCCCGTGACAGCTTAATGCTGGCCGGCGCGGTCGGGTCGCGCGTATCTCGTCCTCGTTCTCAGCCGTTCAACCTTTGAACCAGTGAAGCAGATATTCCGCTCTGGCGCCCGCGCAACGCCGCTATCGCGTCCCGAGGTCGGCCTTGTTGATACACCGGGCCTGTTTGTGTTCTCGCCGCACGTTGCCAAGGATACCCGCTCCTGTCGGGCCGTATTTGTCCACCTCTTCCCCCTGCAGGCAGCCAGTCAGTCAGTCAGGCGTCAGGAATGTAGGTGTGCCGATCAGCCCGAGTGAAGTGTTCAATGCCCAGGGTGGGACGCAGCGCGTGTCGCGACCTGCCTAAGTGCTCCTGAATTAAACCCCAGGAAGCCGAAGCGCCGCCCCGAACCAAACACGCACACACACACGTGCACGCACACGCTCCCTTCGGTGGTTAACATCCAAATGTTGTGAGCGAGTGAGTCTCTGGAGGGTGAGGGATGTGAGGTCTGCAGCGCGTCCCCACCCCCCACCTGTGGACAAACAAAGCCACTCTGTCAGGCCTGCGGGGGCTTGAGTGATCACTGAACCGTGTGTGTACAGAGATGGGGGCTCTCTGGGGGTCCCGGGGTGGGAGGAGGGTTGGCTACTCATGAGACCTAGGTGGTCAGCCGGGCTGTTGTGGAGCAAAGGTAGACACCTTGGGAATGGGACTGGAGATAGAAGTCATTACGAGCTCTATAAGGTGTAAGGTGTCACAGGGCTCCTCGCCTCGACTTGCCATTACCCTTTGACAATTGGAAAGAAATACCTACAGAGTGTGTGTGTATGCGTGTGTGTGTGCGCGTGCGGCTCTGTCTTGAATGTCACAGATTTTTTCTTGTGTGGAATTTCATGTGGATTCCTGCCAACATCATTTCCTGTGTCAACAGTACCTCACATGTCTAATTATTCGGCTTCCTTGAAGATGTGCTGATTGAAAACTGATTTAAAATGTGCGCTTCCTGATGCCGTTCACACCAGCAGGGCCGTGTGAGTCAATCAATCCCAGCAGGTACCGATGTTAAAGACAAATAGGCTGAAGAAAACTGGGACAAACAGGGGTGGTATGCAGCGGGAGAAACGGGGAGACAGCAGGATACGGAATGAGCGATCCGGTGTGAGCATCGGCGGGGAGGAAATCTGTTAATAACTGAATATAACTCGAGCGTTTTTCCACTGCTAATCTCAGCTCGGGTACATGATGTTCGGGATTGTGGTTCCGGAGGTGAGCTGCGTCGTGCCGTTCTGGACACAGTCATCTCTCCAGCGCGTCTACAGCTGTTGTTTACCAAGTCTGAGTGTGAGGGTCTGAAGTTTCCCCGTTGTTGGACATCTTGCGTGCATGTATTTACTTTAAATCCCTTTTGATTACATTACAAGTTTGTCCAGAAAGAAATCTCAATGTATTTACCTCTAAAGCCTCCTCCCTCAACCCGTACACATCGATTCAATCACTCGACCATCGCACCGCACGTCGTCCTTAAACCTGATTTGCAGATGTGCCGGGGGAAGTGATCAATGCGTGTCTGCCGACAACACAGAGGCCTCAAAGCGGAGACGAGCGTGACATCGAGGACTTTTGACCCCGCCTTTCGTTGAAATGAGAGGTTGATGTTTGGGAGCGCGGGGGAGGCGGGGATGAGAGCCCGGAGCGCGCACAAAGCGGATGATACGGGAACATTTTGTCAAGACGAGAGGCCGCGATGAAAGCAGCCAGGCAGGGGAATGTCGGTCGGCCGTGAGGTCGAGCAAATAAGGGGAGCCGAAATACTAATTGCTAGCTGAATTCTCACTCTGTAATTTATGACGAGGGGAAGGCATGGTTGGAGAGCCAGCCGGAGTCGGAGTGGAAATTTAGACCTCAAGGTTGTCCTCCCCTCGTTCCAAAAACCACTTCGGATTCCCTGCACGTACTGCACCCACACGCGCACGCGCAAATAACCATACGCGCGCTTTTTTTTTGCTCTCGTTGCACTTTCTTTTTTCTCACGGCACGGAATAAGCGGGGGGCGATCGTGCTCGGCCAGGCCCAGGCTGAATGGTCATTTTTATCTGAGCAGACACGGGCAGTGAAGTGAAAGAGCCGACAAACAAGCTGGCGGCGCAGCTCTCGGCCTCGCCGAGACAAAGGCACCGGTGTCCTCCCCGGGGCACTGGTGTCCTCCCCGGGGGCCCGTGACAAACGCCGCGTTTCCATAGGCCTTCTGGGGGCACGACGACGTGGGGACGCTCGCATTTACAGCATGACGTAATGGGCGGCGCAAGGATTCAATTAGGGTTATGTTTTTTGTTTTGTTTTTTTTTCCTGCCAAACTGGTTGCACCGTATGGCGAGGCCGTTGTCCTCTCTATGTTACGGCTCGTTGCGGGTGTGCCAGAGGGACTGTATCGAACGAGTTCCCGAAAACGAAAAGGCTTCCGGTCGTTGAAAGAGCGAGGTCCTTTCCAGTTTCGTGCGAAAACCCCTTCGTCCGCGTTTCCTTTCTTCTGTTGTTCTGAGTGTTGGGAAAGGGAAAGAAAAAGTGCTGTGACGCGCAGCGAGGAGGGAGCGTGCTGCGCCATAAACGCAGCACCCGTCAGACGCATTCAACATGTAATGACGCTTCATTTTCCTGCCCGGTTATCTTTGGGCCGGCCTTTGTCTAAATGCGTCGCCCTTTGAAGCTCGGAAAAGCATCTGGCGGCCGCTGCCACCGCTCATTTATTCCCAGTCGGAGAGTTTTTAGCTGCGTGTCTGTCCACAGTGTCCTGACGTTTTTAATCAGACTTTTATCACATAAAAAGATTGTATCTGAAAGTAAAAGCTCCAGAGGAACACTTTTGGGGAAAATCCCCAAAAGAGGAGAGGCCGGAGCGGAGAGCGGCGACCGGCCGCTTCCTGCGCTGAATCAGATGGGTGTCTTCGCCCGTGTTCTGGCACGTCGGAGCCATGCTGAGAGGGCTTAACGCGAGGCGTGCTGTCTAGAGGCTGCTCTGCGCCGCACAGCGCGCCGATGAAAGGCCCCTCTGTTCGCGACGCGCTTTGCTCCTCTCCCCACAACAAACGAGACGTCCAGGGCTGCGCGCGGCTCTTTGTAAACGGCGGTCAGGACAAAGTAAACAGTTTAACCGAGGTTTTTCTTCTTTTTTTTTGCCCCCCTCCCCCCCTGTTTTTGTTTTACTCCTGATGGTTGTAAATAAAGGAAATTTTGGCTGGGGCTCGCTGCGCACTGAATCATTCAGCCGAGTAGAAATGCGCCTCATGACAGCCGCGTTCGTGCTGCCACTCACGTCATATTAGAATCGCCTGAGGCGGACGGAGCACCACCTATTGCTGCAATAAATAGGCTTACTGAAATGATGACTCCCTGTTTTTTGAGTGAGCATGTTATGGTTTAGGAGCAGCGAGGAGGGTGTGTGTGTGTGTGTCTGTGTGGGTGGGTGGATGGGGGGTGTTTCACCTGGATTCACACACCCTGCAGCCTGGAGACGCGGAGTCTGTATCCTCGTATTAGAGATGGTATCTGCTTCTTGGGGGGCTCGGATGGTGCGAGAGCCGCGATCCACCACAGGAAGGTGGTCTTTGTTCTAATAGCTGTTATGACACAGTGCTGTGGGAAACAGGCACAGCTTGCACAGTTGTCATCTGTGTTTTAAGTGGGATAGACTTTGCATTGTTCTCCCAAGTGATCTTCCCCAAAGCCGAATTACACTCGAAAACCAAACAAGTTGAATCAGGCCCGATAATGGCCGCCTTTTACGAGCGGATTAGCTAGATCCCGTTCCGAAGTTTTCTCTGTCGAAACCTCGTACTGAAATACACAGGCGGGTGCTTGGTGGAGGTACCTCACAATTACCTCATCTGCGGTTACGGTTTATAATTTGTAAACACAAACAAAACTGGATGCGAGCAAATGAGTCAGGTGGAGGGAGGCTCCACGTGTTGGCCCCGCTTACCTGACTTGACAAGCGAATATTCAAAATTCACCATCATGGAAAAAAACAACAGGCGGCCACTCTTCGTGATGCTTTCTAACGAGTGTCCAGACCCGACTGTGTTTGCTCTCTGGCCACGTCGCTTAAATCCTCCTCGGGATTGAGAGGTGCGAAAAGAACAATCGCCGCGGCGTGGCAGTAAATAAAGGTCAGAGTTTGCCATTTTGAAGAGCAGCGTCTCTCTGGCCGCTTGACTCGCATAAAGCCAGCGGCTTCGGTACAGGATGACTTCGCGCCCAGGCCCGTGAACCTTTGACACCGTCCCGCCGGAGTGCACAGGAAGCGAAAGACGCCAGAAAAACACAACCAGGTGAAGCGGTGCCGCGCAGAACGGCTGGCCCGGGCGCAGATAGGCTTCGTCGTGTCAGCCGAGCGTCATAAAATCTGTTACACGCACTACAGCTGTCCATAAACAGCAGCTGTGAAGGCACTGCGCCATCGCGTGAAGTGAAAGGCTGCTGATGTCATATCGCCCAGAGCTGGGGTCACAAGGGGCACAAGGCCGATGGATCACCTCTAAGCTCAAATTAACGTCTCCGTTCTCCTCTCTTCTCTCCTCCCTCTCTAGACTCTTTCGTCAACAGCCAGGAATGGACATTGAGTCGGTCGGTGCCGGAGCTGAAAGTGGTGAGTAACTTTTCACGTTTTTTTCAAGTGCTCCGCTCCGCTGGTTCGGCATCATCTCGCCGACCGATTTTAAATGTCAGTGGGGGGAGCGCGCTCGTGTCCGCGTGACGCCGCTTTTGCATTTCAGAGAGGGCGAGCAGTGGAGAAATTGGCCGGACTTTTCCCTGGCACGTAGTGGGTGATTTTTAATGAGATGCGTTGGCATGGAGATGCGGGGTGGCTTGCAGCGGGACGTGGAGATGAGTGACAGTTTTGGGCTAGACTAGTGACACATCCTGGGTCTGATCCCACCCGCCAGTGGAGCAACACAACACAGCCAGCGCCACATGCGCAGCTAACATCCCTCACATGGTGTAGTGCAGCGCAGCCATGAAGAAAAGCAGCCTTGAAAGAAACGACAGTCGTCGTCATATTTCAGTGTTGGGGAGGGAGGGGGGGGTCCATTGTTGTGGCACCTTGTGATAGAGGAAGAAACTTCAATGGAACAAAAGGAGGAGAATTTGCAGGGGAGCTCAAAGTCAAACTTGCCTCTTCTTTATTTTTGGCTTCAAACACTTTGGACATGTGTGCCTCCTCTTTATGTTCAGAAGGTGTTAATTGGCAGCCACCTCACAGGTGTTTGTCAGGAGGACGCAAGGAAAGGCCGTGCGAAACATCTCAAAATGTCTAATCACACGTTTCCAAATGTTCAAAGCATCCCTGGTGGTCATGCTGAAAAGAAGTTTGTCACACGCCTGTCTCATCCTACAGTTGTCATGGAACTGGGGTCGAAGCGTTTCCCGTGAATCAGCTGAAACTTGGGGTCGATTTAATTGCGGTCCTTTGATCTGCTATTGTTCTGATATTCCCAGATCAAATCTAAACATCTACAAAGAGGGAAAGCCTCGCACCGGAATGGTGCTGATCCAGCGATTTCCTGGTTTCACGATGGCTGTATACCAGCAGGTCACAAAGGCGAGCAGTTAAAGCAGCAGGAGGTCTGGTTCATTGGTTCATTCAAAGTCAATTTCTGTTGACTCATTACTTTCGCCGCACACAGCCAACAACTTCTGCAAACTTAAAGCTGGCCCGCACTTTATTCTGCTTAGGTACCACATGGTGGATATATGCCTCAATTAGAGAGTGGGGTATACTTGCAAGGGCCTCAGACTTTTCTCCCGCACCTCAAACGATCCCTATAATTAGAACCATACCTGACTCTAACACCCACTAATGATCTAAAGAAGGAGAGGAGGGAGCTGGTGGGTGGAGGAGGAGGAGGAGGAGTGGGAGGAGATGAGGCATGTTGCAGCCTTTGTTCTTCCCAGACATGCTGGCATCATCAGCCCACCCTCCACCACGCATCACCCTGAAGGCGCTGTGGTTGGGGGTCTGGTCTAGACACCAGGGAGAAGGTAGCGAGGGAGCCACTGCCCTCGAAATGCCTCGGCCTCGCTCAGCCTGCGTGGAGCTGGCTCTACGTAAACCTCTCCTGCGTGGTGCGTTCATTTAAGGGCAATTAAAGTACAGTTCTATTCGGTTCAGCTAAACACCAACCTCCTGAGTGACTAACAAATTGCTGTTTCTCTTGTCACGGTGTCCGCGAGGCGACGTTTCATATTCTCTATTAAAGCCGCTGATGCCATGTTCTATTGTTTGCTGTAAAGAAAGTGGCTTTGAGCCTAATGAGCTGAAACTTGTAATATCCCTCGTATGGACCTGGCGTCTTGAGTCATTCTTGACTTTGAACTGTCAGCTCGACAAATAAACTGTCGGCACAGGTTGTTCTAACCTTGTAGCTCTGACGCTCTCAGTCACATCTCTTGGCCTCATTCATGGATGCATTTCCTGGGCTCTGTCAGGAGACCAAGCTGCGCACAAAGCACCGCAACCTTGCGTCTGTCTGACCCCGGACACTTCCGTATGTCGGCGTGGTTTGTAGTGCCTCGTGAGTCATAATCGCTGTTTTTCTCCCGACCTTGCAGGGCATCGTGGGAAACCTGTCCAGCGGGAAGTCGGCCCTGGTGCACCGGTACTTGACGGGCACATATGTGCAGGAGGAGTCTCCCGAAGGTAAGAGGACGGTGCCTGCCGAGGTCGGGAGGTGACGCCTCGAACACGTCTCGAACACGCTCAAACAAACAAAAAAAAACTCCACCCCGCCTGGTCCTGCAGTTTACGCTGCTAATTTCCTGTCAGAGCATGTGTAAAGCTCTCTTTCTCATTGAGAGGAGCCTATTGTCCAAGGTGTGTGTGTGTGTGTGTAAGTGAAGCGAGCGGTCTGGCGTGTTGCCTCTGATTGCCGCACCGTCACTCAGGATAACCAACCATCCATTATCTCACCCGCAGCACCGCGCCGCTTTGCATTTTAGAGTACGCTGCCGGTTCGTTTGCATTAAAACGTGGCGCGATGAAAATCAAGCTTCTCTGTGGCACGACGTCATTCCTTGTGTTGTGGGGATTGTAGAAACCTCTCCTTTTTTGTCCTCCAGTGCGGAGGATCGCGTTTCCAGCGAAAGCGAAGCCCATCATCTCGCCGGGGCCGTGCATGAAAGTTTCAATCACAAGCCATCCGTCTGGACCGTTACGATCCAGAACAAGCCGTATTTATGACTCAGTCTCGGTCGACGTGAGGGAGAAAATGGACCCCTCCCCGCCCCCCTCATTTTAACTCACGCCCTGAGACTCGGAAATCCCAATTTTCTGCCATTTATCAGCTAACTCTTAATGAGAATGCCCCCTTGTGGCCTGAAAGGTAAGCCGCCCTCGCGGCAACCTGAGGAGACGCCGGCAAGCCCGGAGTTAACTGATGATCTTCGAGGGCTTCGCAGTGTTTCATTTTCGTGTAATTATAGTGAGGATGAGGCACGACGCGCATAATTAGTTTCTGGCATTTCGCTGCACCGAGGGAGAAAAATCCTCGCCGCTTAATTAGTCCTTGAGAAATCAATGGCGGGGAGGGGAAAGAGGAAGAAGAAGAAGAAGGGGAAAAAAAAGGAAAACCACAACGCGCATTGTCGCCGTAATCAAGGACACATGTCGCCTCGGATATGCGCGTCATGCCCGCTCTGCGTGGCTGCGGCCCCGCTGTGATGCGACATACCTGTGTCTCTGCTGTGGAGCTGAGGTGGTGGGGAAGGGGGAGGGGGGGTCGGGTGGGGAGGCTCGGGGCCTCTCCTCTGACTCGCTGGCTTCGCCGTTGCCCGGCAGAGGCGGGGGCCGCCCCCCTCCGCCTGGTTTTTTTGTTCCCGGGCTCCCTTTAGCTGTGATATCTGAAAAAAAAAAAAGGTACTGGGGTGTGTTGCCATGGCAACACCGGATGGAGCTCCGTCGGATTGTGGCTCCGTGTCAAGGTCTGAGCGCTCGGTGCGAAGCGCCAGTGTGTGCTCGCCGCGTGTTAACCGTGGCGTCTCTCGGCGGCCTCGCCTGCCGGGTTGCTGCTCGCGGCGCGGTCACGTAATTCGTGATCGCTGCCCGCGGCGAAGGGCGGCAACGCCGCGCGTTATCCGCTCACGGCGCATGCTCCTCTCTCTTCTCTTCTCTTTTGCCTCTCCGGGCGCGTTGTGCCGGCGCTCGGCGCTAAATAAAGACAGGCGGCGTCCTGCGCGAGGATTATATAACCGAGGTGTTTACTTCAGGTTGCCGTCCACGCTGTCGCCGTGATTCGTTACAGACGGCGATTTCAAGCAGACGTCCCGCAGCCCGGTGCAAATGCCACACTCTGGCACGTCTTTGCTCTTCCCCGTCGCTCACACGCAGCGTAACGAGATCCTCCTCGGCTCACAGACGCATAGTTTCCCAGCCCTTTGTCTGAATCTCCAAAGCTCCGCGACTATAGTTGATAGGGTGGGGGGTGGGGTGGGGGGGAGATCTGGCTGGTGGTACGTGAGTCTCTCTTTCTCTTTCCTTCTTTCTCTGTTACACAAGCAGCATCCAGCAGGGTCTGAGAGCCTGTGCAAAAGGGCTGGGAGAATCCCCTGTTTGCCAAGCGGGCTAAAGTGGACTTAACAGGGTGGAAGTGTGGCTCAAGTGGATATGTATTGCTTGCTGAAACGAGAATACTGTCTGCCTATTAGAAATGACAGAGCAGGGCTATTGTATGGCCCTCACAGCTCCTCTGTGATGTAAGATCTGCACCTCTCCATGTACCAGTTGAGCAGCGTGATCTCCGCCTCTCTATTATCTAATCGTGTCAGGATTATGGTTAACATGGCTGCTTATGAAACCCCCCCCCCCCCCGCCCCTCCGCCCCTCAGACAAAGCTGATGAGTGTAACAGGTGTATCTTTCGTTCGTCGTTGCGCGCATCTACAGTCCTCGGTTTCTTTGAGAGCGTCTCATGATCACGCCTGGACCAGCAAATTTGTGCACTATTCAACTTTTCCCGATTGCTTTCCGCTTCCCACTGTATTCATTAGGCAGCGTCGACACTCCCAGGGACGTCTCTCGCCCCGCAACTTTCTCATTTGAATGTTTTTAATCTCCGCAGGATCACAAACCATTCAAATGATATGCAAAATTTAATTTAATACGTAGTCCTCCCATCGGTCTCATCTTTATCTGCAGCCAGCCTTGCCGGCAGCAAGGAATGTGCAGGAGAAAAGGAGGAGGAGAGAAAGTCAAGGCTGCACGGGGGCCAAGTGTAAGCTCACCACTATCCTGTGGACATGGCGTGACCAGCTCGGAATAAAGACGAGCGATTTTTATCTCTCGCCGCTTCCTCTCCCCGCTAATAATTATTTCCCCCTCGTCTCATCGTTTCATTGCGGCGAGCGTAATGGGCTTTGCAGCTAATCTTCCAGCACTCCGCAGCCCAGGCGGCGAGGCGACGGAGACCGAAGGCACGACCCGATACCGTTTTTTTTTTGGGGGGGGGGGGGGGGGGGGGGGGGGCTCTCCTCCACTTGTGCCGGTGCAGCGACAGTGGCAGGGAAGTAGCTCCCGCAGCAGCTGCGCATTAGACACGCTAAATGGCAATTTCTCGCCTGCGTAATTGGCTCCAGAGAGACCTGGTTTGCCGCTGGCTTGTGATCCTGAGAGCGATCACATTCGGGAGGTCTGAATGGAGCGCCGCGTGCGTCTCGCCGAGGTTTCAACAGCCCGTGTTTTCCTGTTCGACCTGGCCGTGTCGTGGCGCAGTTCCTGGCCTCTGTGTCACCCACCCTACCGCCCCCCGAAGGCCGGAAAAGCTCAGAGAAACGTACAAAAAGAAAAAAACGAAAACAGGGGGTTATGTAGAATAACATCTTTGTTTTGAAATGCATCTGCAGGGGCTTATTCTGCTCCGAAATCCCCCCCTAGTGGTCAATTACTGCATCCTAAGAAAAACACATTTCTAATGTCATCAGGTAAACAGCAACAGCATGTTCTGTGAGAAACATCCCAGAACAAACTGATTAAATAAGATGTCCCCCTCCCTCTCCCCCCTCCTCAGGTGGACGGTTCAAGAAGGAAATCGTGGTGGACGGACAGAGTTACCTGCTCCTGATCAGAGATGAAGGAGGGCCTCCGGAGCTGCAGGTAACAGAGCTGTCTGCCTTTTGTACTCTAACGCCAAGAAGAGCCAGTGTCTGTAAGCTGTTGGGCAGATGGGAGCTGTTTAGAGACAGACCTTTACATCCCTGCACGACTGTGCGCAGCGCTGTTTGTGGTGATTCCAGCAGAGGCAACGGATCGATGAGTGAGCCGGAGCAGAAATCATCACCTCATCGCTCAGCTTGAGAGCAGAGGCCGCGTCATCCAGAGTCGGCTTCACCGAGTCCGCGGACGCAAATCTGTAACTGATATCCCGATGCTCCGTCAGTGCTTTTGGGCTTCTCCCGAAGAAGTCCTGCTAATCCAGCTCTGTGTAATGACAGAGCAGGCATCAGACTCTCATCCTCAGATAGCACTCGAGCCGTGTTTTACCAGACAGAGTTGTGTTCTACCTCCCTTTCCCAGCTCTTGCAGGACTTAAACCTACTTGAGATGGGGCATCTGTGTTTCACTTCATCCAGCCGGGGTTTGCCGAAGACAAACAGCCAGAGACTCAGCCTGAGATCTGGATCGGAGTTGTCAGAGAGCTTATATAAAGTAGGATGTAAAGCGGCAGATAAATCTGGTTGATTTTAAAGAGTGGCATTTCTCGAGAGCGGGTGTAAGAACCTCCGCTCCCTGTTTCGTAAAACGCTCTCTAATCAGTGTTTCATTCCGGCTCCACGAGTTTTAGCTCTTTGTGACGGTGCAGTCGCACACAGCTTTTCTGATTCACACACAGTTTAAAAAAAAACAAAAGCTCAGACCCTCGACAAGCACACGGAGCTCCTGGTGGCTTCCTTGTTCGCAGGATGTCGTGCCGGTCACACCTGAGCTCAGCGTGAGCCGCTGCTCTACCTGGCCCGGCACAAGCTCCGAGCTTTACACGTGCGTCGCGCTCGCCCAGATTGGGGAATAGGAGCCGAGTTGGGGCTCGGTTGTCAGCTGCCTGTGTAATTAGTGGCATAATTAAAGGCCTCCATTATGTTGACGCTCACAGGAGGCTGAGCGGAGTTGTGGCTCCGAGGCTTGATTTGCCATTCATTCCCTGGGGGTGGGGGAGGTGGGGAGGGGTGGGGGGGGTCGGTATGAGACGTGAGGGCTGAGTGAGGAAGAGGGCAATGAGGAGGGGAAGCAGCTATCACTTGATTGTCTCTGTTACCACTATTGTGGGTTCTGCTCGGCCCGTTTGGTACAATGGCTGATGATTGGGATTGATTTTCCTCAGCCGCGGGGAAACGTGTCTCCTCGAGCCGATCGGGGTGTGACGCAGACTTCACGAGCCAGTGTGACATAACAAACACAAAGATTCCCAGATTATGATGGTAGCGGGGCTGCAGAGAGATGAGATAAGATGGATAATGATCCTGTAGCACTGTTTAATCATTCACCACCATCCACCTCACTCTGCCGCCTTGCCCGAAGCTGGCGTGCCGTGGCTGTTGCTACACTGCCCCCTTCTGGCTGCACAAAGGAACTTCAGGCTCCACAATAACAACGTCCTCAACGCCGCTTGGTTTGGGGAGAAAAAAATCGTGTTTAAAGGAATAAAATGTTCAAATGTTCTGCAGCGCCGGGAAGTCTTTTCAGTCAGTGTGATGTTGCATCTTAAGATCGTGAGCGCAGCTTTCCTGAAGCTCAAACACCCTGATATCACGACAATAAGCGATGACACTGTTTTGTTCCAGGTGTGGCAGAGAGTGGCATCAGCTGCTCTGAGACGGCAACAACAAAATCCTTGTGACTCCTCTTGTGCAGTGATGAGGTCTCACTGTGCCCCCTCTGCTCTGTCCTCAGTTTGCTGCCTGGGTGGACGCGGTGGTTTTCGTCTTTAGCCTGGAGGATGAGATCAGCTTCCAGACAGTCTACAATTACTTCCTGCGCCTATCCACCTACAGAAACACAGCTGAGGTCCCCATGGTCCTCGTTGGAACACAAGGTGCTCGCTCGGTGTCTGATATATCCGTGTTTTGTCAAGATATTGCTTCCTTTATACTGGAGCTGCGCGGTTTGCATAGCTGGAACTCTGGATTCTTCCATCTTTGAGTCTTGGATAAGCTGAGATGCCCAGCCTCATTTATTTGAAGTCACCGATCAATAACTATGAACTGTTACAATGGAAAACCCATTCCTTCGTTTCTCAATCCTTTGTATTTTGAGTCAAGCCTAAATACAAGAGAAATATTCAGAGCTAATGCTAGTCCACAGCTCGAAATAGTAACTAACAGCAGGACTGTATTGACAGAATGTTGCTCTCCGCGTATGTTGAAGTCCCATATTGAGCTCCTCTTTCTTCTCAGATGCAATCAGTGCCGCCAACCCCAGAGTGATCGACGACTCGCGGGCCAGAAAGCTGTCGAACGACCTGAAGCGCTGCACGTACTACGAGACCTGCTCCACCTACGGCCTGAACGTGGAGAGAGTCTTCCAGGATGGTGAGCGGGCCGCCGGACGCGCGGCCGCACTCGTGCTGAGCTCGTTTGACCGCTCGCGTTTAGAGATCCCCTCATCATGCCTCCCCAAAAAACCCCCAAAAGTCCGAAGTTAGTCCAATCGAAACCTCCCCGGATGTTGAAATATCTCTTTTGCAACTTCTGTTCATCTGTTTCCCTCTGTTGAATCTTCCCGAATGACGACATTTTCTGCCCCTGGCCGCCCCGGGCTGATTGCGGTTCATGCTGATCGTGTCTTACTGCTACCGCCGCGCGAGTCTGAGCACGCCGTAGCGGCCGCGCACACACGGGCCTCGTCTCTGCCGCACAGCGTCTGCGACTGGCAGCGTGCTTTGCGAACAGCGGAGGGAGAACATTAGCGCGCTCGGCTTCAATTAATCATGCAACGGGCGTTCAGGTTCAGTCGGATGCCGTCGCCGAGCCCTGCAATTATGCATTACGGGAGGCGAAATCATGTGAGATCATACACACGACGTACAAACGTGGTTAATTCTCTGTTGTGTAGAGCTGGTGAAATGATGATAATGGTGTTAATGCCTCTTAAAACTCTGAGTTTTTTTTGTTTTTCTCCCCCGAATCCATAATTGAAGCCACGAAACTGTCATTTGGAAGCCCAAGGCTGCGGCTCCTCTGAATGCCTGTCATCCCCCCCGCAGAGCGTCTCGACGCGCGTCACAGCGCTCCCGTTGCCTCTCGTCGACTGCAACGTTTGTCTCCCTCCCCTGCCTTAAATTGCTTCCCGAAGCCCGAGTTGCGATGATTAAACGGGACGAAGGGAGGGCTGGCTGTCTGCGAGGAGCCCCTCCGTACCTCTCCGCCGCTCCCTCCTCTGTTCGCCCTGCTGCGGCAGGCAGCGGGGCGCTCCGGTCCCAGCTGTCAGCGCGACTTCAAATCATCCCTCTCTCCCCCGGCGCTAATTCACGTCACGGAGCCGTGCACAGCGCCCCCCTTCCCTCCCTGCCCCCCTCCCTCCCCTCTCGCCCCACCCAGGGCTCCTGCGCGGGTCGCTCGGCGGACCGACAGCGGTCTCGTCTGGCCGACGTGGCACCGTAGAGCCCCGGCGAGCGACTGGGAGAAGAATTGCGAGCGTCGCCTCGTGCGATTACGTCCCCGCGCAAACAGAGGCAGCGTTTCCCCGGGAGATGAGCGCAATCCACCCTTGCGGTGTGCTGCTCATTACCTGACGGGGAAACAAATGGCCCCGGGTGGTTGTGATGACGTGCTTGCATGCCTCTTCTGTCTGGCTGGAATTAGGAGGCTCACTCCGTCGAGCCTCATCTTGATTTATGCTCTGTTGTTGTTTTGTATGCCGAGGAACAAGAGGAGGAATTGATTCTTCCCCCGCTTTTTAACACTCGATGAAGACCAGCACTGTGTTTACATGTAAATGTGCGGACACAATAGCCCCGCTGTCGCCCCAAGGTCTGTCCGCTCGCAACCTCTCTCTCATCTACAGCATCGCATTCGCCGTGCTCGATTCCAAAAACCCACTGAGCTTTTCCAAACCTAAACGTGACAGATGAATGTTTTTTCTCACCTCTGTCTCATTAGTTCAATTCACTGTAAGAACATCCAACCCTGGATACAGGTGGTTCTCCGTGCTCCCGCTGACCAAACAAAGTGTTTTTCACGCTGAATGTAGCCGAATACTTTACCCGTCGGGTTATTTAAATGAGGGCGGGTACGCGATAAGGTGCTGTAAATCATATAAATATCTAGCTGATGCAGAGGTGCCGCCTCATAGCAAGAGAGTTTGCAGGATCTCCTCAAGTGTTTCACCCAGAGTCCGACAACACACCTGTTGAGTTGGATTGGAGACTCTACACATGAGAGTGAGTGGTGTTAGTGTGTGTTTCCTCTCTTCGCCCGGCGACCGGCTCCACCAGTGGGTACAAAGCGGGTAAGATGGTGGATGTGCGGAGGTTAGGTGCGCTGACCCTGTGGATGATGTCCGGTGGGTTGTACATGTGCAGGCATTCTTGGCATTTCAGCGCTGGAGCTGTCCCTGTGGGGTGGCTTTTGCTGTGCGTGTATCTGCAGTTACACGACGTATCTGTTTCATTTGTCACGAAAACAAAAGCCGCGGTTGGAGAAACCGAGACGCCGCGTTGGTTTTTTTCTCTCTCCGCTGAACTCACGCTGTTTGTGTCGGAACAGAGCGACGCACAAAGTGCGGGTTATTTCAGTGTCTTTATTTATTTACACACTGGCAATCAAGCGTCACGACAACAGAAAAGAAAACAAAAGAAAAGACATTTCCGAGGGTTCTCACCTCCGCGCATTATAGGCAAACACACACAAGTCATGGAAACACAAGCAAACAAGAACATACGGAGCGCTTTAAGGTCGTACGATGTAAAGTGAAAGGATGTAAAAATAACTAGCAGCGTGCGCATGCTTTCATGTGTGTGAAGCCAAGTCATTATGAAAGAGGGAGAGGGAGAGGTCACATCCAGGCGGATCAGATCCATTCACAGAGGTTGGCTGAGTTCACCACACAGCTCCTCCGTCTGTATCTGAAGCGCTCTGGACCGATCCAGTTTGAATACAACTGCACCAGATCTCAGCAGCCTTGTTATGTCAGCACGGGGCTGGGTTTATTCACGCTGTGTCTGTCACTGTGCCTCTGCCGCCCCTGTCTCACAGTTGCCCAGAAGGTCGTGGCCATGAGGAAAAAGCAGCAGCTCTCTATTGGTCCGTGCAAATCTCTGCCCAACTCGCCCAGCCACTCCTCGGTCCCCGCTGCGTCCATCCCCTCCGTTCACATTAACCAGGTGAGGTCCCGACCGTGGCGCTCCCTGCTCCTGTCCCAGGAGCCCCGTCCCCAGCACGCCGCCCTTATGTAACCCTCTCCACAACGGCCACCCCCTTTTAATATAACAGGGAATCAAGTCACCACGTCAAAACCTGCGTCTGTCCTAAACCCAGTCGCTTGTTTATCCCCCTTTATTTCCTCTGACTCTCCGACTCTCTCTCCCTCCTCCCTCTCCCTCCGTTCCTGTCGGTTCCTCTTAATCTCTCTCGCTCCCCAGGCGGCCAATGGTGGGGGTGCGTTCAGCGACTACTCCTCCTCTGTTCCCTCCACCCCCAGCATAAGTCAGCGGGAGATGCGCATTGAGACCATCGCTGCCTCCAACACGCCCACGCCCATCCGCAAGCAGTCAAAGCGCCGCTCCAACATTTTCACAGTAAGTATGCGACAGCTGATGCAAAGCAACACCCACTCACACTACTAGGAGGCATGTTGCCAACGCACTTTGTCCACCAGAGGGAGACAGGGAGCTCGAAATGCATCAAAGCCACCCTCTGCTGCCTCCGATGCAGGCAAAGAAAGCGTCTTGTTCACATAGCACAAAGGACAAAGGAGAAAAAGACTAAAAAGAAGTGATTTTAGATCCACCCTCCCCCCCTCCCTTAAAAAAGAAACAAAAGTACGAACCCTTCCTTCAAACACAAGCACTGTGGAAAATAAAACTCTTTTCATGTCCTTTCTCTTTTCTAATTGGACGTAGTAAGTGCACATGGATTAAGTTTCTCATCTCACCCATGACAAACTAGGCCCTCTGCACTGTCTAAATCTTTGACCTTCCTCCCCCCCCCCACTCCCCCACCCCTCTTATTTCTACTAGATCCTTTCTTTGCAGTGACCTCCCTATCGGGGAGGAGAAGGCAGCAACAAACCAACCAATGCCACTTCTCCTGCCCCGAGCCAGCCTAAACTAAAAGCCCGAGCCAGCCAATGCCCTGTTTACACGCTGCTAATAACGCATGCCACGCACCCTCCGACAGCCCAGCGCCAGATAGGAACGCTCACCCAGCCACTAACCATCTCGCTAGATAACTCACCCGTCCTCTCACCCCACTCACTTCTACTCGAGCCCCGAATCAGATCTCCACAAATCAAGACCCCCGACCCCCGCCTGCCTGCTCTCTACCCCCGTGTCCTGTCGTACTTGCCCTCTGCTTTAACCAATAGCATATGTGTGCACTAACCACTCTAATTTCCTTAGCTGTCCTAAGCTTGTCTTTTACTTGTAGCCTCTGCCCTCTTCTCCTACCCAGCCTGCTCCCCCCTTTCTCCTCCCTCTCTCCTCCCTCCCACACCAGCCTCCCCCTCTGCCGCTGAGCCTCTCCTAATCTCACGTAGCCGCAAACTCTGCCTCTCGGAGCTTAGAAAAACCTACCAGAAGTAGTGTCGAATTTATGAAATAATTCCCCGGAGAGTACTCCTGGAGAGGAAATATGTTTTCAGACCCGCCGAATGGCTGACTCAGCTTGTCCAAACTTTAATTTATGTCAGTTTTTCCAAGTTTTTTTTTTTTTTTACCACTCTCAATAACTTTTTTTGAGCTTTATGAGACAGATCAGGCTGTGTGAGATTACCTATTCCTTTCTGCCCTCTTCCTGTTTCCCCCCTCATCTGTATCCTCTCTACCCCCTCCCTCCTCTTTCTAACTAACTCCTTCTCTAACCTCTCTATCTGTCAATCTATCTATCTATCTATCTATCTATCTATCTATCTATCTATCTATCTATCTATCTATCTATCTATCTTTCTATCTATCTATCTATCTATCTATCTATCTATCTATCTATCTATCTATCTATCTATCTATCTATCTATCTATCTATCTATCTATCTATCTATCTATCTATCTATCTATCTATCTATCTATCTATCTATCTATCTATCTATCTATCTATCTATCTATCTATCTGTCTATCTGTCTATCTCTCCCCTACTCCCCTCCCACTGCCTCCACCCTGTTACCCCAGCTGCTGTGGAAGCCGCAGGTTTTGTGGCCTCCGAGCAGTACAGGCTGTGTGCTAGCTCCCCTTGTTGTCTCCCTTCCCCCCTGCTAGGTAGTGACTAACCATGTCCACCAGAGAAATGAGCCTCTCCCCGTCCGCGTCATGGAGATGCCGAAGCACGCCACCTACCCGGTGTGGGTGCCGGAGTGGCAGGCCGAGCGGGAGTTTCAGCTCATGACCTTCTGAGGAGCGGCGAGCCAAGGGTGGGAGGAGGGAGGGCGAGGGAGGAGAGGAGGAAGGAAGGAAGGGAAGAAGGAAGGAAGGAGGAGAAGGAAGCACAGGAGGAGGAGGAAGGGACGGAAATTTAACTGGGCGATGACGACGTTTCTTCAGTGACACTTGAAGAGAGCGAGGGGCTCAGGAGAGGAAGACTCGCAGTGCTGACTTCTTTTTTTTTGCCATTTTACAAAACGGGGAGAGAGGAAATATGTCATCGGCGCACAAAAAAAACAAAAACCAAAAAAAAAACAACAACCCAGGATTCCCCCTTTCCCTAGCTCTTCCCATTCTAAACAGAAAAATCAAAGTAAGTGAGTCCTGGCATTGGTTCAGTGAAAGCCCTGCTAGACAGCAGACTGCCATCCAGAGAGCCTCTCATGTTCTGAAGCCGCCCTCTTGTAAGTAGTTCATCTCATGTCGATTTCCGCAACCACAGAAAATATGCCTTAATGTCATCAGCAGACGAGCTTCTGACGGATCACTACCAGACCCGCTTTAGTCATCGCACACGCAAGGTGTTTCGCTTTGCTGGAAAAATCACCGAAGAGCAGAACTGCTGCGAGCCCAGTTTTAATCAGATAGGGAAAAAAAGCCGTCTTTGAGATATTGCCACATGTGGCACTGGCACTGGGACTCTTCGTAAACCCTCTGCTCCATGCAGGCGATTGACTTAACAGTGCGTGGAGAGTAAAACGACCGACAGGTGTTTTTAAGCTGTACCCAAAATTGAGTCCGATGACAGAAACACCAGGCGTAGTTTTAGGAAGTAAAAGCCCCGTGAATGAGGTGGGATCTGTGTGATCTGAGCGAGTGAGTAAACCGCAAAGCTCCCCCCCCACAACATCCTATCACCACCCTCACAGATCAGCTCCGCCGACCACAAACCATTTCAAGCCACTATCTGCATTGACTGTCCTTGGCCACTAGATTTCAGCAGAGTACACATTATATCTCCTAGTGCTTCCACGGTCGATAACTGAACTATGTAATCTGTCTGTGGTCTCCTGACGTCTTCAGGCCGTCTGTCCCGTTTTTTTTGTGTTTTAAAGAAGCACACTGTTTAGGGAGGAGGACGAATACTAGAGCATTTTTTTATACTTAGCTCCATCTCACTCATTCACTCGTTCCCACGGTCCATGTATCCGTGTCGACCATTGAACGTCTCCCATTCTCAGTTGCAAATCCCTCGCCTCGACACTGGATTTCCACGTGTATGAGACAGAACATAACCAAATCAAAGAAACGTAAAAAAAAAAATAAAATAAGATAAAAAAATAACCATTTGACACTGTTTTTTTTCAATATTTGCAGATTTGTGCTTCAGTTTCCAACCTTTCTTCAACTAAAAGGGCTTTCCAACTCCTTCCGAATTAGAAGAGCATGATGGTTTAGGAGAAAACTAAAAAAAAAAAAAAAAAAAAGAGTCCCCCCTGCTTTGCCAATCCTGATAGAGAAGAGATTATATGTTGAGGACGTACAGCTTGTTGCCGCGTTGCCCTCGATGCCTCGCCGCATTCAGGGTAACGCAGAGAACTTGCACTAAGCGGAGGCCGTGGGACGTTTGAGTCTAACGCCGCCTAAAAGCCGAGTCCTTCGGAGTACGTAGACTGTCAGATATCACAAGGTGAGACAGACTGGGGGAGAAAAAAAAGCCCCGTCCCAGCCCAGACGATCCCCCCCCCGCCCTCCTCAAACCCACCCGGCTCCCTACCCACCCACCCCGCCCCCCCTCCCCTCCCTCCCTCCCTCCAAACCCCAGCTCTCATTCAAACATCACATACAGAAACACGCTGTACAGTCAAGTCACTCTTGGAACTGTTAAACCCAGCCGCCCAAAGGACTCGACCTTTTCCTTACATGACATCACACTGCCTTTCTGCCATAAATGAGGACTCAAGGACTAGAGGTGCCACGTCGTTGTTTTCTTTGTTTTTTTTTTTCTTCTTCTTCTTCTTCTTCTTCTTCCTTTTTAGATTTTCCTGCATTCATTTGGTCCGCTATCCTATTCGAATCCTTCTTGTTTTCCAGCGAACGTTGACCGGATGTGGTATGTGCGTGCACTGCGGTAGGGTTATCCTAGACCAGAGTAACTTTGGGTAATTTTATGAAGGCCTTCATAAAAGTCAGGATAGCGGTCGAGGTCTCGAAGTACTCTCACAGCGGTACTATACGGAAAGTTGCCAACAAATGAAACTGGGTTGCACCGACTTGTATGAATGTAGTTAAAGTTAATATTTATTTTCCCTTTAATTTCTTTTAAGTTATTTATTTATTTATTTTGCACATTCAACGATTTTCATTTATTTATTTCGGTATCTATTGGTTTCTTTATTTTAATTTTCCTCAATTTTAGGTTTGGTACAGAGATTATGAACTCTTGCATAATCGCTTTTCTATCATGAACGGATTGACGAAAATATAGACTGCTGTATATCTTGTATTGTATTTTATTTACAATGGTACTCTATACAAAGTACATACATATAAGGAGTATATGAAATAATGCCTTTATTGTCCATCCTATATTTTGTGGGAACTGCAATGTTTGGCTCAATCTGTTGAATATTTTGAAGTGAATTTGTGACTTGCTTTGTATGGTGTCTGTATAGAAGCTAAACAAGTCATCATTAAAAAAAAAAAAATAAAATGTTGGAAAAAATATAAACACCAGAGTTGGTTTGCTTGAACTCAGACTCTACCTCTTCTCCATTGGTGACTGGACATTTTCTCATGTTCTGAGTGAGACCATACCCACTGTCTGTCCCTGCCCGTTCCTCATCTCCTTATTTGTTTTTGGGGTGGGAAGGTGATTTTGCAATGTTTTTTTTAATTCTTATTATTATTTCTTTACTTCCTGTCTAACCATTTGCCCCCAACCCCTCCTTCCCACAGGCACAACCGGAAGCTTGAAATGTGTTTTATTCCCCTTTTCTCCTCTCTGATTGTTTGTTATTTGCACAAGTCCCTCTGTGTCCCTCCAGGTTTTGCAGGTCCCAGGTGGGAGGCAGCCGCACGTAACCAAAGTCTTTATCAAATAACCATTTTCCCTTCTCTCCCGTTAACCTGTGATGACGTTTAACTTGTGCAATGTGCTACAAAAAGCCCTGATCAGCGTGCCTATGCTAAAGGCACAGCTGAAGCTACAGTGGTATAGGGGCCCTGCTCTGGGTCTCAAACAGAGGGAAGGATCCCCCCCCATCCCTTCAAAGGGTTTCAGGGCTGAGTCATGACTCAATGTGTGGTCGTCCTTGGTCTCCTCTGTGTTGAGATGTGTCTATTGTGGTCTTGGTTTGGTCTCTCTTATTTCCTTTTTTTTTTTTTTCTTCTTCTTTTAATTTTGAACTTGCACGTCGGTGTTACCGCTGTTTGTTCCGCTGGTCTGCTTGTCTGTTGATTTCGAGCTTCTTTTTGAGACTTTTTGTTTTCGCTGCGTCGCGCCCCTCCACGAAAAGATCGCTCACCACACCAACCCTCACCACTCCCCCTCTGACCCCCAGTCTTCCCCTCTCACACACACACACACACACACCCCAACACTCCCCCACACACACACATGCACACACCAGCACGCCTCAAAAAAACCCCTCACCTCGCACCCCACAGCTCCCACTCTTTGCTCTGCCACCAGTGCACGGCTGCGGTCGCTGACTGACTCTCTTGTTTTCTTGCAGTCGCGGAAAGCCAGTGATCAGGCAAAGAGCGTTGACAGTAAAACAGACAGCATAGGCAGTGGGAGGGCCATACCTATCAAACAGGTAAGCAGCTTTCCTCATCTCTGCCCTACATTTCTCATAGCCAGTGCGCCGGTGGTGAGTACGACGCAGATGCTTTCTCTGGCATGTTCACTCGTTGTTTCGCGACTTGTAGCCGTTTCAGTGCTCCCAACACCTCCCCTGGTGTGCGGAGGCGTCCGGAGCATGCTCTGTCCGTGTCTGCCCGGGTTTTCTTCAGGTTTAGGTCGACCGAAGACTCTTAAAATCGCCCCCAGTGTGAGAGTGAAATGTGAATGTGAGTGACCTGTCCAAGGTGCATTGGCTGCCCTTTTCCCCAGCAGACCCCCCTCGACCCCCTCGACCCCCTAAGCGGGTGAGATAATGGATGGAAGACCGCAGGAGCTTTGACCTGTGTGATCTCTGTTAAGTCGTGTGATGGTGGGGCCACTAGATGGCGACATGACACAACATAATAATCCGAGCCAGCACGAGCTGAGCTCGAGGTTCAGATGTGCATCAGGAGGCAGGCGTGTGCCTCTGCACTGTCAAATTCAACACATGTAAGGATCTGACTATTCAGAGGTGCATCAGGTGATTTCTGGCCTCAGAAACGGTTGCATCGTTTCAAAATACCATCTCACTTTTAGGGGACATTTTTGGATCCCTAATAACTGAAAATAAGTGCCCAGTGTAATTATATTAACTGTGTCATGGCTGTGGAAAAAAAAAACAAAAACAAGTTTTTTGCCTCACTGCGCTCTAACTATTCAGTCGTTTCAGTCAGTTTAAAGAGTTTCCTGCTTCCTCCAATCGTTGAATATTTGCATCACAGATTACGCCTTTTAACAATTCAATGCCTGGAAGTGTTGGAGGGGTTATTGCCCATAATTGTGCGTGGGTAGTTTTTCTGAATAAAGTTGAATTTACCCACATGCTCACAATTAGCTCACTGACAGCTGTGACGAGCTGGAATCTCCATTAAGTGTCCCAATGGACGTCATTTTCTTTGTATTAATAATTATTTTGTACCCTGGCTTCATAATGATACTACAGCAAATACTTGCAGTTAATCGTTTTTTAACACAGGTCCACTTTTTCCTACCTTAAAGAATTTTTCATGCTGTTTTATTTTTGATATTTTATTTTCCTTTTTCCCCCCATATTATTTTCTTTCTGCGTTCATCCACTGATTTAACGCGCCCTTTAGGTGCCGAACACTAAATTACCCACATGAATAAGGATCATTTCCAAAGGTTTTGAAGGGAGCCAAAGGAGAAGCAATTCACACATTGATTAGTAATCACTGGCGATTATATGAGGGCTTTTCACCACCGGTCAGCATCCTTATATTATCCTCTTTACCTGCAAATGAGTGGAGATAATGTCCTTCTTTGAAAACGTTGAAGCAGATCTTCTCTTCCCCTTCGGAGGAAAATTACCAAGGCTTTGGTCCATCAGATATAATGACAAGGTGACGCTTCCTAACCCTCTCGCTCAATCAGAAAACAGCACTGTGGGGAGACCGGCCGAACACGTTCGACACGACCCGCCCGCCCCTGGCAGCAGACGTGACGCATGCGGTCGCATTACAGCGCTGTAAAGACGCGATCGATTAACGTGACCCGAGATTAAATTGTGCTTTATTTGCGCGCAACGAGTGGAGAGAAAGCGTAAAGCGTCTGCTCGTCCACTCCTCAGATTTGTCACGTTGATTTCTCCGGACTAAAGATCCACTTCTCAGGCAGATTAGTGTCAGCCTGACGAGTGCAGGTGAGCGGAGGCCGGCTGTCGCACATTAGAGAGAATCCCCTCTGAGCGATCCTCACCCGCTTTCATCCAATACATAATGGAGCAGGTCCCCCTCTAAAGTTCAGGAGTATCATAGCAACTTTTGACAAGAGAAGCCCCCCCCCGCACCCCACCCACATCCCCTTACCCCCTTTATCTACAAAGCATTTAGCTTTACAGATGTGGATAGAGGAGGCTGAGCTGGCTGATCTCCAGGCCAGTCAAATGCACAATCAAGGAGATCAAAGTGTCAATGTGTGCTTAATTACCACCCCCCACCCCCACAAAACCACCCCCCACCCCCAATACTCACCCCCATTGGGCCAAATTACACACCGCATGGCTCCTCCCCCTCCTCCTGCTCCTGGCCCCCCTCCCACCTCCAAATAGTGAGAGAGGATAACAATGCACTCAGGAGCTGTTGGCTGCTCCTCAGCAGTGTGCATTCTTGCCCCCTCACACCTCCACACACACACACATACCCAACCCCCCCCCCCACACTCTCCTGTGACAAAGGGCCGGCCTATCAGTCAGCCGCAGTGGCAGGATGCAGCTTTCCTCCTGCTCTTCTGACAAAAGCCGGGACAGACACTATCTCCTCTGTGTAG
This sequence comes from Karalla daura, assembly GCA_029224185.1. Classification (NCBI taxonomy): domain Eukaryota; kingdom Metazoa; phylum Chordata; class Actinopteri; order Chaetodontiformes; family Leiognathidae; genus Karalla; species Karalla daura. The sequence continues at coordinate 18,522,488 of CM055197.1, forward strand.
ATATGACAATTGTGTGGACACGGGCAGCGCGTCTGATGACCGGCCCGTCTCCTTATGTCGCGCAGACGCAACACACTCGCCTCTTTGTGTGTGTGTGTGTCTGCGTCTGGGCTCCACACATGTCAAACTTTCAACATCGAGCGCACACAGCTCAATCCACATATTTGTGATATTTCCCCTCTCAGATTGTTTCCCCGAGCCTCCATTTTCTGAACCCGGCACATCTGATTGGACGCGACCGTGAAAAAAAATGGGCTGGCGTGTGGACAGAGCCTCTCTTTATTGTCCCGCTATCGATCTGCGTCACGGCTCTGATGAATATATGAAGCCCGGCGCTGATTGCACGTATAGATTAGTTTATGCTTCAGCACGGCCACGGGATGAGCAACATATTTGCTTGTAAAACACGCATTAAAAAGTCGCCAGAGGGCCCCGTCGCCGGATCATTTGCTTTGTGTGATTAGGGAGCTATTTAAAAAGTGTTTACAGTTCTTTTTATTGACCAAATCCAGGAGAGTGTGGGCAGTCAGCAACTTATCGATCGCAGGACACGGAAAAAATCCTCCTGGAAAAATCGCCACTGCACACGGGCTGATATGAAACATAGACGTTTGTGTTCTGTCCAACCGGGGGATGTTGGCTCGTGAAGAAGATCTCATTTTATCAAGAGACTGTGTGCAACATCCATCCATCCATTATCTCACCTGCTTTTGTACCTTAGCAGTGTCACAGGGGTCTGCAGGGGTCTGTTTAGAGCGCCCAACCTACTGAAACATGCATGTTTTTTGTACTTTTAGGAAGTAGCTGGAAAAAAAGCACATGCAAACACAGGGAGAACATGCAACTCGGGACCTGGTAGTGATAACTACTTATCCACTGTCACTTATATAACATGTCAAATGTTTTCCCGGCCAAGAAAGGGAGAAATGCACTCCATTCAGTATTTTCTTGAGGTATTATGTTGATTTTTTTTTCTGAACATTTTTCTGAACTCATTTGTTCCAGGGAGGCTGTGTACCGATAAACACACAGGTGTATTAATATGAAGCAAAGCAAACTCTTGAGGCCCAGCATGCCCCCGGCGGCCAGCGCCGGCCCCCTCCTCACATCAGTCAGGGCTGGGATTAGGATGATTGTCGGCAAACAGCCTGGTGCCCAGGTCACCGAGGGTCAGCCCTGCCTGATGTGTTAATCAGGATTAAAGCCTGCAGGATGGGCCTGGCAAGCAAAATACTACCCTCCTAGCCCCCCCCTCCCTCCCCGGTCACACACACACACACAAGCTCTGGCTGTAAAAGCACAAACATTGCCCCCGCTTAATCCCCTAATTAAGCGGGCCCCTCCTCACTGTTTAACCCCGGAGAGCCTCCCGGCCCTTGCACTCAGCGGCGTTTGGTCACCTCCAGCAGAGGAACTGCATTGTTTACCAGTGGATTTACTCAGCAGATAAGGAAACCATCTGAGGCCCTAAAAGGCCCCAGAAGATAAAGTCGAATAGAATAAGAGCCGAGTGGGCTTTGAAGAGGGGAGATCACACTCCCTAATCCCAGGATTGAGAGGTCCTCCAGAGTTCAGCATGTTATGTGTATGAATGCAGGGAGGAGGTCTGGCAAATTGGATTGTCTCTCTTTCTCTCTCTCTCTACCCCTCTCACTGTCTTTCTCTCTGTGCCAGAGAAACTTGGCCAACTTCTAATGTCCATGTGGCCACAACAGAACAGGCAAAACCTATGATTCCACCCGCCAGCCAGCCAATGAGAATCGCGCATGAGCGTTTATCGGGATTTAATTACATTCCACTGTCGCGTTTTTTTGTGCCTTTATGTGTTTAATTACTTCCTCTCCGCTTCATAATTGTCGCTGGTGTTTGTTTACTTACTTTACGACTCACCACAAAGGGAAGTGCTTAGCGTTCAGCCGCCATTGCAGATCTGCGCTAACAAAAGGAATCAATAAGAGCAAAACAGTTCTATGGTATTTAACACCCATAATGGCTCATATCAGCCGCTCCTGCTGCTCTGAGAAGAGCCCGTGCTCACCGTGATGCCTTGTCTCTTACAGGGAATCCTTCTGAAGCGAAGTGGCAAAGCCCTCAACAAGGAGTGGAAAAAGAAATATGTCACGCTGTGCGATAATGGCGTCCTTACTTACCACCCCAGTCTACATGTGAGTTTCGACACCCCTCTTTTTTTATTCCCTTCCTTATTTTTTTTTTTTTCCCGCCCCTCTCAGTTGGCTTTATGCAGCCTCGACTGTACTGCCTGTACTCCAGGGTGCCGCTGGAGGTCTTTTTAATGTTGGACTTCTTCAACTGCTGAGCCGGATTCTGTTGATGCGATTACATTTCTACTGAATTGGATTACAACCATACCAGCTTGAAATGCCTCTGCAGACTTATGGCCATATATAACAGCTATATTAACCAGAACTAGAGTGAAAAAAATTGCTTTGTTGCTTCTGCTTTGTTGAATAATGGCCAATGATGTAGGGCAGGCCCATTAGGAAATCTAAAAATGAATATGCAGATATACTTGTGTTTATTGAGGTATTCAAGCAAGTGAAAGCACGCGACTGAGATGCAGCAGTTTGGTGATGTTTCTATTGATATCTCAGTACGTACACCCCTTATTTTTCCTCAATATCTGATTCTTCCTCTGATTCTGCCTCAAACATACATGGCAGGAGGTGGACATGTCTCCAGGTAGCTCTTTCATTTCAGGAAGATGTTGCCAAGCTCAGTTGTTTAGCACAGTCCCGTCACGTTCTTTCTGTGAGTGGCAGGCAGGACAGCCATTCAGAACAAGGCCTCCCTGTGGATGCCAGTTGAGCATGAAAGGGCACTATATCCAAGCGGAAACGCATCATTGTATTCCCATACCTGAAAATCGAATCGTATATGTTCTATAGCTTCTACGTTAGCGCCAGAAAAGAGGGACGAGTCCTGTATTTAACCATTCTGGGTCCCCTTTAAAGACCAGTGGTCATCCCTGCCCCCCTCCCCCACCCATGGAGCCCAGACCCCCGTGCCAGCTAATGGAGACACGGCTGCGCTGCTGCGTGCCGGCCTCGCCCTGGCTCCACGCTGGCTTGTATTTATAATAGTTGTCGCTGCATGGCAGCGGAGCCTGACCAGCCTCCCACATCCATCTCTGTCAGTGTCCCGCTGGGCCGCTAATACCTCTTAAACACTCGGCTGGCTGGCAGCTCGGGAGCCCCGGTGCCACTGTCACGAACGCTCGTCTTTCTCTAAAACCCCCCCCACCCCCTCATCTCCGCTCCTCCCATCACTCTCTGGAGTCTCCCAGTCGAGGGTTTTTTTCCCCCTTCTTTCACATTTAGGTCGTTCTGTGAAAGATGCTAGTCCGGGGCTGCTTCCTGAGGGGCTCAGACGTGGGCCCAGCAGTCGGGACGAGTGGCCCCCGTCTCAGCAGCACTGTATTAGGGCTTTAATTTACTAGCGGGTATTATCCAGAGCGGTGCCGTGCCACCGTGATGTATGTAATTGACTGAACGGGCTATCTCTTGATCATTACAGCTATTACGGGTCATCGGGGCAATCTGCGAATCTATGAATCTGTTGACTTACGGAGGGAGGTGAAGGAAGGGGAGACAGTTACATTAGTGCGGCCGCGGCTCGGGCTCATTCTGAGCAGCAGAGCAGAGACGGGAGTAAGAAAGGGAGAGGCGGAAGAGAGGAAAGGAGAGAGAGAGCGAGGGAGGGAGGCAGACTGAGACAGAGAGAGGGAGAGAGAGAGAGAGAGAGAGTGGAAGAGGGGAACCTTTAATTTCGCAGTCAGCCAAGCCATCCACACAATCACCTTCTGTTAATTCTATCTGCTACATCAATTAAATTGTTTGTAGAAACTAATTGAATGTGGCTTAATCACACATCTTAATAGCTTTGCACGCTTCGATCTGGCTGTTAATTCCAGCAATAAAATGAAATGAGAGCGCTCACTGGGTAATTAGCGAGGAGGCTTGGGAAAGAAATGAGTGCTTTATGACACGGTAATAAAGCAGAGGAGCCGGTGGGGGGACGGCAAAGGCCGAGCTCGCCTCTATTTGGGTCTCTGTTTTTTTTTTTCTGCTGAGCCCAATGATTTTCACCTTGGCTTCCCACATTTGGGCAGCAGTCGCGTTAAACCAAATCAAATGCCCAAATTGAAAGAGAATGAGACTGTTTGCATTCATTAAGCCGAACATCTCGCTATTTGGAGAGACGGCGTGGGCACAGGTGATGTATAATGGCTTCACAATCATTTTTCCACTACCGCGCACCCTTTAGTGGAAGGTCTGAGATGGGTTGTGACTAATGGGGATGGAAATTGAATCGCCTTTTAATTTGTTTTTCTTCCATAATTCCGGGATTCCTGTTGGTCCGCTGTGTGCAATCAGTCCTCCCGAGCTGAGGGAAACGTTTCCAAATGTCTGGACACATGGGCGTGCCACAAGCGCTCAGACCACTGGCCGCTAACGTTTTCCCCTCTCTCCCCCTCCCCCCCGGTAGGACTACATGCAGAACGTGCACGGGAAGGAGATCGACCTGCTGCGGACCACGGTCAAAATCCCGGGGAAGCGGCCTCCCAGGGCGGTGGCCACCGTGGCACCCACCGCCAGTCCCAAAACCAACGGGCTGACCAAGGACCGCAGCACCCTGCAGCTGGGGATCGGAAACGCAGGTGCGTGCACCTCCCGTCCTCCCTGTCGGAGCAGCGAACGGCGCCCCCGTGTTTGAGATTCAGCCCGACGCATATACAGTCAGGGATGTCTCAACACAGTGCCTCATCAGGCTTCAGCATGACGAACACGAATCGGGGCTCAAATATGTGAAAGCAGAAAGCGGTTTGTGTCCTAATTAAGCGGCTTCAGTTCAGAGGGTTAATTGTAATCAGCGCGAGTGTCCTCAAAAGCAGTGTGCAAAGCTTTCAGACGAGGCGACGCTATGTCCCACATATAGATTTTACATCCGATCCAATGCCACATAATCGTCACATTCGCTAATGTTGGTAAACATTGAGAGGACGAGCGTGGTCGGTTGAGGAGGGATCTGCCACGTCTCCAGCACCCGTATGGAGGAAAGGGATCACAGGTATGAAGACGGTAATATCGACTCAATTAGTCTTTTATTACCACACTCATTTCCTCGTGTCCTAAATTTGTGATTAATCATAAGAATGGGTCCCAACAGGTTAATTATCTACTTTCTGTATGGTTCATTCATGCAAATTAGCTGCCTCATGCTTTGCGCAATGATGACTTAATGAGCATCTACCAGAAATCTATTAATTCTGCAAATTGCTAAATGGGGAATTTTAGAAGGGAAAAAAGAAATGTTTAAAACAGTCCACGTTCAGGGGAAATCTCACGAAACATTACGGGTTGTTTATGTTGTCGCCGCCATGACACTGACCTACTTATTTGTCATCTGCTAGGGGTAGCAGTGTGTGTGTGTGTGTGTGTGTGTGAGGCAGGGGGTGGGGGGGGGGGGGGGGGGGGGGTCACGGCTACAAACAGCAGCTCTTCTCGCACCTTTTCAAGCTCTAAAAATAGAGCTCGTTTCGAGCCGCTCCACCGGAGGCTGCGCCGAGTCCGGCGGGCGCACAGAGAGGAAGCCAGTGATTGGATTTAGGGGTTAGGATTAAGAGTAATTAATACTAATTAGCAAAGCCATCCCCGGAGGGAGGCGTGGGTTTCCCTTCACGGGCCGTGAGAGCGCCTTTCCCCGGCTCGGGCCGAGGCTCGGAGCCAGAGAGCGGTCAGCGGGGAGCTCCGGTGCTGGCCGGGCAGGTCGCCGTCGCACCGGGCCCCCGGCCCCGGCCCCGGCCCGCCGAACGCGTTCATCAGTCACAGCCAGAGAGATGTAGGAGTTTACAGAGCAGAGGACGCCCTGCTCGAGGTCGCCGCGTCCCCCTCACAATGCTAACCTTGCAGCGGCAGGTCTGGGAGGAGCGGGGAGAGAGCAGGTTTCGGTGCACTAATGGACTCATTTTCCGCAGCTTTCAGCGCGACGGCGTTGTTTCCCCCTGTTGTTCGTCTCTCGGAAAAGACTCCTCGGTGACTAATTCTCAAGATCCTCAGTTGCCATCCGGGGAACAATGTGAGGGAGATTTGCCTTAATCTCCACTTAGGAAAAGAAAGGTTACAAATCACATCAGGTCTCTCTCTGGGTGGAGGACCCTCTTCTGATTATGTGATCGGGATTTTGATTTCATTAGACGGGCAATTGATGAAGGGAACAAAGGGGTAATTTTTCATTCACGGCGTCCAAATCACAGGCCTTGTCTGTGCCTTCGGTAATTCATTCATTCCTTAGAGCTAAAGACCTTTATAATCACTGTGAGAAGAGGGATAGCGACGGCAGAGAGGGAGGGGCGGAGTGGATGGGGGGGAGATGGGAAGATGAAGAGGAAGAGGCTGAGGAGACAGGGAGTAAATGAGAGGACGCATGCGCCCGGGAGTTCGCCGAGCGGGCCAGGTTTAATTCCTTTGCTGGGTGCCGAGCGGAACCGCTTTAAATATGATCCTCCCTGTTAACACGCATCCTGCCGTGTCACCGGCGACAGATACATTGTATCAAAGTATTAATGGGCCCAGTCACTTTGAATCAATCCTGTGGGGGGAGGAGGAGGAGGGGGGGGTTGGGGGGGGGGGAGAGGTGGAGAGATCTCAGCAGTGTTCAGCTCATTCCCCCCTCGCGCTGCGCCGTAATTTGTCTCCAGACCTAATCTTTGGAAACGTAGAGCCAGAAGCCGGCTCGTCGAGCACCAGACTGACTGTTCTCGCACTGAACGAAAACACCGGCCTCCGGTCTTAAGGCCGGCAGACTCCAGCTGTTATTATCATACGGCATTTTTTTGGAAGCGGAGAGACTTAGAGCAGATTTTTAAGGACATTAGTTGCGTGAAAGTAGCAGTTTTTCAAGGAGTTTGTTATTGAGGAATTAATAAAGAAAGAGAGGTTAAAAGACACTTTGGTCCTTCTTTGGTCCTTCTTTTGTCCCATCCTGTGTCCAAGATGTTTCTTATCGTCAATTTGTTAGAATAGTCTAACACGGGCCATTGTAGACACTACTTAATTTCGGAGGAGAGTTCGCAGCTCCAGTTTTCCACTTTTCACCTTCAACTAGCCTCTGGCAACAATACAGAGGAGATATCGTTATTATCAGTATGTGTTTCTGCTGTAAAAATGTTGTCACAGCGTCTCCTAATCACTCATCTATCATGAATAGAAACCTTGTCTGGGCCCGTGAGTGTCAGCGAGCATCGTCTGACAATGTGAGAGGAAGAATTTTAAACGTGTGTGAGATCTGTGAAACATACGAGTTCAGATGGAACAGTTTGCACAGGCTCGGGCTGCAACGCCGAGGTATTAATCTGCACCTCTGGGCCTGGGGACCGACAGCAGCACTAGGGGGTGGGGGGGGGGGTTGTAGGAGGAGGAGGAGGAGGAGGGTGCAGAGGGGGCGGGGGCGGCGTCTGGGCGTTGGTCAGGATGATGGTGGATTACACACAGCCGCAGATGATGTGCCGCCCGGCCCACATTACCATGAATGCTTCATTATCCCACTACTTGTACATAATGGCAACAACTCCACGGAGGGGTCAGGCCTCGTCACGGCTCATCAACCCACTGACGGCCCGGCCTAAAGAGAAATGAGGAGCGAGGCAGCGCCGCTCCCCGCTAATCCATCGCCTCCACTTAGCGCCCGGGCCCCGCGTCGCCTGCACAACACACTGGATGGCTTTTGTCATCTCTTCGCGCACGCAGCGTCAGAGGACATGCTCGGGATGGTGCTTTTTATTTTTAGTGCCTAAAACTTTTAATCCCCGTCAGGAAAATGCCCTGCGTTCGAATCTCGCCGAATTCAACGACGGGAGTTTCTCCCCAGCTCTCTTTTTTAATGATCGGAGCATGTAGCGTGTACAGATGTGCGAGGAATATTCCAGAATAAATAACAAAATCCCATACATGTAGGAATCCCACAGGGCATCGATAAAAAAAAAAAATGTAAAGGATCAAAAGTGGGAATAATTCTTCTAGCAGTTCAATGCAATCAGTGTTATATCAGAGTATAATTAAATGTCATATGATTATTGCTATTCAGTTAGCCATTACAGCTTGCTGCATTAAAGAGTGGACAAATGGCTACTCATACACTTGAGAGAAATCCGCAGTTTTTGTGGGTCATTATTTCTATTAAAATCGCACACATTGCAGACTCGAGTCGTAACCGAACAGAAAAATAATGCGGTGAAGTGTAAAGTAGGCAGCGTGGCCATTACAGAGGTGCATTACAGCGTGCCTCTTCATATGTTCTAGCTTTACACATGTTTACCTGCCATGATGTGTCACAGGGAGCAGCATGGTCTCTGTGTCTGTCTTATTATTCTTCATAGTAATATATTTAGCAAGACAGATGGCTTCGTCACGAAGCAGTCAGAGCAGTGATGGTATAGTTTTGTATTTTTGGGGTTTTTTTCGGACTCCTGCAACTAACTATCACATAAACACCGATGCGTTTGTCTTTGACGGGCAAGTGACTCTGCACCGCTGCACTACTTGCATCCGAGATCAGATCCGAGCGCTTTGGACGTCAGTTTGCCGTTGTCAGGTTCATCGACGTGGGTCCGTCACGGCGCTGGGACGCGGTGGAGTCGGGCCTGGCTGGAGCTGCGAGTACAGTGTTCTCTTAATGCCACAAGCTGATTATTTCTCCACTGTAATTACATTATCCTCCCCTTTATGCAGGAGTGGTCTCTGGGGACTAATGGATGCAGCCATGTATAATTCATTAATCATTAGCATCCAATTTGACAATTAGACCTGATTGTTGAATTTTAAATATCAATCGAAGTTGCCTGGCGGTTATCTAACACAGTCTTTTTTTGAAGGCCGTCAAAGAGTCAAACTTCACACTTTGGAAATAGAGAAACGCTCGTTTTCCAAAATAAAGAGGTTTTTAAATATTTATCTGAGTATTAACGGGGTGTTGGCTGAGGATGAGCACACAATACAGCTGCGTGTTAAAATATCATAATTCGGGAATTTTTTTTTGTAATTCAGCTTCCTTTGTAGAAGTCTGTGGCTGATAGTCGATCCCTATTTTAACCATTATTTCAGAATAAAAAACAAAGTTTCTCATTTTCTTCTTTCCAGTAGCCCTACTCCTCAGCTCCCCCTCTTCCTCCCTCTCCCTCTCCCCCTCCCCCCCCCCTCCCCCCCCCCGCCCCTCCTCCTCCTCCACTGCTCTGATTTCAGCATGCTAATTTAGTCAGTGCTCCTCAGCATGATTCCCTCGCTCTCTCTCCCATTCTTGCTGCGATTCTGCTCCCTCCCCTCTGGGACCTGAAGATTAATATTCCTGGGCCCAACAAGATAATTACTGATACTAATTAGACATGATTATGTGAATTTGATACACTTATTACTCTAGATAATGAGTAGGACATATTATCCTAACAAGCACCCGTGCCGCTTAGTTTACTTTACACACGACCCACACTCTATATTTTCTGTTATTGTCGCCTCAATCAGAAACTGATATTCTCTTGCAATTATTGAATAAAAGGCCTTGATGTGTGATACCTGTAAGATGAGGGAGCATTGTTGAGGAAATCACAGATGTGACTTGTTCCCCAAAACAAAGCAGCTGAAATTTTTAACCTTTCAGTGCCCGAAAATGTCTGTTTTCCTCATTAAATGTTATTGTTTCTAAAACATAGCCGTGGGGAAGCTACCGAGCCGACCTCTGGAGGAAACAATGGGGCGAAAATGAACTTTCCTGCGGTTAATTTTACCCATTAGCGCCCCACCTTTTTCCCGTGCGCCGTCCCCAAACGCGCCCCCATCAGCTCGTCCAAGCTAAGGGAAGTTTTCGGAATGAAATCGCAACTCGCGGACCGAATTCGGGCCGTTCAACTCTGCCTAGAGGTGAAGCGGGTGATCTGCGTCTCCTCGCGCAGACTGCAGGCGGAATCGATGGCTTTTCCAGGGTGCTTAGGACGTGTGGTAGCGAACGGGAGGGAAGGACCCCACATGGCGCAGCCTAACCCATGAATTAGTAAAGAGAGACGGGCGTCCGCGGCTCGCCTGATTGGAAGTCGGGGAGAGAACACCCGCTGACGCCAGTGGAGATCGATGTGGCAGTCAGAGAGGGATGAGGCGAGATAATTAGCGTTCAGAGTGTATCTTGTTAATTAAGGGCTAATTAGAGGCAGAGGCGGAGGGAAAGGAGTTTGGCGTGCGTGTGTGTGGGGGGGTGTGTTTGACAGAGGGACGTGCACAAATAAGGCAGTAAAAGGTGGCTTTGGTGCCATAGAAACTGCCAGAAAACAAACAAAAACCATCCCGTCTCACGTAGGTTCGTTTCAAAGGGACGCCGTCCTGAGTTTAGGCACAGCTGTGGGGAACCTGAGACACCGGGCTCTAATCTCTGCTGCCGTCTGTCTGCCCCCCGCTCTCTCCAGGCGCCTCGCACTCCAACAGCAGCTCGTCCCTGCAGACGGGCGGCGGCTCGGCGTTCGGCGGCAGCAAGGACGGCATGCACCAGCGCTCCTTCTCCGTGTCCAGCGCCGACCAGTGGAACGAGGCCATCAACACCAGCACGAGCAGCGCCGCCCGTAAGACCCCTCCGCCTCGCAGAGCCCCACCCCACACCCTCCTCTTCTCTTTTCCTTTTTGAAATAAACAAAAACAAAAAACACCACCACCACCTCTGGGCGAGACATACAAACAGCCACACGCACGCACACACACGCGCACACACACACGTGTGCGCGTCTCAGACACGAGTGAGTGAAGGCGGCACGCTGGGCCCCTGCTCCGGAGGTGCGTGCCCCCGCTGCAGATGCTGCTCCCCGACTTTCCTCAGACAGGTGGAACAAGCCTCATTTTCATAATTAGGCGATCAGGGGCTGTGATCGCTGTGACCTTTTTTGGCTGCTGCTCTTTGATAGAGGCGGCGCGCTCCGAGGAGAGGAGAGGAGCAGAGAGGAGAGGAGCGGAGAGGAGCGGCGAAGGTTAACGCTCCGCCGTTCCGCGCGCCTCCGCTTATTGCCTCGGTGTCACGGCGCACCTTGTCACCGCGCTTGAAGTGAAGTCAGATGATGTATTCACCATGCATGTCTACACACAGCCCTCCCTCGCTCCCTCCCTCCTCCAACCACCCCCCCCCCGTCCTGTCTTTACCTTCCATCTTACTCTTATCCCCCCCCTCTCCCTCCCTCCCTCCCTCCCTTCCTCCTCCTCCTCCTCCTCCTCCTCCTCCTCCTCCTCCTTCGTCTGTTTTCCTCCCTTTTCTTCCGAAGAGGAAAATGAATGCTTTTTGGGGGTACCATTCATCACCAGTTATTTCCCTCTCTTTGTGGTTGGCAGTAAAAAAGCACTTAAATGCACATCAACAGAATAACAGTCATTTCCATGCATGTTTGCACTCTGGTAGTTCTCATTAGCACGGCGGCGGCTCCCCCCCTCCCCATGGGCTCCCAGGGGCCCCGGCAGTTTAAAGAGCGCACTTTACGAGCGCTGCTGGAGTCCAACTGCACGGCCCTCGTGGTTCCGCAGACAAGCCTGTCTCTCATTTGGAGCTGCCAAACGATCAATTCTGCCTGGACGCAGGCACTTCCATCACCCCCTACCCCTGTCTCCCATCAGCAGCTTGCCCAAAGCAGAATTACTTAGATTCGTGGGGTCCTCAAATAAATGAGCGTGAGCGTGTTCCTTGTATGCGGGTATGTGTGTGTGTCTGTGTGTGTGTGTGTGTGCATTTTTTTTCTTGTTTCCAGCGTGTAGCTATTTGTATGTGGGGTTTTTCTTTTTTTTTTTCTCTCCCCGTTTTTGCATCAAGCGTGTTTGCGTCTACACTACAGTGTGCGTGGGGTTGGGTGGGTGGGTGGGTGGGTGGGTGGGTGGGGGGGTTGGGGCGAGGCTTCATACTGGATGTTTGTGATTGTGCATCTGGCAGCCGGGGCTGCCGAGGACAAATAGGAATTTCCTAAACGTTGTGTGGTGAAAACAAGAAGATCTGGATTTTTTTCCCTTTCTTTTGCCCCTCCGTTTTCGTGTTTGGTAAAAGTGAAAATCCCTCCGTATTAACATAGCTCATTAACCAGCATCCAGTCCTCAGCTAAATCAGATCCACAATTTGCTCTATTATTCTATTTTCTTCAATTATTTTCATGCCTCTCGTAAGGTAACCACAAATGAGCCCGGATGAGGCAAATGAGCTGAAAATAATAGTCGAAACGTAGCGTCACATGATAGATTCTGTATGTTGGGGGGGCGGCGTCTCTGTAATCAGTGCGTAGCCGCTGCAGACAGTTTAAGAGGCTCCGAAACTTTCTCTGAACCTCTTGTCTTCACAGTCTGCGACTGCGTCTGTGGCGCAAGACGCCATCAGAAAACATCAAGTTGATTGAAACGCGGCCGTCTTATCTTTCAGCCTAATGTGCCTTCAATAATCAATAGAGGGTGTTCCGCTGTGACGGCTCCTCGTGTTTTGCCATTTCGAATTGACTCGAACCAAACCCAATCACTCCATTATCCTTGGTGAAGGTTGCAGGTTAACATAAAATGTGATTCTGAGATGCAAAAACCAGCAGATTGATGATTCACCGGAGGATGAATGCGTCTTAAGGCAGGTAACCATTTCCATATTATTTAAAGAGTGTCCTCATTTGTACGCCTGTTGAGCAAAGGCAGGGGCAGAGGTAGAGCCGCGTCCCTTGAATATTGAGCGCAGGTTTTTGATTAAATCCCGGCCCAATTTTTCTATTGCTTGCATTCATAAAGACGCTCATTCTTAATGCACCCGATCCTTGTTTAGATGCCGCTCTCCCCGCTGCTCCTCAATCTCTGAACCTGAATTAAAAGCGTGATCTCAAACGGCGCGATGTGACACACGCGCTGATGGCAGTAACCCGAGTCCTTGTCAGAGAAAGAGAGAAACGTTTCCAAAGGCAAAAGACCAATGGAGAAAGGTGCTCGATTCAGTTATCAATTCAGAAGTGTTCGGTTGGGACGATGCGAGATGCCTTTAGAATTATAAATATTTGCTGTGAAGTAAAAATTGTGCTAGAATTGTGCCCAACATGAGCAGTTTGCCCACCTGCTTTCTTGCCAAATCTGCACAATGATGATCTTATGGCCCAACAACTAAAAGTCATTTGGAAGAGTCCTTGGAAATTTCAATTAGATTCTCTTATTTGCTAATTTCTGGCATTTTATGGAAAAACGAAAAAATCATTAGCTTGAGACGACAATCAGGACACTGATCCATAGTGAAAATAATTGTCAGTCACAGCAGGGATGGAAAGAACAAAGTGTTAACTGTTAATCATGTGTGTTTTCGTAGGAAGCACCACGACTTATTGACAATTCCTCGCCAAGTGCCAAGATGTAGCATTTGTGCCCCCCCCACTCTGTCTGCCCCACCATGTGGTAATTTACATATACGTTTCCCAGTTTGCGTGTGCGAGCGCAGGTAGTTAATGCACGGATAGCCTTTTCCTGTGGCACTGTGTTTTATACCTTGGCCTCCCGATGCGAGGGTGATAGCATGTGGGGCGTTTGATTTCTACGCCGGGCCGTAATGAAGTTTGACATTTAGTTTGGAGAGAGCAGCAGAGCGCGATCAGGCCTTGATTAGTACGCTCTAATTGAGGATAATAAGGGGGAGGCGGTGATTGTTTCTAATTTTTGCCATTAATTGCAGCCGTTGGCTTTGATTGAGGACAGGCAGGGCTGCCATGTCAAGGGGCCTGGCGGAATCATAGTGTTCCTCACCCGGAGCCTCTTGAATAACAATGAAATGACTCCCCTCCACCCCTCATCTTTGCAACCCCCCCCCCCCCCCCAACCTCTTCTGTTCTACTCCCTCTCTCTCTCGCCCCTTTTTTTCATTCTCATTCATTTGCGCTACAGCGTCGGTAAAGGCTGCGAGCTGTTCGCAGCCCCCTCTTTGTCTCGGGCTCCACGGTGAAGCGTGTTTAAACTGTCATTTCCGTGGTGGGAGCGTAATATCGTGTAATCACAGGTTAGGCTCATACCTATCCTGCTGCCCAGGTGATCCGGGCTGAGTGGGAAAGAGACTTCTCAATCCCCCAGTGTGCTTCATTACCCAGCGCAGTCCTGATGGCCCTTGTGGATGCTAATAACGCCACAGCACATGCAGAATCAGTCCAGTCCTCACTCCAAATTGACAATATGAGGATTATGAAATGCCCATTTTTGCACAATTTACGGCGGGAAAAATGTATTCAACATTAAATCACACAAGGTCAATGGGGCTTTGATGTTACTACTTTTGTATGTATGTCGCCCTTTTTTTTTTCTACACATGTACGTCCTTTACTCCTTAAAGGCAGATTGGTGCAAACAAAGGGAGGTGCGTGGCCCCCCTGTGCATGTTTCGGCGGCGGGATGAGCAGGGCCAGGGTCATTTTCCACAACATTAGGGGCAGAAATTGATAATTAGAGGTGTTTATGACACGGTCGGGGCCCCCGAGGGGCAGCCCTCCCCTTTAACCTCAAGCGACATTAAACAAATGCTGGCTGTCACGTCGGAGGCAGGTCGGAGCTCGCGCCTTCCACCCGCCATACGGCGCTGCGCTGGCGGGACAGACGCCGCGATGGAGAGGGAGGAGGAGGAAACAGAGGGTGGGGAGCGGGAGGGAGGGGAGGGGGGGATGGAGGGAGGGAGGGCGGGGGGGGGGGGGCTGCACATGGAGGACCCCTGTGCCCCCAGCTGTCTGAGCCAGCTAATGACTCGTCTCAGGGGGGCTGTTGTAAGAGAGCAGGGAAATTGAAACAGACGCCTCGACGAGGAGCTGCTACATGTGTGGCTGCGCGCTGCCATTCAAAGCACCAGAGAGCCTAATGTATGTCGTCCAGCGCAGGCAACAATGTTATGTTTATTAATGCCATCGCTACCATTATTATTTGCCGAGCGGCAGTCCGCTTATCGTATGCCCAAACGTTAAAACGCTCCGAGGATGAGGACCCGCTCTCCCTTCCAATGAAGGAAAGCCAGCGCTGGTTAAAGCTAATTTATCTGTCCCGGCTAATGCTATTCTTATTTGTATACACCCGGCAAGTTTAATCCAACGAGTGGAGCCAACAGTGTGCATCTCAGGTGCTGTTTCCTGTGTTCTGCCCACACTCAAACAATGCGTCCGCGGGCCTTCAGACTTCCACTCTCCCCCCGTGTTTGCATCTTCAGTCCCCTGCTGAGCCCATCTCCCCCCTCCAAGACAGCCCCATCTCCCTAAAGGTAATGACCGAATTAGGCCTAATGTTGTACACTGGCTAATGGCACAGCGCCGCACATTATAGCATGTGCAACTGGCAGCGACAACAGCAATAATCCCTGAGCCCCCTTGTCCTCCTGCACTCCACCCCTGGGGCTGGGACGGTGCACGGGGAAATGAATGGAGTTTGCCACACTACAATGAGCTTTTGATGGGAGACAATGGAGGAGGCTGCCAGCGCCACACAGGGTGGTAAGAGGAGAGCAATATGGGGCCCATCTACCGGCCCTCCTCCCCTCTGCCTGCTCCCCTCAGGCCCCTGGCCCCCGCTCCCAGATTCATAATGGCATCCGGAGGGGGAAAGAAGGAAAAGTGATGTCAAATGTCAGGAAATCAGAAAGATGGCAAGCTGACAACCCCCTCCTCGCCGGCCCATCCCTCCTGTCCTCCTGCCCACCGGTAGCACAGGTTAATATCACATTTATAAAATCACTTACAAGAAACAAAGCCGGCTCTTAGCCCCCTGTCACTCTCAGACAGTCATATAGAGAGCTTTGCCCCGGGCCAACTTCGGTAACCATTTGTTCACTGATGGCCCCCCCCCCCCCCATACCTGTCCTTCACTCCATCCAGGGCCGCGCGCTCTCTCTCCGCAGCACTCCCAGCCACATCTCCCAAATGTGACAAGTCTGTCTCTGCTTTGCATGGAACTTTCAACAAAGCTGAAAGTGTCATTCATTATTCATTGTCGCCGCACAGTGATTCATGCATTTAATACATAATGGGCTGAACCTTTTCCCCTTTGCCGGGTAAATTGAAGCTGTCAGCTCAGTTTATACTTAAAGGAATTGTTCCACATTTTTCACACTTACATGTACGGGAGGTTTTTTGGGGGGGTTTTTTGTCACACACTGAGCGACAAATAATGGTGGATAACTGAGGATTTGTTTAATTTTATTTGCATTTTTTGCGAAATTTTGAACCTCGCTTGTCACACATTTTAAGCAATTATTTGTATTTTAGAATAGCAATAAAACATGAACTTTCTTAGTTTTCCTGTTATTTCCTCTCCAGTGTTTGTTCGCTTGCTGTAAGAAATGTTCAATAATTTTGCAATTATTTGTCATTTTTTAGCTTTATTTTCTATTTATCTCGTCTCAGTGCTTTTTGTGTTTTTCTGATGTGCTTTAAATGATGGGATAGCTGCAGTACTGGTTCAATTCCAGACTTGGATCTCTGAAACACTATAAGTAGTGCATTGGTCGCATTTTCAATATTGTCATCTGTCCACTTTGTTTTTTTGCTTTGTTTTTTCTAGCCAATGGAACAAGTGATCCCGCAAATTCCAGCGCCACGAGTCCCAAGCTGGAGCCACCTCCATCACCACACGCCAACCGCAAGAAGCACCGGCGGAAAAAGAGCACGGGCATCACCAAGCCCGACGGCTTATCTGCGGGCAATGAAGGTACGGCGGCGCTTCTTTGCGACTGTACAACCTTTGAAACTGGGCTCGGGATGCACAACAGATGCCCACCATAAGCTGTGGCTCTTCTTCAAACCGAGACTAAACGTAGCAGAAGGTGGAAACTGAATAGACCTGTGTGAATTAGTGAGGTGGCAGTAAACAAACAGAGGTCCTACTTTTGCTACATTGAATTGCTTCATTTAAGTGTGACCCCTTCTACAGTGGTCAAACGGCGCGTGACTCCTATCTTATGATTGGACCCAAACCTAAGTGGGAACTTATATAGGAACTTATATAGGATATATATATATAGGATTATAAAGCATATTCGTTTTGCTTAGTTTTCACACATGTGCCTTTGGGTACGCTGCACAACCAAATCTATGCAAGTCCATTTATTATAGTGCACCACGGAGACATGAAACTTAAAATGAGCTCCGAGTGCGTCTCCAAAGCGCTTCTCATTGGTCGGTCAGTACGTCTACGCCGAGGTGGGAGGGATCTGCGGAGCTCTTACTCTCTTTCTCTCTCTCTCTCTCTCCCTCTCGCTCTCTCTCTCTACTGATGGAGGTCCTGACTGACAGGTGAATTGTTAGGTGACGCTTTGTACATTTCACAGGAGTCGGGTGTCTGTCACAAACAGCCCAAAAGGAGGTGTGGTGCTCCACAGAAACGGCGTGCCATGTTGTTTTGTATGCTCATGTGTCATTGAATTAAAGGCAGAGCAGTCGCACGCCAGCTTCGGCTCCTCTTTGCATGTCCTCGTCTGTATCTGCGCATGGACATGCCTTTGAAGCACTGGAAGGTGTGCGGTTTTGCCCCCCTCCTCTCAGCACTCCGACACCCCCACCAGCCCTCGCCCTCCACCCCTCCCCACTTCTTTCTCTTTTACCGTAGTGTGAAAGGCCCGATCCTCAGAAGCCGTGGCCCTCCTCAGCAGGGGAGTGGCAGTCCGCTCTCCACCCAATTAATAATGATTCTCCAGCCCAATGATAAATGGAGTACCCTAATTGGATGGCATTGTGAAAACACTGGGACGCATTTCAGAGGCCATAAAACTGATGTCACCGGAGTGGGATGATCAATCAACAAGATTGATACGCTGGATAACAACAACAATGGCATTGACGCCTCC
Source organism: Karalla daura (assembly GCA_029224185.1). NCBI lineage: Eukaryota > Metazoa > Chordata > Actinopteri > Chaetodontiformes > Leiognathidae > Karalla > Karalla daura. The sequence goes on from CM055197.1 coordinate 18,540,332, forward strand.
TAAATGGGGCCGGGCATTTATAATCATTATACTTTTTTATCATGCTCTCTGACAGCTTCTCTTTAAAAGTCTGAATGGGTCTGTTGACCACATTGTTGTGGGGAGTGAACATCATCAGCTCCTGGCAGATAAGTGCTGTGAGATAAGCTGCTGTTGGAGGAGTGCACTGGTCAAAGTCCAGCCCCGCTCCGACCACTTTTGGGAGATTTTGCCACAAGATGCATTTGGAAGCGTCGTTCTCAAGCGCAACGGTCAGGACTTGTGTGTTATTTGTTGTCGTTGAGCCACAATAGGGCTCTCACGGCAGTACTGAATGAGAGATTTGCCGCCAAACGTTATCGATACTCGGAAATAATTACTTTGGTCGCTCTTGAGCTTCCAGAGGAGAAAATCTCAAAGTAATGAAACTTAAAGGAGGCAGATTGTTAATGTTTCCCAAGTCATCAAACACGCACATTGTTTTCTATCCCTCTTCTGGTCCTGTGCTAGGTTTTCTATTAGCATCATCTTGTCTGTTCATGCTGAATGCTCCGGAATACAGACGTATCGCTTAAATATTGGATTCGCCCGGGTCTCGGATGTGCGAGCCGCGCGTCTCCCCCGTTGAAGGAACGCGGGAGGGGAAGAGCGGAAAGCAGGGGAGAGGTGGGATCCTTGAATAAATTGCCATCAGTTTATCTCATTTACGGGGCAATCAGAAGCGTGCAACGCGGGCTGAAATTGAATTTTAGTGGTCGTGAAGCGTCATAAATCAAAACAGCGCCGCGCGTCTTAAGGTGAGGAATCATTTTGGTCGACGTGGGACGTGCGGGGTGCGGGAGGGGGGCTTGTGGAAACTGTTGCTGCCGCGCCGCCTCCTCACACGCCGCCGCAACACTTAGCGAGACTCTTCCGCAGGCAAATTTCGCACAGTTTCGTTTCACTTCCGAGGCTCCTCGAGTCGCCGCTGATGCAGTTGTTCCATTACGTGATCTTGGCTGTATTTTGCTTGCCGACATAACAATTTTTCTTAATTTACGTGGAGCGTTTTTTTTGATAGTTGTAGTTGCATACTCCTCTGGTTTGCAGCTTATTGTAAAGAGTTTTCCGCTGGAATTACTCTGATACCTGATCTGTTTTGACGATGATGTTAAGTAAAGTATTGTAATTGGAATATGGTGGGAACATGTTTACATTGGTTGTTGCTCCCTGTTTTCACATTAAGTATAACATAAGGTTGCATGCAAATTGAATGTATTTGTGCCCATTTTTCGCTGTTGTGCGTATGTCTCCATTATAAAGGACAATACTAACATCAATGAGAACACTGAAGTAAATAAAATACTCCGGTATCTTGAATTTGGATTGGGATGGAATCAGATTGGCATTTTCAGTTGTTGCTTTGGAGCTGGATCAGAACTAAAAAAAGAAGTGTGGATTGATCCATCTCTAGCCTTAATTAGTCATTCCGTTGAAATTATTAATTCCTGATTATGCATAATTATATTTTCCATCCTCTGCATCTTCCATCTGCTATTCTGCAAAGATAGCGCTCCTCTTAATCAGTGCTTGGTGGTATTAAGGGACGTGTATTAAGCGAGCTCTGGCCATAATAACTCAACCCTTACATTCAATGATGTGTAGGTGTGTAATAGCCTGCGTGCTGCGCCGTCACGTGTTCCCCCGGATGCAAACAACAAACAGCTTTCCCCGGTTGCTTTTAAGCAGGCCTGGTTTGGCTCCTGGCTTGAAATCGGCACAAATCCGTGTTTACCTCGAACCGGTTTAACGTACGGATCCCAGCGCCGTGTCTGCGGATGTGCACAACGGACACAGTCCCTAATATCCCGCGCACCGCCAGAGCCGCGCGCTGTAATGAACTTCTCATGTGCTTAAAGAATGATGCAGGATGCATGGCGAGACAACTGACAGCCTCGTAATGTGTTTCCCAGCAGCCGCCCGGCGACGGGCTCCCTCGGTGTGTCGCTCGCCATAAACCCACTGGAAAATCGATGGCCGATAAAGAGTTGTGTTCAGGGGGAGCCCCCTCTGATTAATGCAGACTGTCAGGGAGCATCATTAATGTATTTCTCCTTTAAAGAAAGTGTATCAAATGCTCATTGTTTTCGCCGCTTTTTTTTTGGGGGGGGGGTGTTCAACGTGAGCAGGGCAAGGAGGCGGGGAGGGAGGGAGACAGGGAGGGAGGAGGGGGCGCTGTGACGAGCCGCTCCTTCCCGGTTCCTCCAGGTTTACGAATGACGACATGTACCCACGCTAAGGTCACGGGAGTCGAGAGCGGAAAGGAGCTTTCGTCACGAGAGTCGATTTGAGGCAGTCCTGAAAAGGCACCTTAAATCCGCCGTAATCACATCAGGGCGGGCTTGCGTTTCTGCGGTTCTTAAAGAAGACGGCTGCTCACTGCAAGTCGTGCACTTGGACCGCGGTCACGTCAGTTCATTTTCCGTCTGATGAATTGCACTTCTAAATCAGTCTACCTCGAGTTGCTCTACAAAACTCTTACTTAACAGCACATTCAGTCGTGGATTTGAATTGAGCTGCTTTGTTACGTGGGACGGCCGTGAAGTGCCTCTATTAGGAGGCATTAACGGATGGAGACTTTGTTTTTCTCTGTTAATTGGAACCTGTGATTATTGGTGCTTATTTGACACGTTTACCACATGGTTGTAGAGGAATATGTAACCTAATCAGCAGCGGGAAGTAGAGCAAAAGGCCTAGTAGCAAGAGACCGGAGTCATTGGTAGTAGGATAAACACGGGTGGAATGAGACCATGAAACTTCAGATAAACTCCGTCTCTGACTACGAGGCATAAATCAGTAATCTGCGAAGACGTTAATGGGGAGCAAATGATGGGGGTCCGCGGGGATCGGAGGTGGAGTCACTGCTAACCGGACAATGAAGAATCGGGATGAATTATCTGCGATGAGCAAGATGGGCCTCGTTAAAAGATACGTTTTAATAACAAGACTACTACCCGAACCACTTTTTAATGACGTTAAATCGCTGGTCATTTATCCGTTGCCACACTGAACAATATATCTACATTCACGGCGACGCCCGGCCTCTGACGTCTGGAACTAAATCTGGCTTCACAAAAATTCAGTGAGTTTGTTGTCGCTGACCAACCTGCAGGAGGGACTTGAACAAAGGGCCGCGGTCTTTCCAATGCGCCGATCAGACGCCATGTTGGCGCCCGCTGCCCTCAAGTCCAACTTAATCCAGCATCCCTTTGTCCTGCACCTTAGCAAACGAAGGGTTAATATCCTCTGGAGTCCAGCTGAGGATTAGGAAATGGAGGTTTAACTGCCTGTGCTAATGGTGGGTGTTTATCTCAATACTTTGTTTTGTCACTCCCCGACTCGCTCTCATTTCCGAAAGCTGTCCCTGGAGCCTCCACTCTTGTAATGGCTTAGCTTTCTGAGCGCCACAGTATGCAGGGAAAGGAATAACAAGATTCTCATTTGGGCTCCATACACACTGCCCACAGATACATGTATAATTGGCCCTGTTTTCATTGTGCTCTGTTGTTAAATGCACTAGCTATTAGGGTAGCGGTACCGGTGCTGATTTCATGTGTTTGTTTATTGTTGGAAGGTGTTTTGTGTCTCTTGTTCTTTTGGCTGCGTGCGCGTAAAAGTGTGTGCGTGTGTGTGTGTGTGTGTGTGTGTGTGTGTGTGTGCGTGACAGATAGATAAAGAGTGTGCTCTATCTCTCTCTCTCCCTCCCCGTTCTCCTCTTTCTGAGTTTGGTCGTGGTTCCCCCGGGGCCCCTGTCGCAGTAATGGCCTGCTCCTGATTGCTCTGATACAGGTTAGGAATATTGGCTTTAATGATGTGTAAAATGAGCAAGCAGTGCCTGTGACATTTACAGATGGCACCGCCTTGGCCTGTTCTTCCCAACTGCTCGTTAATTCACGGGAACGGGTAGCACTTCTTTAAGTGACTGCCTGACGCGTGCGGACGCCGCGCCGCCACCGGGAGACGGCGTCTCCTCCTCAAACCGCGTCCGCCCGAGCCCAGCGACCACGCCACCGCTCCGGGCCAACACCTGTTTTGTGGGGGTCGCATCCAGAGGTTTGGTCAGCCCGGTCTCCAGAGGCCTTTGAGAGGCTTAGACGCAATGTATGCGGCTCGCCGTACAGTCGGCCACAGCTGGGCTCAGCACCAAAGCCCCCCAAGTGTTAATCTGGTCCACAGGTCCTTTGCTGTGCATCTGCTGCACACACACGCAGAGTAGTGGAGGTGTTGCAGTCCTCAGGTTGCTTTTCAGCAGGTCAGAAATGCCTTTGAGAGGTCTGAATATCTGAATTCCGGAGACCTTCCTGTGCACAGATCCTTTATTCAATTAAAAGTGCACACACACAGGAATGGAGCTAGTCGTGCATGTGCATCCACCCAGGTCACTTTACAGACGTTGTCCCGGGAGTGTTTCGGGATTTGGATCTGGATTTGGGTTTGGTGCGGCCCTCCCACCAAGTCGCGTGTGAAATAACTGAATAGGTTTCATGTAATGTGCCAGTAAACTACAACAAATCTGAGTGAGAACATATCGTCTTTGGTAGATGCAAAATGCTCACAGGATCATGTAACAACAAGCATTGTATTTAAGGACGAAAGCATGTGCTTCATCGTGATTTTGTATGTTGTAGTAGTGACAGTGTAGCGTGCATGAACAAGAAAGGTCATTCTTGTTGAAGATTGTTTATAGTAGAACAAATAATAGCTACGATACAACATTCATACCAAGGCTATTGTTGAAATATATTTGATAGATTTTCGGGGGTTTTCACTCATTCCACTGGTGACGAAGAGGAGGCAGTCACTGGCCAAAATGCTCAGAGATCATTTTTCAAACCCTCTCCCTCAGATCTTTGACCCTAAGATCACAGCAGAGGTGTAAATGGAGCCGTGTCTCGTCTCTTCACCTACCGGAGCGCAACAATGAAGGAGCGTTGTTTCCCGGCAGAGGACCTCGGGTACCTCACGAGTGGCGCCTGCGACTGAGTTGTGCGGGAGGAGCTTGATGATCCGTGTAAATGCTGGACGCAGATGCGCGTCTTCATCCGCCCCTCCCTCTCTGCGGCCGGGCGGCCGACGCGCCCTGATCTCCTTTTTATCGTCCTCGTGCTAATTAAGGAAAAATCACATTTCGCTCGTTCCTCGCGGTCCTCACTCCTCCGTCGGCCCCGAGCCGCGTCCTCCCCTGTCCTCCCACCGCCGTTAATTTATTCCTAATTGGCGAGAACTTGTTGACTGCAGGCTCGCAGATAGATCCGGTCGGGGGGCTAACGCTAACTCCTTAATGGAGGCGGCGGCGGGGCCTGGGACGCGTTGTTCACGCTCAGGTTTGCTGCCTGCGAGGAGCCCGCCCTGACCCTCACGACCGCTGCGGGATTGTCTGGCTTATGGCGCCGAATTGCTGCGGCGTGGACGGCGTTGAAAAGTAATACGAGCCACCCATAATGACAATACCTGTGTATAGCGCGCACACACACACACACACGCACGCACACGCACGCTCTGCCGCTGCACCTCGGCTCTCTGCCTCTTTAGTGGCCACCGCCTGTCTCCAGCGTGCATTACTATGCATGGAGGATCAGATTTGTTTTCCCTTGTATGCTCATCAGTTTAAGAAGCCGGCCGTCCGTTGCTTTTTTAATCTCCATAATGAAAGTGTTTTAATGCCTCCAATTTATTGCCTGGGCAGCCAACAGAATAATTAGCTTTGTTCGGGGTTTCTTAAGAAGATGAGAACACGGGTATAACAACATTTGAACCGCAGATTTTAATCAATTACCCCGGCTATTCTACCTGAAGTTATATTGGACGGGAAAGGCAATTTCGACTGTACGTATTGCGATTAATCAAGTGTTTTGTTTTTTTTTTTTGTTCGCCCCCCACCAAAAATCTAATTTTCTCCCTGTCGTTTCGTTTTTTTTATCACTTGTCACCTTTAGGTTTTTTTTTTTTAACCTGATTCCATCAGATAGAGATTTTGGTATTTTAATCCCCACCAGTGCTTTAAAATGTCACACCTCCGCATGAAGACTACCCCCCCCCCCCCCCCCAACCTACCCCCCCACCCACGTAAGACCAAATAAAGAGGCTCCGGAGCATCTATCGATTGTCTGTAACCTGTAGTCGATTCCACAAACTAAATCAGATAATTGAAGTCGGTGTCGAGCTAATTGGATTATTGCTTTCCCCCTCCGGAGATGGCCCTGCGCCGCGGCACAGGGGCCGCTACATTAGTGGCATCCGTCAGACGTCTTGTCATTTAACAGCGCGGGGCTGCGGCTCGCACCAGGGAGCTGGGATTGATTAGGAGAAAAAGAGAGCTTGTACCTCCGTGTGTCTGTAACACGTATGTATTCATGTAGCAGTTTTGATTATTCATCGATGATTCAGTGATCTCCACCTCCAGCTGCTGTATCATCATTTTACGAGCCATAGGGTCAAATTGTATCCCTGAAATAAAACCTCACAAATTAAGAGTGTGTCAGGAGCGTGTTTTTTCTACACGTACTAATTTTCTTTTTAGTGTAACTTCCGGTTAAAAAAAAAGAAGAAAAAAAAAGAAAAAGCGAAGCGGCAAAGAAGCATCCCCCTTGCGTCTACTTGCCTGCAGTCCTCCGAACATGCTTTATGCAAATGAGATGACTATTTGCATAGACATAATTAGGTAATTACAAATCATTTGGCTATGAGCTCAAGCATGTGCACAGACCAGAGATGCCACACGACTCTCGTTGTACAGTACGGAGTTAATGGATTGCTTCCGAGCAGCGGAGGCATTATAGCATGTGTTGGAGCATATGTCGTGTCAGACCTCTTGTTTGGAAACGACAGGTGACATTTTCATGAATCTTACTTAAACACAAAGCGCGGGGGAGGAGGAGCGCCGCGCGTTCCCCCCATTTGCGGAGCAACTTCGAAGCCAAATTAGTCCTTAATAGGTTAAAAGGAAAAAAAAAACAGTAAATGTCTTTAAGACCAAAACGTACACAAATGACTTCTGTGACCGGAGCATCATTATTAGACTCATGATTAAATAAGTCAAAACACTGATAGCAGGACCAGACGACGCTCAAAACACATGAAGTTCCTGTCAATATTCCATTTCACTCACCGTGCCAGTGGGATTTTCACATTTTCAGTCACACAATTGTCATTAAATTGATCAAAATGTCCAGCTCTGGTCGTCAGCAGTGATGTGCTTTTGCAGAAATCGCAGTCGTATTATGTACTGATTTTCGTGCACGTAGCATGAGTGGCTGGGGAGAGGTAAGAGATTGTATAACTAACAGTGAGAAGAGTTTTAAAGGAATGGTGAATTCATTCATATGAGAGTATAAAAGCAATGTTATCGTCAGTAATAATGCCAGCAGAGTGCTGTGCGTTGGTTTGCTTCCTGTCTTATTCCCTTCTTTTTCACACTAAAATGGCTGGTGAATTGATGAAACGCGTGAATTAACGTGGTCCCTCTGGAAGCCGAGGCTTTACGTTGGTGTGTGCTCTGTGTTTTCCAGAGCAAGAGGACTCCTTTGAGTTCATCATCGTGTCGCTGACGGGACAGATGTGGAACTTCGAGGCGTCCACCTACGAGGAGCGCGAGCTGTGGGTCCAAGCCATCGAGAGCCAGATCTTCGCCAGCCTGCAGTCCTGCGAGAGCATAAAGAACAAGGTAGAGGAGGCCGGGAAGGGGCTCACGCTCACTCTAGGAACCTCGGCGTCATCCCACAGTCGGGCCGCTTCATTTACATTCCTCTTCTCCTCCTTCCCCTTCTCCCAATCCGCACCGCGCCCTCGCCCGCCCTCACCCGCCCCTCCTCACCCACTTCAAGCTGTCACACGTGGGAGGCTGTCAGACAGGTGCACCGCAGTGTGGGGGATCTCTTATTAGAACTGACAGACATCAGAGATAGAACGCGGCTTGTGTCAGCATGCTGGGGGAGACGCGGCCTCATTTTCATATTCATATTTTCTCTGCCTTAGTCTCTTCCCTCAGACTTTGAAAGACCTCCCTCCCTCCCTCCCTCCCTCACCCTCCTCGCCGGTTGTCCGCCGATTTGAGTCCAAGCTGTAATTGTTTGCCTTCTCCGCACTCCCCGCAATAATTAGTTCCCGGTGACTTATTCTCTCCCTCGTTTCTTGCAGTCTCGGTTAGGCAGCCAGAGCGATGCCATGGCCATTCAGTCCATACGAAACGTGAGGGGGAACAGCTTTTGCGTGGACTGCGATGCACCCAGTGAGTATGACTCTCCACCACACCAACACAACACATTTCTTACCAACAAAAGGCCTTGCACGGTAACAGGCTCGACAGCTCTTGTTTGAAAACATCCCCAGACATTTGGTTTCATGTGGTTCTGTCATGTTAGTTGTGCATTCGTAGCTGCAGTTCCCTCCACCGCAAATGTTTCTCCAACAAAACTAATAAACAATTCAAAATTGTCGTCCTTTTTGCATTTTTCTGTCATTATCACGTGTATTAAGTGTCGAATGAGCATTGTCATGCTGATGATAGCTGCAACTTGGCAGCATTGAAGGACTGTCTGATGTTTACTGTTTACATCTAAAATGGCTCCCATCCAGTGGAGTGGTTGGGATGTGCTTGGGCCATTATGCAGTGGTTCACTTCCCGCCTTGAGTCATTTAGCTGTGTGTCATTTGCCATATTCTCACCGTCACCCTGGTGACAGAAATGTACACCTCATCCAGTTTCCTGCCTGTGTCCAAAATAAAGCCAAAAGACGTGTCCCTCCAACAGAAAGACCTGAAGCCTCGGCCGTTATCTCTCTGTCCTCATTGACCGTGTTTCGCCCTGTGCCGTGCAGACCCAGACTGGGCCAGCCTCAACCTGGGCGCCCTGATGTGCATCGAGTGCTCGGGGATCCACAGAAACCTGGGCACCCACCTGTCCCGCGTGCGCTCCCTGGACCTGGACGACTGGCCGGTGGAGCTCAGCATGGTGATGACGGCCATCGGCAACACCATGGCCAACAGCGTGTGGGAGGGCGCCCTGGAGGGCTACAGCAAGCCGGGGAGCGACAGCACCAGGTTAGCCTCGCCTCTGCAAACAAAGGTGCCGCCTAATGAGGCGAGCGCAGATTAGGGTACGGAGGAGGCAGCGCCGTCTCCTCTCCATTAGCCGCCGGTTATTGGCCACACGCGCTCCGGCACCACGCGACGCTCCATAAGGAGCGCCGGGGGTCCATGAAATGCCAGGCTGCCGAGTCGAGGACGCGGCGTTGGGCGTTTGAGCATAAGGAAACATTATGTCGAGGGAACCTTATTGCCTCATGCGTCCTTAAACCCATAATTCACGACACGAGAGCTGCGTGTGACATCACTCTACACCCACCTGTTTAAAGCCCAGACCAGCTCCGGATCCACTGACATGTCAGCGCTAACCCAAGAGGAGAGATCTTTTAACGTAAACCACATCTGACTTTCTGACACGGCCGCGCTCGTCCCACAGTGACTTTCTGCCCCCTTTTCTTTTTTTCTTTTTTTTTCGTGACTCTGAGCTTCCCAGATCTGGTAGGAGGATTGTTTATCTCTTGGTGACAGGTGAGACTACAGCGTCCCAGCCTGACTAATGACCCGCCGTGTGGCTGTGCAGGTAATTAAGCGCACCATTATGGCTAAACCCCACCCCGAGAGCCAGGCCCTGGGGCCCCAGGCTGCCATGTCACATATCCATCAGGCGGGGCCGGGTCATCACTCTGTCTGTCACGGTGGGGACGCCCTGGTGGCCTCGCGCTGCTTTAACGCCGCCGCTTCGTAACTTTGCTGTGATGAGAGGCACAGAGGCGAAGAGTTGTTCTGTTTTTACTGCTTCTTCGGCTTGTCGTCTCTGTCGAGGCTCCAAACGCCTTTTTTTTGAGGATTGTGATGTGTTGCTGGATCATTTCTGATCCAACTCCACATACATACACACACATACGAGCGTATGTGCTCGTGTCCTGTCGGGTTTTTGCATTTGGAGTGGAAGTGCCCGTTCACTGAGTGCGCTCTTTGCCGGGTAAATTTAAGATTTATGGGCAACCTATTTGGGTTGATAGAGTACAATAGAAAGTTATTGTCGACCAAAGTGGAAACCTGTAAACTTAACAGCGTGCACAGCGTGCCATTTGCGTTTTGTGCGGGCATTCGCTCACTTCCACACTCACACATGGTTGATGTTTCTTCGCGAATTGGAACATGATCTGGTTTTGACTCTGCAGCTTTTCTATGCCTTTGTCAGTATTTTCATCTTGATATCTCTAATCAAGTGAGGATTTGCTCTCTTTGGCGTCTGATAAACAGCTTTTAGTTGTGTTTTTTTCTTTTTTTCTATAATCCACCCCCTTCCAATCACACCCATGGTGTTCAGGCCCCTTGGATCCACGGAGCGCTCTCCGGCCAGTTCAGACCTGAATGATGGCCTACAGTTATTTATTGAATGGTATCTGCGCTAAAGTGCTCCACTGTGGACTTGATGAAAGATTATTGATGTTGATTCCTCTCCCTACCACTGTCAGTCGCACGTCGCCCGGAGCGGGAAGGTTCTTCATTGTCTGAAAAATCCGATCCTATCCCGCAGCGGCGTCTCCATTAGTCTTCACTGTCAAACAATAAATCTCATTTGCGGCATAACTAATCTTCGGACCAAAAACAGCAGTTGTAAATATCACACATGGCCACTGGTTATCGAGGTGCTGATGATTTTGTGTGCTGATAGAACAATGTACGCTCGTGGGGGTAAAACGTTGGAATCAAACTCTTTTTTTTTTCCATGCTTCATCATGAATGATGAATTATAACCAGTTTAATGGGATGCCCGTTCTTTTTTTGCCTCCTTTCAACACCATAAATAAATCCATAAATCCTGACCCGACTCTCTGCCTGTGCGCGCTCCTCTTAACTTGAGCGACGCACATATGAGAGGGATTTTTAATTGTGTCACGTCTGTGACATGTAGCAGCTTTGTGATGGCACCCAGGCAGGCAGTGCGAGGCGCCCGGGTCCCGCTAAACACTAGTGACACCTAATCTAAACGATTCAGTAACTACCTGAATATCAGCTCACTGTCTGATTGAATGTCTCCTGCAAGACTAGTTTCACCCCTTGCATTTTTGAGATTTAACTTAAAAGCATTCATCCACAAGATTGGTTTAGCTTATGATATTCGGGACCGGGAGAGAACAATATATTTAGATTTGTCGCATGCAGCGACACTTAAATGTGCTGGTGTACATCACACTGATTGCAGGGCTTCATTATGGGAAGCATTATGCTTATATCAATGCATGTGTTCACATGTTTTTGTCACCAGGTTTTGGGCTTTTTTGGAGAATTCATGGTACCACACATAGCCCTTTATTTCCCTTATTGATGAGTAATAAATGACTTGTTAATACATTTTACATTATTAGCCATTACTGGCAGAAATTCTGCATTGTCAGCTGTAAAGAAAATCCATTTGCATTCCATTTAAGGGAATCCTTCCTTTTTTGTAGATATCCTATAAATGCTGTCATAGCCAGCACAAAGTCCACCAATCTGGGCTTCTATTCTCAAAGCCCTCTACCAAGTGTAGGTAAGAAAGTCTTAAATAGACAGATAGACACCACCTGTAACGTTGGTTTGATTCATGGCCTGTGGCTGATCTCTTAAGTCATTAACAAGCCATTCGTCACCATTTCTAAGCCCATTCCTGATGGCCCGATTAAACAGCGCAGGCCCTGGAAACAGGAGCCAGACGTGCGGACGTACAGAGTCCGCAGCCACTTCCGGGATCATAAATTTGTGCCAGCTCCGCAATCGTGGCTGATCTCCGCAGTCAGCACGTTGGAGGGGAGTTGTTCTTTTAATTAGCACCCAGGAGTCGCTGTGTTTTGCACGTCACCTCTAATTGCTTGGCATGTTCGTGATAGAAGGCGCCGCGGAATATTTTGACGGATGCTGTGGGAGGGGAGGGGAGGGGGGGCGGTGGTCCAGCAGCTAACTTTACCTTCTGCTGGCACACACACACACACACACACAGGCGCACACTCACAGCAAGGCGCGCACGCGCGTGCACAGACAGCAGTTCTCATTTGGGGGAGATGTCCCGGAGCGTGGACGGATGTGGACGGCTATCCCTCACTGACGCGGGCCTCTCACTGTCACCCTCTGTGGGCTCCGTGCCGCCCTGGGCCACAGGCAGGTAATAGCTCTGATGAGAGCCCTCCACTTTGTTTCAGAAATAATTTGCCACTCCTGCCGCCTGCAGGGCCCACGTGGTAATAAAAATGAATCACACCACTAACCTCTCCAAACCTGGCCCCGCTTGCCTCCTCTTTAACCCCTCCCGCTCCGGCCTTGGCTTTCCTTCCTCACGAGCTGCTCGGAAAACACCGTTTCTGGGGCTGCTGGACTCCCAGTGTCCTCATTGCCCCCCCCACCCCTCCCAAAAAAAAAAAACCCCGGCGCCAAGCTCCGGGTCCACTCACAGGTTAGGAGCACTGGAACGCGGAGCCTCCAAAGAGCCTTTTAGAATAGCCGTGCCTTGAGCCCTGGCGGAGGAAGAGTAATTAATTAAGACAAATGAATGACTGGGTCTTCCCATGTCCTCCCGCTCCCTCTCCCTCTCCAAATGAAACCCACAGGTCAGTAATTAGCCCTGTGTGGGAGAAGTGGAACCGCGGTCGCTAATTGCCCACATGCCACCAGGTTTTCGGAGCCAGGTAGACCTCGAGGAAGGCACTGACACGGACCCCGCTAAATGGCACCGCTGCAATATCCGTTGGCTTTGCAAAACCGTGAACAAAAAGGTGCTTGTCGGACGGTGCGGAGTGTCGGGGGAGAAAGGAAGGGGGGTGGTGGTGGTGGGGGGGGGGGGTCTGTCCCTTTTTACGAGGCCTAGATTTTGGGGGTGGTGGGGGGGGGGTTTGCGCGTGCGTGAAGCCGGGGCATGTGCTATCGTCCCCTCAGCTTTGTGTGAGAGGCGAGGGTTCAGCAGGGGTTAACAGCATGAGCATTTAAGGGTGTTAGTCTTCGCCGGCACAAAAACACAGCCACTCCATCACGAGGAGTCTGACAACCTCATTAATGTCACAATATATTCAACTCATCCCTCGGGCTCCCGGGGACACGGCACCCAGATGGTCTCCTGCCGGCGCGCAACCAGCCTTCTCACGTCTGGTCCTCTGTCCCGGCCGCGCTCGGCCAGCGAGAGGAGCGGCCGCCGCTCCAACTTGTAAAAACATTTGCCTCGATTCCTCCGCAGCTGTTCCCTCTCGCAGCCGAGCGTACCACGTCTACACTGTACCCGCTGGACCGTAGGGGGGCCTTATTTAGCACTTTTTGCAGCAGCGTTTACTGTGTTGCTCCTTCATTTCTCGCCCATGGCAACCTTTGATGCTTTGGGGCCCAGCATTCTTCGCCCGTTGTGTGAGCTTCTTTTTTTTTTTTTTTTTTCCTTCCCCTCTCTCCCCATCTCTGTTTCCCCTCCGAGCCGCCTCTCTGTCTTTCTGCTGTCCCTCTTCCTCGCTCCCTGTCTCTTCCCTCCCCTCACAGTTTGTGGAAGGGAAGCTGCTGGCTGCATGGGAATCGGTCCCCCATACAAGTGTCCCACCCCCACTGTGAGATCTGTTCAGGCTGGTCAAACCCAAAGAACCCCCCCCACCCTCCCCCACCCCCACACCACCACCCTCCACCCCCGCCCCTCATTCTCCCCCATCTCCGACCCTCCCCAACCACCATTTCTCCCCTTCAGTGCATCTGTTTGATGTGTCCGCAGTGAATTTGGATCCTCGGGGAAGAGTAGGAGGAGCACCAGAAGCTTTGATTGTTTAGGAGGACACAGTGTGTGTTTGAAAGATGGCCGAGTGGTGGGACGGACATCCTCCTCCTCCTATGGGCCAATGCACCTTTATTGCGGGCAGTCAGATTGGTCATTCTGCGGCTGCTCCGCCGCTGGCTCCGCCCCCGCCGTCTCAGTTTCCCTTCCCGTCTTATAAATTCCCGCTCGCCTTTGTCTTTCAGGCTTGACTAATTATCCTTGTTTGTCCCTCTTTATTTGGATTCAGTCATGTGTTCTTGACTCCGTGGGCTGGGTTTAGGAGAATCATTCCGCCATTTGCCACTTAATTAAGTCAGGGTCAGGATCCATTGCTCAACGGCGAGCTGAAAGGACAGAGCTCTAATAGAATTATAAAAGAGGCCTTTCTCTACTGTTAGGGCTGCCTTTATCTAGGTAGGCTCTAAATGAAAGGGGACACCAGCTCTGGACAGGAGCCCGTCGCCACTTTAGAGCCAGCGAGGATTTTGATGTTTGCCCAAGATGCCTTTGGAAATAAAATTCAACAGCAAAAAAAAAAGAAAAAGAAAAAAGGGGCAGTTTACAGCTTTGAGACACAACCCTGAATGATCTGAACTTGGTGTCGGAGCAAACAGCCCTTGTTTTTAGTTGAAGGAGACGGAGGCATTTTTATTGGGAACCTAAAGTTCCCCCTCTGTCCCCTAAGCAACAGAGAAATTTAGAACAAGCATGTGCTCAAGCCAGGGTGGGGAAAATTGGTGTCGGTTGGTGCCCATGGCTGTGTGTGTGTGTGTGTGTATGTGTGTGTGTGTGTGTGTGTGTGTGCGCGCGCAAAAGAGTAACCATCAGTTTGATTTCCTAAATATCCCCCCATGCTGTGAAAATTCACTCTCCACCTCCCCTCCCTCTCCGTCCTGGCGCTTTGACATGCTAAATCTGCTGATTTTATTTTTCTTCCTCCTGCGGTGAGGAAGTGTCCTTTTCAAGGCTCTCGGTTTTCCCCCCTGACTGTCTAAACCCTACCTCTGTTTGGATTGTTTTTCTATCTCAAACAAAAGACAGAGGCGGGATTACCATTTCACTTCCTTTCTCACCCCGGCTTTCAAGTGGCAGCGGCGTAGGAATTTCTGAGAAACCGCTGCCCGTTCGCTTTCGCTTTTCTTGTCGTGTTTTTTTTTTTGTTGCAGGCCGTGCAAAGAGAACTGTGGTCGGGTCTGGCGCTTGGCGTCGGCAGCGAGCAGCGAGGCCTTTTCCTGCGGGTCCGCGAGGCTGATTTTGCAGCAGAGGATAACAAAGTGTCCTCGGGGCTCCTTTCTGAGATGTTGACGTCTTCTTAATGGCTCTCCTCAGCCTTTTTGTTTCACGTCTTGGTGCTAACTTTCTGCCTCATTTAGCTCATATCAATTCACTGGGCTCCACACATTCAGCGTCTCATTCATGGTCTAGCTTTCTGAAACAAACTTTGGACAACAGCTCTTGGTGATTTTTTTTGTTTTTGTTTTTATTAACCAAGCTGGGTTTTTTTTTTTTTTGGGGGGGGGGGGGGGGTGGGGGGTGTAGCTTTTTTTGCCTAGAGGATAACAGAGTTTTCAGACATACTTTATCCTGTTAAGCAGTAGAAAGGAGTAAAGACAGACAAAAAAAAAAAAGCCCACCGGAAATAGGAGGGGAGGGCGGGACAGCCCCTTCCTGCTCCGAGCCGACCGCTGGTTCTAAGGCCAATTGATTTGCTAACAGGCTTGTCCGCACATAATGACTGAGTGGGGATTGATAGAGGTCTAACACCATAAAACTCTGAGCCGGCGCAATTGCCCGCCATTAGGGCTGTATTGTTGCTCACATAATGCCCTCGTCTTTAAGAAAAGATGTTCCTGTGACCTTGCGAGGTAAAGAACTTTCTCCTCTGCGTTTCCTTTAAAGCGTGGGTCCATATGCCCAGAGACGCAACAGCTTTCAGATGCGAGCGCCGGCGGCTGCTTTACGAGCTCCCGGTGGCGTTTCTGCAGTTAATCAATCGGTGCTTCGGCTTCCGATGAAGACCCGCGTCGCTGCAGACGCATCCGGAGCTCCCGCAGGCTGGGCCGCGGCCAGGCGGCTCCGGGAGGTGAGCCGGGCAGCTGACATGTGCGTCTGAAAATGGTTTGTGTCTGCGGTAGGTTGGCAGCTCCGACACCCAGCTGCTAGGTTTGTAATAAAAGAGGGTGACTAATGTTAAAACCTCCGCCGCGAGTGAAATTTGTCTATATCGGGCTGAACCCTTTGGCTCACGCCACGCAAATTGCAAAGATTGTGTTTTCTCACTGTCGGTTAGCTGCAATTACCGGGATTTTGTTATCCTCAGCAAAACCATTGAAATATCGAATGTGATTTGAAACCATGACTTTCACTGAGGATCGTTACGGTGAACACAGGACACTGTGGTCCATTCAAACGTCAGTGCACCCAAATACACAGTTTACTCTGGCTGAGTTACTTATGATAAACAAATTAAGTCTAGATGTCTTATGCTTTTGAACTATATTTTGGGAGCTATGAGGATTTTAGTTAAAGAGGGCAGAGACGTTTTGATTTCTTCTATTCCACCCTAGTCTATTTTAGTCTAGTCTGTTCTATTGTGAGGAGGCCTGACGCGAGGCAGCAATTGGTTTGTCCAAGAGATTCACTGGCAACAAGGAGAATAACGTCGGCCTCTTCCAACAAATGCCAGTGAGCGACACGGACGGAATTAGTTCCAACTCAGCCGAACAGAGGTGGAAACAGAGGTGGAGGTTGTATCGGACCCTTCTAAGCGGCGATGATAAATCTGCGGTGCAATGTGTGGCCGTGACGCTTCGCCGCTCTGGACGGCAGATTTGGGTAATTAAGCTGTGCCGTTAGGCCGCATTGTCGCCGTGATGGTGATGAAATGGGAGCGGACTGAAGCGGGTTGTCAGTCTCCCCGTGGCCGCGCAGTCCTCAGACCGTTGATGGCGAGTCCCACGGGGGCCTTGTCACTCCGGCCAGCGTCGCCGCCTCAGCCTGTCCCCTGCGAACCCTCTCCTCTCTGTCACTCAGCCGCAGACCCAAACAACAGCCTCCTTTCTGCTCCCCTTATCGCACCGGCTGACAGGGTCACCGGGTTAGTGCCACACCGGGCATGCTCACTCATTCACATATTGATATTGATTTTTTTTTTTTCCTTTTCTTATTTGGACAGTTTTGTGCGTGTGCGGGCAGAGAATGGAACCGGGAATGGGGGGTTGTAAGGCTGGGTGGTGGTGGGGGGGGGTCAAGATGGAGAGCAATAGATAGAATTGGAGAGGACGGAGCCTTCCCTAGGCCTCTATTCTCTACCGCGGGCCGGGCTGAAGGAGCCCCACATCCCTTCGTCTCTCTCTGGCTGCCATTCAGCCCCATCGATCTGACTCAGGGCCCAGCCGCCCCCGGGGAGACCGGGGCCCGGAGACACACTGCCTCTTTTGTGGACGGGGATCCACCGGTTCAGACTGACAGCCGACAGTGCTGATAAAAATACGTCCCCCTCCTTCCCGTATTGTCCGCGGCAGACATGCTGTTCACGATGTGTAACCTTTAGAAAGCTGGCCAGGCTCTAACCGTCTTGCTGTCGAGCGTAATCACTAGAAAGTGGAATATTGCCCAGAGTGTCATACCCCTTGGCATTCTCTCATCTCTGCAGCCAATCTCGCTGTATTATTTCCCACTGTGATAGTGGAAGCTTGTGGATTTCCTCTGCTCTAATAATTTTGAATTGTCACCGAGTCTCTTAGGCCAATTACCGTAATACTTCCCCGGTGGATTTCCACTCTACCTCTCAGGCACGGCTTTTGTCTTTAAATCCCCGCCAATGAGTTATGAGAAGTTCTTTAACTCGGGCGCTAAATTGCCGCCGTTGCCTGACCTGTGGTCGTTTCCCCTCTCTCCAGGGAGGAGAAGGAGCGCTGGATCCGGGCCAAGTACGACCAGAAGCTGTTCCTGGTGGGGCTGCCCCAGTCGGACGTGCCCCTGGGGCAGCAGCTGCTGCGGGCGGTGGTGGAGGATGACCTGAGGTTGGTGGTGCTGCTGCTGGCCCACGGCACCAAGGAGGAGGTTAACGAGACCTACGGGGACGGAGACGGCCGCACCGCCCTGCACCTCTCCTGCGCCATGGCCAACGTGGTCATCACGCAGCTGCTCATCTGGGTGAGTGGGCCCGGAGGTGGACCAGGGTGGCCTCTGGCAGGCGTTGTGGTGTTTGGACAGGTGCATTTGGAGTCAAAGTGCGAAAGAGGAGCTCTCCAAACAAACCCCGTGTGACATCAGACATGTCAGTTTCTCCTCACAAGCAGCCTTCCCAGACACGAACGGGTCAAAGAACGTCAAGCATTTTTGACTTTCCTAGATTTTCCTAGCTTTCCTAGTTTTCTGCTTCCCTTTCTGAGTTAATTGTCAAAGGAGCACTTCCTTGATGTTTCCCCTGCCCTATAAAGTCAGAGCAGTTAACTAGACTCAAACCAAAGTAATTGTCTCAGCTACAATTAGTATAAGATTACACACATCTTGCCAAGAAGCACCCTTGGAAAGTACCGACAATCTACAGACCCATAAAATAAAGCATTGCCATTGATTTCCTATAATGGTGGTCTAAATGCAGCTTCAAAGTCTTCACCACACACTATGGAATAGATTCCAATGGAGAAGCACAAGTACTGAATGGTGTGTGTTTTATTTCGAGTGGTCCAATAGTTCAGGTTAAATCCAAAAGTGTAAAAGTGTCACATTTTAAGTGTGAAACGTCACATAAGGTTGTTCATATAGCGGGGGATTATTGGTCCAAAATTGCAAAAAAATAAAGATAATATGTATATAATAATAGGTTTGAACAAAAGCACGAGAGGTATACAGATTAAATGTACTATTCAGAGCTTGTGATGTGATATTGTGTTGAGGTGTTAATGCTTGTAATCGCCTTGGAAGTCCTCTGAAACGTCTCACGGCATGTCCGTAATGAATGTGACCCGCAGTACGGCGTGGACGTGAAGAGCCGGGACGCCCGCGGTCAGACCCCGCTGTCCTACGCCCGGCGTGCCGGCAGCCAGGAGTGCGCCGACATCCTGCTCCAGCACGGCTGCCCCAACGACTCCAGCAGCCTGACGTCGGTGCCCACGCCCAACATGAGCCGCCGCAACCCCAACCCCAACATCAACAACAACAACGCCCAGTGCGAGCTCAACCGCAGCATCAGCATCATGTAGGCGCAGGCGGCGTGGGAGCGCGCGTGAAGAGCCCTGAACGCAGCCCTGTCCCCTCCCAGCTCCTCCACTCTGTCCCACACTGTGTAAAAGCCAGAGTCAGAGACGTCAGGGGGGACGGACACACTGATATTCCACTACGACGGCGTTTCGGTGTTTGGACATTGTACTTTTATTTGGGGGGGGGGGGGGTTCATTTTGTGTTGTATCATAATTTTTTTTAATTTGTTTTGTTTTGGTCTGAAGTGTTCATGATCAGCTTTAAGCTTTTTGTTTTCTAAGCGTCAACCAAACAAATGACCTACTTTGGCATTCATACCTACCCTACGAAAAGCATTTCCTTAATGCTTGAACATTTCCTTTTATGTCTTCCCCTTCTGCGACGCGAACTGATTTTATAATGAGCGCGAACGAGAAGCTTCCCTCAAATTTCCCGAGCCCAGGCATAATAACGTGAAACTGTGAGGAATAGTTTTACAAGTGACAAAACAATGATGTGGGAAAGGAACTAAATCTTCCATGATATCAGTGGCTGTTACAGCTTTAGTAATGATGCATGTCTTCAACACAGCTATCAGCGTCTTGACATATTATTCATATACAAAGGCAAAGCAATTATAGTTGAAGAGTCCAAATGATTTAGATACTTAATTCACAGGAAAATGGGTTCAGATCATCATAAAGGAGTTGATTGCAGAATTCCTTTGCGGGTGAAAGTGAGTCATTTCCTTTGCCACCCTTATGGTGATCCTCCAGTAAAAGTGCCCATGACATGAAAGGAATTAAGGGGCTTAATGTTTTATGACCATCGAGCTACATGGCTTTGTCAGTGTGCCTCTTCAATCAGAATTCATTCAAATTCAGAGGTTCGATTGAAACAGTGAAATTGTGCCATTATGATGTCTTTGTTGGAGTAATTTTCCGATTGACCAGATTGTCTTTGTAATTGTTTGACACAGATTCGTGCAGTTTCAAACCGCGAGCGTACTGGAATATCCCTTTCGCCTCCTTTAGCCAAAGCTTGTAAAAACTGGTACTCTTGTGAACATTTCCTCTCTTCTTGCTGTGAAATACGGTGCTGCGTGTGTCTGTGTGTGTGTGTGTGTGTGTGTGTGCGTGCGCGCGTGCGTGTGTGTGTGTGTATGTGCGTCCACACATAACTGTATGACACGTGTGTGCTTATGTCTTTGTCTGTAACGGTGTGCGACTGGGCATTTCTGTTCATAAAGAAAGGACACTGGAGGGAAGAGACCTACAGTGAGGATAGGGGGACATAACTGTGTTTTAATGTACAGATATCTGTATAAAAAAAAAGTAGTTCTTGTTCCTTCACCTTATTGCTTAAAACAGTTTAAACTAACTCTGACTTTTAGAATATAAAGAAACCCCAAACCCTGTCCTTAAAACTATGCCCTCCCCCGTCCTGTAAACCTGTCAATCTAAAAGCCAGGAGTTAAAGGAATATGTTCAAGTGAAAGTGACATTTAGGGAATAAAATGAGCCAGGGAGTTCATATAGGGAAGCATAAATAGTTTGGCTCTCTTTGCATTAGAACAAATGTACAGTATTCCAGACATGATAAGCCAGTTCATTTATAGTAAGTAGGACTTCTGTAAGAAATTGAATTCAGGTGGCACGTCTACAGTGTGTTTTACTTAAACTGCCATTTTTAAGGTTTTAAACCGTCTTGTTTTTATGGGTTTACAAAGGCAGGATGTATGTTTACAGAGCAAGTTATGAACTTGGTACCTTAGCTTCACAATTCTATTGTTGCTTTGCAATATTCCTGTTTTCACAAGCCACAGTGAATGAATTTGTGGTCCCAAAGAGGATGTTATTGACGTGAGGAGAAAACAATACTGTAAAGGAAGAGTTTGACGTTTTCAGAAACATGCTTATTTGCTTTCTTTCTTAAATAAGAGATATTATTCTGAATTTTCAGTTAGTGTATGGGTTAAACAGTACATATTGTGTTGATCTTTCATTTTTCTAAGATGCTGCTTCCTCGCTCTTGCTCCAGACTTAACGCACAGGTACGGGCGTGACATAAAACCTCTCATCTAACATCCAATAAGCATTTAGCTCAAGATGTCAGACTCTTTCTGCAGGACATCCCAAAGCAGGCCACAAATTCACACAGAAACCTTGGAACTCTACGTGCACTGTACAGCGGTACTGGCCTTATTTCTGATCTTTACTTGACCAACTTATTTCAATAAGTACATTTCAGTGTCCGAGAGGATCACTGGGACGAGTCTAACGTGTATAGCTATTACCTGAATCCTTACGTAACATATGGTAGATGCTGAAAAGAAAACAGTATAGACCTACTTGTTTTTTTCCCTCCCCAAACGCAACAAGAAGTGTACATATTAGCCGAACGCTTTTATCCGAAAGCCAAGCTCCTCCTAGAGAAACAAGCGAAACTGGTTTTAGGTCAACAGTCCCCTTGACCCACGAACCATATTTTGATATGTTGTTTTAGTTTCTCTTTCTCTTTAGGCCTGTTTTTAAGGTACTTCTGTTTGGTCTCGACATGAACTGACCATCTTTGGTACTTGTGTATAATGATGTACATTTGACATATTTATAATGCAGTATGTAAATATCTTGTTTTTTTTTTCGTTTGTTTGTCTGTTTTTGTTCCGAGTTAATTTTCCTATTGTAATTCCCCTATGTTCAGAACGTGACACAAAGCAAAAGCTAAAGAGTAACATGTTGTATGCTTGGATGCTTGGCTGACTGTTGACCTATTAATAAACACTCAAATAAAACGATGTAGCCTTCCCTGCATTTAGGGAAACCAACACATTTGTCTGGTGTACGTGTTCATTCATCAGCCATCCCGTTGCTTCTGTTCCTGAGCTGCGGATGCCAAAAGCACGAGAGGTGAGAGACTCAGACTCAGAAGTCAAAAGTCCAGCCCTGGCTGCAACAAGCACCGCCATCTCATACTCTTGCCTTTTGCATGTTGTCAACATCAAACCTCATGGAGACATTCAACATGGTCATCCCACATCACAGGAACTGGCCCTGTCCATGTCCAGGGGACACGACCAAGGCTGGCCTAAGGTAAGTCCTGCAATCTCTCCACTTCCTGCTTGGGGGGACCCCCACCACCCCACCCCTCAGATGCTGAAAGAGGATTAAGATAAAGAGCCAGGCTTAGTGTCAGGCAGCACAACACCGTGGGGAAAAGTGAAAGGTTTCAGTGTTCAGAGGAGTCAAGCCCTCACTAATCCACTTCTTATTTCCTGCTAATCTCGTCTCAGCATATCTTCATCCCCTTCCTCTCTCTGTTGGCCGGCATTGTTTGAGCTTTATCATCTGGTTTCTCTTTAGTTTCTCCTCTTCCTCTCTCAGCACTGACCTGACACGGAGCAACAATGCGCCGAGTCATGCTTAAAGGCCGTGAAAACTAACTTAATCAATCAGCTTCCTCACTTGCATCATGGGCTCCTACATGAGGAGACCATTTCCTGCCGTCTTTTGTTATTTTATCTGAAAATTTTCTACTTTTTTTCTCCTTCGCAAGAAGACGGAGGAAACTGAGGAGAGTTGGGTTTCTGTGAACCATATTTCAAACTTAGCCGTGATTTTACTCTGTAAACTATTGGCGACAAAATACAGCTAAATACATAAATACATCTGTATGTATGTCATGCAGATTAACTTTGCACACATCTACAAAACTCTTCCGGGTTTGATATATCATTCCATAAGTTATTATTTTGTAAAGCGTCATCCCTCAACCCCAGTATCCAGTCTGCTTAGCTTTAGCTCAGTCTTTGGTCTCCACCAGAACCTGAAGGAGAGCTCCGACTAGCTGCTAAAAGTGTCATGATGCTCTCAAGTAGTGAGAATATAGAGAACATAACAGTGAGTGTGAACATATAGTCACATCCAACATATGATCCATCCGTTATCTATATAATGGATGGATCATATGCTTTGTAACCTATAGTGTCCGGTTGCAACTAGAGAAAAGGCAGAGCACACACCCTTGACAGGCCACCAGTCTATCACAGGAAACGCGCACCATTCACTCTCACACTCATACCTTGTGGCATTTTAGAGGCCATTTGACATTCACGCATGGAAGAACGTGCAAACTCTGAGTCCAACCCAGGAGTCGGACCTAGGACATTCTTGCTGTGAGGAAAACAGAATAAAGTCAGGACAGAATAAAAACGTTAATAATAATAAAATAAAAAGTTAAACAAGGAGAAAAGATGCTCTATTGCGGTTCAGGTCTGAGGGAAAGTGCAGAGCTCAGTGATATTTCTCTCTGGCTTTGTCACTATGAGCGACTCCTCTCACATAAACCTATTAACATGATACATTGTTGATCTAAAAATATTGATCACAGCTGCTTTAACACTGCTGCAAAGTCTTCAGGGGTTTTTAATGAAAAAAAACAAGAAAAAAAACATTCTTACATCTTGTTTAAATTAACTTGTTTAAATTAACTTCAGCTGATTCACATTTTCTCCGCTGAGAAACGGGGAACAGGTACGCGCCCTGTAAT
Source organism: Karalla daura (assembly GCA_029224185.1). Classification (NCBI taxonomy): domain Eukaryota; kingdom Metazoa; phylum Chordata; class Actinopteri; order Chaetodontiformes; family Leiognathidae; genus Karalla; species Karalla daura. The sequence continues at coordinate 18,563,874 of CM055197.1, forward strand.
TTATCAGCGCGTCTGGCGTCTTGGCAGACCCTGGCCACTCGTGTTTGTTGTGGGGAGACCGGAGCGCTGCCTGCGCCGCCATGTGTTTTGATATTTCATCAGGGCCTGCTAAACAGTGAGGAGGGCTCTCTGCCGCCCACCTCTTCTCCAGACAAATTGCCTCCAAGATTGCAGAGGTGGGTCTGAGGCTGATGGATGGGTACACAAAGACCTGACGAGACCGTATTTGCAAACATTAAACCCATATTTCCATAACATGTAGGAGCTGCTTGGCCACCAGCCACTTTAACAGCCTGCTTAGCAGGGTGTCTGCACCTTAACACAAATGTCGGTTTGAGGTGGTTTGTCATACATGTATGTATGACTCCTCCGCTCCCTTCACCTTTTTAACCTATTTAACCGCTTAATTGTTTCCATGTCTTCCCTCCCCTGGATCCCCCCCAGACCTGAACATCCATTTATCAATTTCAGTTCCATCATGTCTGACCAGTGCATCCACGTTGCCCCCTGCCCTCCGTCACTGCCCCCTAGACTCCCGTCTCCCTTCTCATCTCCATATCCTTGAACCTCTAATCTCTAATCAGCAGATTCCAGCTCCTCCCTGCTTCTCTCCTCCTCTGTCTCCTGCTGCCAACCTGCCTGCTTCTCCTCCTCTTCACCCTCGCTCCTTTGTCTTACATAAACGTTCCCGCTCCTCTCTCCCCTTTCTCTGCTTCCCCTCTCTCTTTTTCCTCTCCCCTTCCCTGTTGGCTTTTGCCTGCATTTCTCTGTTAATTTGCCTGAGAATGCATTAGCTGTAATGAAGGCTGAGGGCCGAGGGAATCCTCCAGGGTTCCATTAATCATCCCCCCTCAGACAGGCAACCTTGATTACAAGTGGCAAGAAATTCATTAGAGCTGGGCCTCTGACAACTCTTATCTCCGCCACTAGATCTGACTCATTAGGCAGCCAAATTAAAGCTATGATGGCCCTGATGAAACTCATCGCTTGTTTATCTTGTGCGATTTGATGCATCTGCCCATACATCACTGTAGCCTCGACCGTCCGGACCCTCCCAAGAAGTCAGGCCTCCAGTCGGCGCATAGCAGCCTGCACGCACACAGGCAGACAGTAATGAGATCCCTGGCTTTCCCTCTGCCTCCCTCTTTCTTTCTCTCTCTCTCTCTCCAGCTCTCTCCAGGTGGGGAACGCGGAAATGGTTTAATGTCTTTGCTGGAGAGAACTTCTGATATTTCAATTTGTGATTCGAGCTGCGGAGTGACACAGACGCCGTCTAGAGTCTCAGGTGTTCCCTCGAGGCGCAACTGTAAATGGAAAGAGGTTAATAAAACAGAGCTTATTCACAAGTCCCAAATTTGGTGGCAATTTTTTTAGAGCATTTTCTAAAAGAAAATCCTCTAAAATGTCAGCTGTTCAGCTAATAATTTCCCTGATTGTTACTTGCTCTCACTGTGGAGTCTCTCTGGGATTGTGACTGTAAATAAACATCCCGAATCACAGGAAGAGCCAACATGGACGCAGTGTCTGGGCCGTGTCATGGCTGCTTGCCGTCACCTCCACCTCGCGGCTCATGGGGACTGAAATAGCCGCTGCGCTCTGGCACGGCGTCGTGGAATGGCCCGTCGGTGTATTAGACAGCTCCTGGGCCATTATAAAACTTCCACTGCTCCCTCCTCACACGCTCATCACTCCTTGAATCCCCATCCAAGTGTCACAGTCTTGATGTATGAGGTGGACGGCGGAATAAACTTTACTACTCATGGGTGCCCAGGTCATGAAATGCCTATTTATGCTGTGAGTCAGACTGAGAGCTATGAGCAAATACTTTCAGCACCCATGAGGTTCAGGTGAAACAAAACCAAAGATGGTTGCGGTTTATTTAGGAGGAATCTCCAAAACACACTCACCCAAACCGCACCATATTTTGGCCACACTCGTGCTGAGGCTGAAGAGGAGCACCGGTGCATTTAACAAAATACGAATCCAAATAAAATATTTGAGGAATCTCGGCCTATCGCACTTCAACAGGTGCTACTGCAGAATGTGGCTCCAGGCATGTGTCTATTTTGGAAACAGGAAAACCAATCAGCTTCCCTCATCTGAGCTGACATGAAATTATTCCAACATGAGCCTCGTCTGGAAACACTTCAGAGGGACTGTGTGAAGCCAGGACTGTACCACAGTTTGCATAAAACATCAAAACCCTGTTCTTCCCCCTTTCCTGTAACCGGAGAGCTGCGTGGCCAGACATTATTTCAGGCGCTGATTATTTTAATAAAGCTTTTTACATCACCGTGCAAGTTTCCTTATTGGGTCAGCCGGATCTATTTGCTTTGTCGCTATCACAGTTCAAATCTGCCAGCGTTGTAAGAAATAATATTGTTACCTGTAGCCTTTGATATCCGTACAAATTTTAGAGGTCATATGTGGCCTCGTCTGCAATTTAATTGAAATTCCTGAAATATTTTTCTGTTGAATTGTTCAGAACTCACATTAAGAGCAGGTGTTTAAGAGCAGGTTTTGAGGCAAATATCTCAATAAATCAGGTCTGTAAGAAAACCAGCACAATTATGACAAATGGGATTTGCTACAGGAATAGACAATTGTTGCATTTTTCCACAGATTTTCTAAATTAATTTTCTGTGTATTTTAGGATTCATATTTATGCGAGTCCTCTTTTGTTGCCTTACCAAAATCAAAGGCATGTCACTGACATGAGAGAGAGGGCTGCTGCTGTCGCCTTGCTTCATCTGTGTGCTGATTGATAGATAAGTTCATTACAGTGTGTTGACTGTGCCAAGGCTAATGAGGAGCCATCAGTCCACTTGAGACAACATGGCCTCCTGAAGAGAAATCAATTACATCCGCTGTTTAAAAAAGAAAAAGGGCTTGTGTCGGAAAGGAAATGATTTATCAAATCATGACGCTTAATGTGAAGCGTGGAGAAGCTAAAACGTTTGATATAATGAACCTGGCAAAAGTAGCCCTCGTATTTTTTGTCCTCAAAAACATCCTATTTGAAATGTGTTTAACATAGACTTCATCGATACCTCACTGCTCCTATTAATCTGAGTGAACCTCATGTTCAAGCAGTGTTAGGCCACATTTTCAGCGAAAAATAAATGAGTGACGTTATCCCCTGAGATATTTCCTCTCTGTACAATAATGATTCACTGTGGATTCCAATTTTCGTATAAAGCGATTTATTAGGTCCATATACTTTACAGTTGTCCCTTGGTTTGGTCATTATTTCCTTCACATCTTGCCTTTTTTTTTTAATCAAATTGCTGTCCAAATGATGTTTCCTACAATCCAACCAAACAAAATGTAAAAACCGCCTTAATATGCATGCTCAACAAATTGTACGAAACATAGCAAAACATAACGAAACAAAACCAAAATTAAAATAAATCCAACTCCACCAAAATGAGGACATGCACAGAACCAACCAAACATTTTGGCCCCTACATATAAATACTTAAAAAAATCTTTACAGTCTCTTCTCATAGTGCCCTTTTTTTTTCTTTTACCCATTTATATTTACAAATATACACAGAAGAATAAATAAAAACGACATCATATTGCCAAATGACCATCAGTCCACACCTCAGACAAAAAAAAAAGATCAGCGTTGATTTTTTTTTGTTTGTTTGTTTTTTCCTTTTTAATATTGTCATATTTTGCGTGTCCGGGTCCAACCCTGTGACGGTGTTCCCGTCTTGCATGTTTTAGATGTTTTCCCCTCTGCGATCACACCGGATTGAAATGAAGAGGCACCCAGCGGAATCAGGCGTATGGGAAAACATGTCAGACATGCGGGACAGTGTCGGAGGTGGTCTGGAGGCTTCATGGCCTGGTCCCTTGCTCTATCTGCTGGTGCTGACTCCTCACGGCGAACCTGTTGACGTGCACTGGGATGGGCACCACGATTTTGGGGTTCCTCACCGGTTCTCCGGACCGGTTGTTGACGTTCCCGGCCTTGATCCGTTTCCATTTGGCCCTGCGGTTCTGAAACCAGATCTTCACCTGGACCTCGCTCAGTTTCAGTGCGTGTGCGATCTGGGACCGCTCGGTCAGCGACAGGTACTTTTTACAGTGAAACTCCTTCTCCAGCTCCAGCAGCTGCTCGCTGGTGAAAGCTGTCCGTCTCCGGCGGCTCTTCCCCGCCGAGGAGCCGCCTCCTCCTCCTCCTCCTCCTCCTCCTCCACCTCCTCCCCCGCCGGCCAGGGCCTCCTGAGACTTGAGCTTGTTCTTCTGGGACGACGAGCCGCAGGTGTTGCCGTCAGAGAAGCTCTCGTTCTCGCTGTCCGCGGAGCTGTCGTCCCGGTCGCTGCACGCCGCGTCCGCACACTTGAGCTCCAGCTTCTCCTCGTCCGAGCTGTACAGCTTGGTCTCACCTTCAGGATGGAGGGCACACACACACACTCAGTGAGACACATTACATCTTCACTCTACAGTGTCTTCGAGCACGGACGGTATGCTGGCTGCTCCACTCAAAATCAGCGTTAACCCAATTGTTGCACTAGATGCACTGTCTACATCAATGTGACCTACTTCTAAAAAAAAAAAAAAACAACCTACGTTTTTATTTCATTGTTGTTTGTTTTTTATTACTGTCTATTAACTTCTTATCACTAAATCAAAAATACTTGAATTTCGTTGTTATTTGTATTGCAATGACAACATAACTACTGATAATTTTATTTATAATTGTTTTTTTTTTTTTTGTTTGTTTTTTTTTTAACAAGAAGCAGTATTAACTGGATTTACAATGGGGCTGTCATTTCCAAACACTAAAATTTTCATTTCAGGGAGTTTGTGGCAACTTAAAACAGGCACAGATAAAGTTGGTGCAAACGATAACCTACCATAAATATAACTGCTCAAAAGCATTGATTGTATTTTATTATTATCTATTCTTATTGTCATTTTAATAAACCATTTTTATATTTCAAGGGTTTTTTTCTTCCCTATTTCCACCAGCTAAATTATTGTTTCCTTCCACTTATGCCACTGCAACACTCAATTTCCCAGCTGTAGAACTGATAAAGGAATATCTTATCTTATCCTGTCATCAACCTTGTAATTAAATGAACATTTGTTAGGTTGTCACTTCCAAAAACTTACATTTTCTGTTTGTGGCAAATGAAAACAGACAACTTAAATTTGGTGAAAGTAATAATCAGGGACAAAACTGCTCCAAAGCACAGCTATGTTTTGTTATTATTATCATTCATTTCAATTTATTCTTTTTCTATTCTAATTTACCCTATAATATAAGTAGCATCATCATCTTAAAAAATGAACTAAGCTTATGTTAGGCTGCCATTTCCAAACACTGAAATGTTCTGTTTGTGGCAGCTCGAAACATGCATAACTTAGGTTGGCGTAGACCAGGAATAAAATCACTGGTGTGTTTTATAATTATTCCTATTTATTTCAATTACAGTAATCACCTTTATAAAAATAGAATCGTTGACTTTGTAAATGGCCGAGCTTTTGTTGGGACGTTATTTCCAAAGTTATATAGGTTTTTCATTGTAGCGTGTAAATAGAAACTTGCTTTGTATTTAGTGACGTAACACACTATTATTCAAATCTACGTACAGAGGAGGAAAAAAAAGTCAGGCTACATGACACAAAAAAAAGAAAAAAAAAAGAAAACTTGGTAAGAAACACTGCTCTGTATTCTTCAGTAATACCAGATCTTGAAACGGGCTCAGCTAATTCCCTCAAAAACTTTCCTTAAATCTTTCATATTACCTATTTAGGCTATATTTCAATTATAGCCAGCTATTCACACCAAATAAACTTCAGTTTTACAGCCTAACTGTCATCGGGTAAACCTAAATTGCATCAATATTAATCCTGTGACTTAACTTTAAAAAATTGCAGCTGCAGGACAAACGGGTTGAATTCGTTTAGAGACACTTGTGCATTTTACGCACGTTTTTGCGGTTCACTACCAATCAATACATCAACTTTATCGATCCCACCAGGAGGATGCAGGTTTGTAGGAGACGATGTTAAAAAAAACAGTAATGGAAGAAAACGGGATGAGAATAAATAAAAATCGGCATGGGGCGGTGATGTGGGAGGCTGGTGGAGCTGTCCTTACCTGATATCGTCTGGAAAGTTTCGGAGAAGTTGAGCAGCTCGGAGCTCTTGTCCCGGCCGTGCAGCAGCTCCTCGGAGTGCGGACTCTCCTGCCTCCTCGTCCCGGGGTCTGCGGCACTGAGACGCGGACCTGGGAGCTCCTGGGGCGGGTAGAAGCTGTCCGGAGGGTCCGAGAAGCTGGGCATGGTGGTGGTGAGGGCCACCATGGAGGGGACCCCCTGTCCCAGACTGGCGCAGAAGGTGTTGGTGAGGCGTCCGGCGAAAGAAGCCAAAGGAGCCAGAGGAGGTATCCCGGAAGATAGAGGCGAGTGGGACAAAGCTTGAGGGATAACCAGAGGTCTGTAGGGCATGAACATGGGGTAGCCCGTGTAGAGCAAGTGTCCCGGCCTGGGCTGAGGGGTCCCGATCAGAGAATCGATGGAAAACGCCGTCCCCTGTCCGCCTGGTCTCTGCATCTTTGCAGCTTTGACTCGGATTGCGTGGAAACTTTCCAAAAGATCAACTTTTTTTTCAGCGAAAAGATTGAAGATTGGATTGAAGGTAGATCCCCTGGCGCACTGTCATCCCGGTGCGTCCCCCGATCTGTGCGCTGTGAATGCGTCGAGGCGCACACACCTCTTATTGGTCACACACTGAGACATAAACACACGCTCCCTCTGTCTATCTACCTCCCTCCCTCTCTTTCTGCAGCTCCTCCCTCCGTCTCTAATACACTATAGAGAGAGAGAGAGAGAGGGAGTGAGAGAGAGAGAAAGAGCTAGAGAGAGAGAGAGGGAGTGCATTGGTTATCATCTGCAATACAAGGGAGAATGAAAAGGGGGTGTTTCCCTGGGGGCTCATCCATCTTCCTCAAATTACGCTTCATTTCCTTATTCAGCCTCTGACTTTTTGGCCGTCCTGAGAGGCGGTGGTTTCCCAGTGGAGACCAAAGAGAAGGGTCCTCCTCTTCCTCCCCCCTCCTCATCCTCCCTCCTTCCCCAGGTTCACCATTGACTGCAAAAACCTGTATGTGTGTGTGTGTGTGAGTGAGAGAGAGAGAGACTCCTCCAGCCCTTCCCCTTCTATAATCGTTGACCACACCAACCCAATCAGCTATTATTAATTTTGATTGATGATAAGTAATTACTCTGGATGCAAAGTGAGGGGGACAAGGAGGCCTTTTGTTGGGATATTTGGGGCTGACGGGCATCAGAGTCGGGAGGGAGGAGAGGCAGATGTTTGCCCCCTTCTCCGTCCCTTTTTTCTCTTGGAGAAAGAGGCTCCTGCAACAATTGTTCCCCGGAGAGAGATACTCTGCGGCAAATTAGATTCACATAAAAGACGAGAGGTCAACTGCGGTGTGGAGGCACTGTGGGCCAAAGTCAAATCTGTTTGAAGTGAAGGAATATTGAGAATTATAAACTTTCACTATAGATAGACAAATAGATTGCTAGATAAACTTTACCGAGCCTTTGAAGGGTCCTCCTCTGGAAATTCAGGTAAAGTAAATCAGGCCTGGAAGAAAGTGTGCATGTGTGTGCTTTAATATAAATTCCCTGATCAGAAATGCATGCGGATGATAACAACAAAAAGAAATGTCTCTTTTCTCTGAGCACTGGTTTAATCGCAGATCATTTCACCTTTTAAATGGCAGTGGGGACTGATGATGATTAGCCCCATTGAGTCCTGGGTGCCCAGGCTCTCCAGCCGGTCGTCTGATTGCATGAGGACATAAACATATCACCACCGACTCTGATTAGCAGTTGGAGGGCCAGGCCAGGCTAATTCTTATAATTGCAAGTGACTTCAGCAGCACCTCTCTCTGATCTATTGAAATCATTTGCCTCTCTCCTCCTTTTCTTTCAGAGTATCACAGCTCCCATCCACACTCTTCATTATGAACTGATCCTCACACAGGCCTATATGGAGATTTTCATAATTATTTCTATCATTATACCTATTTTACTGCCATGTCTTTGTTTTAAACACAAGACTTACAAAGGATGATCATGCCTCCAAATATTTATTTTATTTTATCTTGTTTTATTTTTGGTACATTTCTACCAAACAAACATACATTTCTGACCTGGTCATGTAGTTTTCATGATTACTGTATCTGACAAGATTAAAGGAAAAATGTAAAGCAACACAACAATAAATTATAAAATATTTATAGTGACTCCATTCCATGCCATAGATGCTGTATTTATTTTACATTAAGCATGGTTGATATAATTCATCCAATTACAATCATATTGGTTGGAATAGTTATTGAAGCAAAACCATGTATATTTTGCCACTGTGTACATTAGCATCAAACTACTATAATAATTATTATGTATAAAAATACAATAATCTCATTGTGATACGTATTAAGTGCAGATTAAAATATATATAAAAAACGTGACCAGGAAACAAATAAATACAGAATATATAATTGCACACGTACCCCTGTACTCTATGTGCTCCAGTCTGTAGCTCCCCCTTGTGGCAACACACAACTTAACTGCTCAGGAATTAAAGCGTCAGGGATCAAGCTGCAGCATATTCCTCCTTGAAAAAAAAAGTATTTTCAAATATCAAGTTTCCTAGTGCCAAAGTTCCCGTTTCTTCTTTATATTTTCTGTCATTATATAAATGACCGTGTAGCTCTTGTCCATCGCAGCAGCCAGGGCCTTCAGTGGATGTATCCTCTGAAATCCAGCAGCAGGTAATTCTTGATGAAGGTGGGCAGATGAAGTTTGGGGATCACTATGTGTAGCCGGCCTTCCAGGAGTCTCCTTATCTTGCAGCGTGCTAAGTGTTGCAGGCAGCGAGGGTTCATAGCCAAGGAGAAGACAGACTCATAGAACTCTTTGTGTGCCTGCATGGATAACAAACACATGGGAACATGAGATCGTGTGGCAAAACATGCCTGATCTATTCTGTCTCACTTGACAGATTTTTCAGTGGTACTTTTAAAATGAAACCTCAGTTTCATCAAATTCATCTACCACCAGATACACCTTATTGTGGATATCACCCTTTGGTGACTATATGCCTAGTCTACACAAAGTGCAACAATACTGTTTTAACACTTTTTGATGTATTCATATTACCACCTTCATCTGTTGTACATTTATTCTCCATTAAAAGATCTCATCTTCATTTCTTATCTGTACCGAGTCACATAAAATTAGATACAATTGAAAATAATTCAAAAGATGCCACATATGTGTGTGGAAATAGCAAAAAGAAACTACAACAGGGAGAAGAAAATATCATTTAAAAAGCTATAGTATTAGCATTGCATATAAAAATCACCAAAAATTGAAGTCGTATACTGGTCCTCTTGTACTTAAGAAATCCTTATTTGATCAACTTGCCTTAAACACCTCTGGTGGCACGGACTCAACCCATTTGTCTGTGATTTTGAGGTGAGTGTAGTTGTTCAGGAGAACCTCAATGGTGCGTGGGGATTCGGAGCAGTGCTTCAGAACCTAAGAGAAACCATGCAAACCACATATGAGGTAGTAGGTTTCATATAACCATCATTTAAGTTCCAGAGCAAGCTTGTGACTCCATAGAACTGAAGAAATAAAGTAATTAAACACTTGTGAAATGAACAGATTGGTCTTCCCTCCAGGGGTTTAACTGGAAATTATGCAATTAGTGCTAATTAATCTCCTATTAACACTTGCCTAATTAGGAACCAGGCATTCCATCTAGTGCACGTGGGTTCACTGATAGTTGTAGTCTGTTTCCCGCAGAGAGTGCGACATTTCATGTTGTGTCATGAAATGGGAATGATTGGAATGTGAAGTTTTGGGGTCCAGAATACTGCAAGGAATATTTATCTGTTCCAAGACTTTGTGTTTCAAGACTGTTTTTTTTTTCTCTCCGAAGAGTTATATGTGCAGTACTTGATAATTATGTTAATGAGTCACCTGTCTATTGGATACTGCAAATAAGAAACAAACAGCTGCAAACCAATCTCTCCAATATTGCACCATGGATTGGTCTTATTTGTGTTATTTATAACAGTCTTTGGTGTTAGTTACACATGATTCCTCATAGGAGTATAACTAAACTGAATACTGGTAACTACATGGCAGTAAAAATACCTCAGACTCTGATATGCACTGATAACAAGTAACTTATGTTTTCCCACCATGGGCAGAGCTCCAGGCCACAACCTAATGGAGTTGTAGTTGACCAGAGCACGGATGATCCTCTCAGGCTTGTGGGAAATGTTGTAGCACACCACCTTCAGGACGTTTTGCATGGGCGTTTCACCTCCATAGTCCATTTCATTCACACAGGCTCCTTTCGCCAGCAGCAGATCCACCACGTCTGGGTTTACGTTCTTACAGGCCATGTGCAGAGGACTGCGCCTGTCCTGATCCTGAGTGTTGACGTTAGCCCCCGCCGCCACTAGCACCTGGCACACCTTGAAGTACTGCTGGAGTTCCTGGAGCTCCTGGCGCTGTGCACAGGCTGCGTTCAGGGGTGTGAGGCCCTCGCTATTCTTTTTGTCCACAGTGGCTCCGTAGCGCAGGTAAAGCTCAGCGTGGTCCGGCAGCCCAGCCTGTGCTGCCACATGCAACGGGGCGTCCTCCTCGTCTGCAGTGAGGCCATTAATTGCTGCACCATACTGGAGGAGATACTTGGCACATCTGCAGGCAAAATCACAGGCACAGATGTGATTTCTCCTAGTCATGGCTCTCCCCTCCCCCGCACTGTGTTCATCAATCCAGCACCTTGAACTGTCAACTCTACAAGCTTGACAATTCAGACTTTTCTCATTTGTTGTCCCCAAATCCCTCTCCATCTTCAGGAAACTCTTGAAGACCCAATTCTTCTGAGAGCATCTCCTCTCCTAACACTACCCTTATTCTTCCACTCCACTTTACTACATTACTGCTACATTTCATCCCTTGGTAGTTTGTAGACTGCAGAGAGGTATTACTTGGCATACTTGGCCTCTATTGGGATGTTGTTTGGATGTTTCTTCTGCTATTCAAGTTGCATTGGATAGAAAATAACCCAATGTAAATGTAAAATGTAATGGTCCTGGATGAACTGCTAATTTGCCTCTCCAGGATCAACATTGTAACTAACTAGAGGGCAGCACTTCTTGTGTGCAGATAGGTGAAGATGCATGTCATTTAATTGTGACTGAAGTATTAGCCGTAGGCGGCCCTTTACCCTGCATGCTTGGCTCATGAGGTATAAATTGGTATACAATGGGAAATTTCCACACCCTAAAATCTTAAAACCTCAGCAAATCTCAAATCGAATTGAATCGAGGAGCCGTGTTTGGGACTGTCCTGGGACCGCTTACAATGGCTGTGCTGTGGGCTGTAATAACAGCAAATCAACTTCAATTTAACTTTCATTTATCTTAAGTGCCATCCATAACAATGTTATCTCAGGGCACTTTACATGAACAAACATAGGGCAGAGCCCAGCAAAGCTAAACAGTTTTATAACCCTGGAAAAACATGGATGCTACAAAGACAATGTATTTTAATGCTCAGTGCATATCAAAGTTTGATGATTACAGTTTTTTATGGACACTGAAGAGCAAAAGATACAGATCAGCTGAGCCATGAAATATAATTAAATATGTATTTTAATCATAAAAGCAAACAGCGAACAAACCAGAAACAATTTGAAGTTTTAAATGAGTGATTATCCATTGTTACACCTGTACATTCCCTATAACCAATAAAATACCTGACATGTCTGTCAGTTATGTGGGTCACTTTACGTGGACAGCAACTGACAGTGTACCATATCAGACATGTCAGCAAAGAAAGTGATATCAACATCAAGCCAAGTGGACAGTTGCCGAGTTGACAAATTTGTGTGAATTTTCCTAGTCTGAAAGTATGTCAGATCATTTCCACACCATATGAATGTAAGGCCACAAGAAGGGATAGGATAAACATGACCAACCACGATGCCGTGACTATGGCTGGTGCAGTTAAGTTCACAGAACTGCAAAATACCTGTATATGCATATATATCAGTAAATGTTTCTGCTGAAATGATTTTAATCATGTACATGTCTGTCATTGAAATACATGTAATTACATGATTTTCTTTATCATTTGATATCGATGTTTTTTTTATCAATCTGGAATTCAGGGTCTCTAATCTGTCTGCAGGGTGCGACCACCCCTGCTTTGCCTGACATCTGACTCGCTCCTCTCCACCCACTGTACTCACTCAAGGGATTCGGGGCTGGTGCAGAAGTGCAAAGGCATGAGGCCCTCCTCGGACACGGCGTTGGGGTTGGCGCCATAGGTTAGCAGCAGCTTGGTGCACTCTGGCTGGCAGTGCTCACAGGACTCGTGCAGGGCAGTGGTGCCCCCGGGCGCCAGGTCCACGTTGGCCCCACGCTGCAGCAGCAAAGACAGGCACTCAGCGAAGCCCCTGCTGGCGGTGATGTGAATCGGTGTGGTCAGCTCCTGCTCGTAATTCAGAGACCACAGTCCTGCAAGACATGGAGACATGCCAGTGTATCAGCAGATGGAGAGAGAAGCCTTACTGACGGAGAGACAGAGAGAGAGCATTTTAGGTGAGAGCTACAAATAATGCGCGTATATCGGTTTGAGATAGACTCTTGGTTCTGGTGCACCTACTCAGGCATCTGTAGTTAAATCTGAAGTTCTTCCATTCTTCTATGTTGCTGGTGTCATAGACGGCATCTATAAGGTAGTCATACTCGTCGTCGGCCACGATGTAGAACATCGTCATCACGTCACCCACCAGCAGCGAGTTCCAGAACTGCGAGACGAAACCGGTGGCTTTGGCGGTGGCGATCACGTCGTTGCGGTATGCCTTTTGTTTGCGCCATTTAATCTTCGGGGCCACGTAGGCCATACTGTCGCTTATTAGCTCGGTGCTTGGTGCTGGAGGAGGGTGATCTCTCCTGGGCGAATTAAGCACGAATGAAGGTTGTGTACGTGGATGTGGCTATTTCAGGGGAGGTGTAATGTGATATTTTGCGTGACCTGGTAAACTGTTCCAGATCAGTATTTCATCAGCCAACCACCCACCCACACTGGAGTGTGATGTCTGCAGTGATTCAGCGGATTGAGGTCATCATAAATGCTGAGTTGCTTTGACTTATTAAACATGTATATTCATTTAAAAATGCATGAAAATGCACACACAGTCTTCGGGTAAAGAGAACAAGCTTTTTTTAACATCCAGTATTTTTTGCAGGCCCATTATTTGTCACGCTATCAACATTTTAATGACTTGAAATCTAGAGCATTGATTTTCAGGGAGATATTAAGCTTAAACTAACTGAAAATAAACGTAAACTGCTTACATTGTGTTCAAGGTTTAGAGTTTATGTGACAGGCATGTGATGGTTTCCATAAATATTGCCACGTGCTCTGTTTCTATTAATACTGCATTGCTGTGGCTGTAAATACTGCCTCAGGCTGAGAGGTAGCAAATACATATTGGTTGAGATGAAGATTACAGTGACTTTAAACCATTGAATCACAATCTCTCTTTTTCCAACACATGTGCCACTTCTGTTGGAATAAAAAGTTCTTTTAAATCCCCAAATTATTCCCCGGGAAAGACAATAAATCTACTTAGCTGGGTAAAACACATGAGTTCCTTAATTAATCCCTAATGAAGACAGATATCATTTCCTACCTTCCCCTGTGGCGACCCAGCGCATGTCCCCTCCCTGAGGCTCAATGATGAGGTTTGCTGTGGTTCCTCTGGGAAAGAAACGCTGCACAGCCTCCAGGTCTCCTGTATACAGGGCATTGTGCACGACCACATCCTGGCAGACGGCTGCAGGCAGGGCAGTGCCGTACCTCGGCAGTGCCCTGTCCCGGGCCCCCTTCAGCATGTAGCTGGTGAGGTGGTGGGCGGCCAGCTGCTTCCTGTACTTGTCTCTCTCCAGCATGTCCTTGTCGAGTTCAAGAGAGCGTAAAGCCTTGCTTGTGAATACAAAGCTGCCTTGCGACATGCTGAATGGCTCCTTTTCACAGAAAATAGGAGTTAGAGAGCCCCCTAAAAGGGCCCGTTGCTATCACTCTGCCTCTGTTGTTGCTTCCTGTCTCGCTGGCTGCTGTCCACTTCGTGCCTGCCGGCTGTTTGCGGGGTCAGTTCACAGAGTTGTTTTGATATTTGGTATGAGGTGCCCTCCCTGCAGACTGACAACTGATGCTATTTTTATGTCTCACATGCCGCCTCTTCAGCCTCTCCTGTTCGCCTACAACCATGAAGTGCCCCTGTCAGGAAATAAGAATAGAAATTCATAAACTCATGTGTCTGCTTTTATTTCTGTAACTAGAACAAGTGCTGCTAAGCTCTAACAAGGTGCAAGTAGGATAATTTGAAAGAAATCTTATATTTATGTAATAAATGTGTGAAAATGACAGTTACATTTCAGTCTTTCTCATTTATGCTCATATATATCTGTGTGAAGTCACTGGATCAAAAACTATTTCCTTTCAATTTGGCCTTCTGGAATCATATCTGGAAGATTCACAGGGGTCCAATCCAACCTGTGTTGGCAAATTTAAGTATTCAGCAAAAAAATATTATTATAATGTATAAAACCTTATTATTTTCAAAGCCTAAATACAAAAATGTGGGACCCTAACCCTGACCCGAGGCAACAATTTTAAGCCACAATTTTTGTCTTTATATTTTGACGATGAACAAATAACAATGCCCCGTTTTTAAGCCCCCATCAGTGTGTGTTTGAAACATATCTTTTTCTACACTGTATTTTTCCCAAGCGCCTTAATGGATTTTATGCATCCACATGGCTCCCTCCATTAGAACATTAGCCTGAATGACTGGCAACCGCTGTGTCACTCTGCCCCACGTGTGGTGCTCTGATGGCGGAGGGACGGCGCATAATTAAACCTCTTAAGCCTACTCACTAAGCTTCTGACAAACATCTCTTTTGACTGATGGACCACTATTTTCTGGAGCTGATAGAAATTCTACCCAGTAGCGAAACCGATCCCATCTTTTTTTCTCTCTAGACACCAAATGAGTGGGTTTCATGTCCAGCGAGGATGACTCAGAACTACTGCAAAGAGCTAAAGCGCTGATATTATGTATTAAAATTTGCTGCATTTGACGCACATTGCATTTGAGCAGCATGTTTTTATTTTAAATAAAAAAACCTGTTTATCCATCTCTGTGCTGGAGTCCAGCTAAATGCACGTCAGCCTCGTGGAAAACACGGTATGCACTGCAGGTGGAGGCATACATGATATTTGTGGGGAGGTTTTACCTTCTTTCCAATTTGAAAACAGAAGCATCGCTGCATCTCATCTTTACCTTAACGACTGTTCTGGTATGGAAATCAAGGTCATTTATTTTATGTTACAGTTTGGTAATAGATGCCACTTTAAACTGAAGGCGAGTAAGAGTTTCAACTTTGAAAACACACATTACCAGAGAGAGACTAGGAATATTGTTTTTGCGGCTGGAGTACATCCTTTTAAATGATATACATAATGAGTTTATAATATGCATCTGGGCTACCTCCTCTCTACTTTGATGTCTTCCAAATGGCCCGGGTGTCATCAGCAAAACATGTAGGCACTTTCCCGCCTCATTGACTCCCAAATGTATTTTAAATATCATTCCTGGTAACGCAATTATTTAAAACGCTGAACTAAACACTTACTAATGGGGAAAAAGACAGCGACTTCGATAAATTCATTTCTCAAATGGCGAGCATTCGTGCTTCTCTCTCTCTCTCATTTTCCCCCTCTCTCTCTCTCCCTGTCTGTGAAGCAGAGGCAACTGTGATAGCAGCAAAAAAACATCAGTGGTAGTAACACCCCCTGCCCTCACAGCCCCCTGTGGACATATTAAATCTTTGGTTTCCTCACATTACCCACCAGTAGCTGCCTCTCCAAGGTTTTCTGCATTGTGGTCAACTGCCTTTCCCTCCCAAGGCGGCGGGTCTGGACATCAGCAACGGCCCTGACAAGAGTGAGCCACTTCATTTATGCAATCATAGGCAATTAGTTCCCTCTGATTATGTGCCTCTTAATGCTGTTTTGAGTACTGTGGCACGCAGTAATACAGAAAGAGATTAAACTATAGCCCTCCCTCCACACAGCAGAGCAGTCATTTAATATACTGAGAACATAATGAAATGTACACAGTAATTACAGTAATATTAAATGCTAATGGATTTTCAATTGGATCTGTTGTTAGTTTAAGACAGAGTCAGCGCACCCAAAGAAAGTCTAAGTTTAGAGAGCGCGTCACTGTGACATCACAGGTGTCCATCAGGTGTTTCTTATTTCATTGATTCATGTGTTACTTATTGTTTTCCCTTTGTCTGGCATCTGGGCCAATTCGGCGCCGCTAGGAGAGCAATTAATATGCAATTTACATTTAATTCACATGCTCTTTAGCAGTTAAAGAGGAATGCTGTCTGAAGTTTGTGCATCACTGGCAGAGTAACCGGGAGGTCACCATGGAAACATGAGAAGACATAATGGGCATGCTTAATTGGCAAACAACATTATCTAAAGGGAACGCAGTTGCTGCACTAATGCTTGATTTGGATCTATACGTGACTCCTTCTAATTTTCCTATAAATAAATATGTCACAGTCAGGCACACACACACACAGCCTGCTTCAAGGCTTTGATGCTATTAAAACACCTTTGATAGCCAATCAGCATGGGGTACTTCCATTTATATAGCTCATCAGAGTCAACAACATAGCTGAGACTAGGCACCCGTTTTGCAGATCTTCCTCAGGTCTCATCACAATGCTTGAGGTGTTGGTGGAGACCCTAAATGAATTTATAGAGCCTTGAATTGAACAGTAGCTCCAAACTATTCTGTGGAAGCATGATTACTTTTTCTGTACTCTTTCAGCCCTGAGCCCACCACCTATAATATATTGTATCGGTCTTTGCAGATTCCAATTGTCTCTCAATGCACTGATCACCACGCAAATAGCCCTCTGTTTCATCATGACAATTGAGAGGTTCATATTTCAACCTAATAGTCCTGTATAACTTTAACCATCTATCACAACCTCATTTCATTGCAGTTGCAGTTAATACGCGCTTCCCTGCCAAGTGGAACATTTTCTAATGATGCACTCTCACACGAAAACAAGGCAAGCCAGCCCGTGCTCTGCATCACTCACTAATGCACCCATCCATAATGTGTTCATAGCAGTCTGCCTAAAGGAGACAGCGATGACTACCGCTTGGCATGGGCATGAGAGGGGATATGAGGAAGGGTGCAAGACACGAAACCTAAATGGCTATGATAATCATGAACAAAGTCACTGCCATCAGAGACCATATCACCCTCATAATAACGTCTGTAGATTTCATATCATTACCAAGAAGACTGGGAAACATCTAAAAATGGGAATCTAAACAATAACAGTCGACGGTGGGAGTCGCATCCAAGTGCATTATCACAGTGAGCCTGGCTTTGCAGGATGTTGACAAGGGTCGCCTAATAGGTGTATGTAAAGCCTGATGTAAACACCATCCTAATTAGAGAGACCTTTATCAGTTCCTCTATTTTATGCAGATTGGACCGAAGCAAACGCTAGTGTGATTATCCTCTAATCAAGTACTATTCAGTTGACGGCGGTGTCTGTTAAAAACCTGATTAGAATACATAACAAGGGTACGAAGCTGCATTGTGTCCCCTGTCACTTTGTAAATATGTTCATTTTAAAGCTAACTGAGTAATGCATCAGAGGTTAAAAAGATGATGTTAAGCACAGGCCACTATTTTGAAAAATAATAATGAGTAAATAATTGATACTTCGTGTATTCATTATGGTGATAATGAGTCAGATATATGCACCTATATGAATTAAAAGAAAGTATTCTGGGATGACTTGTTTCAGACACATCTAGATTTCACAAAAAAAAAATACACATGGTGACTTGTAATTATAATAATTATTATATATATGCAGTATTGTACAAAGTGTTTTGGACTATTTTGACCAACATTATTTTCCTTGCTTTGGTCCTTGCATTTTGGTTGAAGTGTGTAGAAATACATGTATACCTTCTTTTTCTTCTTATGAAAAAAAAACACACTCTCTTAGTAATCACTCCCTCTGCATACGGCCTTCATCTAAGTGTTTAAAAGTCATCATTTCAGTAACATAGAGAATCATACAGTGAATACACAGCTGGGAGTTGGACCTAATTAACAAGCAGCCAAACTATTAACGTGAAATAAGAAAGCTGACTCGTTATTCAGTGACACGGTAGACTCCCAGCTGTGTAGCCGGAGCTTTCTATTGTGATTTCAGCTAAATAAACAAGTTAAAAGTGGCCATTTATTCAGTTGTAAATGAATATAATTTTATTCCTTTTTTTGGGCTTTGCAGAAAGGCAAGACATTTCTGTTGCCATCCATTTCTGTACTGCTGACCATATTCAAAACAGAAATGTAAACCATCCATAGCTGTGATCTCTGCTTTTCTGGAGCAGGATAGAAATGTGGAGAAATCCAGAGTGGTCCTCAAGTGTTTTTAACACATAGAAGCTGACTGGCTGTGGATCGAGCTGGATTGAGGTCTGATATTCATTTATGACATTAAGGGAATATGATTCAAGAAAGATGAGCTGATCTATCCATAATATGGGAAGAACCACACATGTTGAATGTGACACCTAAGAGAACTGAAATTCAAATACACTGCAAAAAACGTTTTTTAACCACACGTGATTTGTAATTTCTGTTGACCTGTCTGGGGTCAATTTCCTGCCTTTATTGTATGTGTGTATGCGTCAGCAGCCCCCTGTGACATGGTTGGGTAAAAATCTGGAGAGATGATGGATGGATGGATGGATGGATGGATGGATGGATTTGTATTTTTTTGTATGCCTGAATGTCCTCTTTTTCTGCCTCAGAGTTATCTTTAATCTAACAATAGTGGTGATAAAATATAGGCAGCTATGACAAACCAAAAAAATAGAACCTGAACATGTACGTGTACACATAATTACACATATTGTGCAGTGAACAGAATCTGCTGAAAGTACTTGTTTTAGCTGGTCAGCACAAAATCAATTTGAAATTGATAGAAGGTACAGATGACAGTCTCAAGTGTATTTCACATATCGTCTGACGCGAACCTCTGTAACATAAACGTGTTTAAGTGCGACATCTGCTGGTCGACGTGGGTTATTACGCCTCAGACATGAATCGAAGACCGGGGAAACGTATTCGGCAAAACATGTAAAAAACATTTCTGCCATTCACAATTTCATTGTGAGCTGAGCCTCACAGACTTTTTCACCATCTAAAAATCTGGATGCAATGGGCGGGTTTAAAACAGGGCCGCGTTACGTAACACGGCACTAACTATGCGCCTCTGTCGTAAACACAAACGGTGTATCGACTTTGTTAAGAGCGGCTTCTGTGGAGAGCTCGAAACCACCACCAAAGCCCGGCTCCGCAGTCTCCACTTCACCCCGGACAGTTTCGCCAACCACAGCGAGGCAACTAATGCATCCTTCAAGACTCCGTGGAGCTCGTCAGTGTGGCCGAACCGACTGTCCCGCTCCCCAGCCTGCAGTACATCCCCACATCCCGCCGGCAGCAGGTGCCATCACCACCGCCTCAGCCCGCCATAGACTGTAAGTGTGTGCTCGAGTCTTAAATAGCCACTGTATAGTTTGTGCGCGTGCGATTTTGTTGGCTGGTCGGACCGAACCGGACCGGACCGGACCGGCCCGGGAAAACTCACTCATGTAAGCCCATGCACATACATGCACATCTGGAACTTATAAGGAACAGTCAGCAGACCACTCAATGCACGCATCAAAACTGAAAGACGAGAGACATGAAAAGATGCAGGTGAGTGAGTGTGTTAGTCTGTTTTTATTTTGTTTGCTTTGTTTTTTGTTTCTCAATTCTTCAAGGCTCCTCCGGGCAGAAACTGCCTGGGACTCTGAGCAACTTCGAACCATCATTTGTTACACTTAGTGGCTTTTCTGTGGTATTATAAACTCAAAACGGATATTTATTTTCTAAATAGCTTTTTATAGCCTTTATTTTAAATCAATTTTAAATCCTGTGGAGAAGTCCTCACTTGTTGCCGGTTTGGAAGCAGACAACTCTGCTTCCAAACTGAACTGAAGTGATTGAACAGAGCTGCTTTGTTTTTGGATCAGATGATTATTGATAACATCAAAAAACATAGGGAAGGAAATACACACAAAAAAAAGGGTTTGCGTGGTTGGTCATTTTTCTACGTTAGCATGGCAGGTATAGAGGTTCCAGTTAGAGCATTGCAAGAAACAAAGGCGTACAATAGGTGGCAGGCTTGTACCACTTTTTAGGCAGAATGAGACGTTGCCTGAGACGAGTTTTGTACCTCTAGTGGATTTCACTAGTGTGTGTGTGTTTATATATCTTTATCCAGATATTGTACTCATTAAAAGTCCATCCATCATTTTACATGCTCAGTACCCAGTGGAGCCTGTCTCATCATGCAAACAAAGGCAACAAAGGCTGTCCAATTGGGATACAAAGTGGTGACTTTCTTCCTTCTTGCTTACAAAGAATGCTGTATATGGTGAGCAGGACAGGATTGAAACAGGAAAGTGTTTGCACTAGAGCCCCCTGAACCCTTAAGGCCCAGAATACATTCCATTTTCTTTCATTTTCCACCACTTGTCTGGGCCGGGGTTGCAGGGTCAGCAGTTTCATCAGTGAAGCTCACGCGCTCTCCACCCCTGGCCACTTCCAATCGCTCCTCTGGAAGGATCCTGCAGTGTGCCCAAGACAGCCAACATCTTGGCATGTCCCTGGGTCTCCTTCCAGATGGACAGGTCTGGGACATCTCACCAGGAAGGTGTCCAGGAGGCACCCTGGCCAGATGCTTGAACCCCCACAGCTGGCTCCTCTCAATGTGGGGGAGCAGTGGTTCTAATTTGAGCCCCTCCTTGATGTCTTAGCTCCTCACCCTATCTTTAAGGCACCCCTGCAGAGAAAAATTGCTAGCTGCTTTCAGTGCAGTATTCATTGTCGGTCACTACCCACAGTTATGACAGTAGATGAGGTACTTTAATGTATGTGTCTGACAATATGCACATCAGTGAAGGAGTTTGCTCTATTAATATTAAATTTAAGATGTCTAATGTAGGGCATGAATGAGATTTTTAATTTATACTATATTTTTTTCATGAAGTATTTTACATCTTAGAATAAAATTGAAATAACTGGCTTATTGCAGAACAGAATTTGAGCTTTGTGACTTTTTTGTTTCTTTGTTTCCTTGGCAAATCTCCTCTTATCACCTTTAGATATCTGGAATCAAAAGCTAAGTTTACAATGACTCTGCATCAATAAATACAATGTGGTGGAGCTTTAAGGCCCCCTAGTGGGTTTCCGTGCCCTCTCGATGCTGTTCACATTATGTTCTTCACTAGCTGTGCCTGTGGTTTCCGACTGAGGTAATGGGGCTATCTCTTAAAGCCATAATGCTGTGTTTAAATCACTACGCTTCTGCTTCATTCTGGACTTTTATGCTTTTAACATCTTGATAAATGTAAGATTCTCATGCTGATAATTGGGATTAAGCTCGCTGCTCGGGGCCTCTATTTACTTCATTACATATTCCTGCTTTACTTTGGATGAAAAGCCTGACATCTAAATTGGCTATCTGTGTAGGGTGGCTTTAGTGCTCATTATAACGGGATATTCCTCAGGCGGCATTTGTTATGTATTGCGTGTCATAGTTCATATATCACAGGCAGTTTACCGGCTTGATTGACAGGACCTGAGGCATTTGAAGGACGGGAACACAAATTACACCTCTCATCGCCCAAATTCACGGGGGGAAGCACCTCATCAGACGCTCATCATGGCCCTCATGCCCATCTACTCGAGTTTGAGATGCGCCGCTATAAATAATTTCACAACACCCCGGCAACTGGATGTGAGAAAGTATCTGCAATATTACTTTATCAAGTAGGCTGTTTAGTTTGCAGAGTGAAGCAAATTGATGACCGTGTTAAAGCAAACACCTGGGGGCTCTAATAAGCAGTGGAGCTTCGCAATAACGGCTTCCTTGTGGAATTTTCATGTGCACAAATAGCTCCGGACCGATTGCTTAAAAGAGTTAACAAGTAGCAATGATTTATTCCGAGAACAGCCCGAGTGACGTGACACATTTCTTCAAGCTGCAGAGTAAGAAAACATCCATCCAACCATTATCTTACCCTCTGTGTGCAGCGTAGTGTCAGTATGCCGGTAGCTGTCTGCACAAACACACACACAGGCACACACAGGCACACAAACACACACACACATACACACACACACACACACACACACACACACACACACAGCCTCCAATCAAACTAAACATGCACACTGGATGTTTTATATGAGAAGCCCTTCTTACCTTCAGTCAAATGTCTATTTGTCAGTCGTCCTCTGTAAGAAATAGGTTAGTTTGTGTTTTTAAGTGACGCCTCATCTCCATCTCTGGTGCTGGCTTCCAAGAGCCTGATAGGTCTCTGATCCTGTGTCCAAGGTCTTGGACTTTTTTCCGTTCCCGTCTCAGTTTTGTTCTCCGCAAACACTTGGCAGATGCACAGCAGCACATTACATATGAATGGGCCCGTATCTCAGACGGCATTTATTTCTGCAAGGTCATTTGCAGCCCCTGCCGCACGGATTGTGCAGCAGCCATTGGCTGGGTGTCTTGTGAAGGCCATCCTTTTCTCTGTTGTTTGGCAGATTTCTGCTATTTACGCGTTTCATCTGTGAAGATGAGAAAAAGGTGCGTGTGCGCACATCTGCTACCTCTGCTAGGTCGATCTGACAGTCACCGGAAAATAAATGTTTTCTGGTGTGTTTTTTATCACAGCCTTTCATAGCGACATATTGCCAAAGGCTGTACATGTTTATTTTTTTCTGCTCTTTTCTTTTTTTTGCCTTTTGATACCTGCAGTGATTACTCTCTCTGCCAAATGCGCAGTCTTGTGTACAACTGCACCAGACTATGTTGCTGTGAATGTATTCGCAGATGTTCCAGCTCTGGAATAAACAGGTCAAAAGCTGAAGGACAAAACTATAGTTTTCATTCATCTCGGAAGAAAAACAGAACCCGACAGATGAAGTACCATTGTATGGGGCAGTGACAAATTGTCTTCTGTAGACCTGAGGTTTGCATTGATGACTTTGCAATGAAACAACTCCAAACAGCCATTCGGTTTTAATTGGGATATACTCCTGCACGCCAAGTCTCACGCTTTAAGTCACACGTCTTGTTCCGGGTTTTCTCTCAACTCTTTAACGTTGCGAATCTCCGCCTCGCCTTGGCTGTTGTGATGCGTGCGCTCTCGCACGTCGGCCGCTCTAACGCGTAGTTCACTTGCCGACGTGCCCATCTGTTCTCTCGAGTGCCTCCGACGCCGCCGTAACGCGGCCACCGCAGTGACTCACGGTAATTGTTCCCGTACGTCACATCGGGGCAGGTCGCTTGTCGTGACAATTTGCTGCTGAAGTTCAGTAATTATAGC
The DNA here is from genome assembly GCA_029224185.1 of Karalla daura. Classification (NCBI taxonomy): domain Eukaryota; kingdom Metazoa; phylum Chordata; class Actinopteri; order Chaetodontiformes; family Leiognathidae; genus Karalla; species Karalla daura. The sequence goes on from CM055197.1 coordinate 18,587,498, forward strand.
CCGTGCCTTTAATATCCGGCTCGATTTGCATCCGCGCCGTGAGCGTGGCGACGGTGCCGCTCACCTGGCGAAGACGCTCTCCGGTCAAACCGCGCCGAACCCTCGTCTGGGCTGGAGCGACTCACCCGTGGTGGCAGAGTGGAGGGGCAGACAAAGGGCCAGGAAGACTGATGGGAGAAAGGCATTTCTCCGGTTTCAGTGGGCCTCCATGCAGCAGCTCTTGATCTTGATCTGATGTTCTCCTGCAACATTTTATGCTGTGCAGTGGCCAGGTTTCTGCAGATCGCAGTGTGCATTAGTTGGACGGGCATGAGAAAGAAGGACCGAAGGAGATATCTGTGCCGAGTTTTTTCATCTTGTCCCCCTGTCTGTGTTGCTTTTCCCCAGGCACTCCAGTTTCCTCTCACGGTCTAAAAGCATGTAGTTGGGTTGAGTGCAGACTCTAATTTGCCCCTACTTGTGAATGTGACAGGGGATGGCATGTGTGTGCATTTGTGTTGTATGCCCTGCAATGGACAGGTGACCAGCCCAGGGTCCTTTGCCTGCCTAGCGCTGTATAGGTTCCTGCAGTTAAATAATGGATGGATGTCCAGAGAACAAATCGAGGCATCAGACACTAAACTGAAATTGTCACTGAAATAGTGCACCTCCGCAGAGTCTGACCTCTTATTAAGGACATTCCATCATCACCACACACCGGCCGCATGGGTCATCTGTCCAGCCAGGTTATTAGAGCCATATTTTACCTTAATGTCAGCCCGGGAATCCCTAGTGGCCACAGTGATTATTACTGGAGCGCAGGAGGGGGCTGGGCGATCTATAAAGAGCAACAGAGGCCAATGTATAGATTAGCATGGTGTGGATGGATGGGTCAAACACACACAGGACCTCCATTCAAGGGGACCCTCGCCTAAATCCACTATTTCACAATGTTAACCGTGTGAGGACGAAGGTCCCGGCCCGTCACTCTCTCTCTCCCCAGATGTGATAAATAGAGCTATTGAGGAGTCATTGGCAATCAGCCTGTTCAGTCGATTAGGTCTGAGGATGTGTTGATATAAGAATAAGGAAGCGCATACATCACTGAGAGACGAACGATATTCAGCGCTGTATTAGCTTGGCACAGTTTCAGGCATTGACCTGCCCATATGGTTTATTGCCGCTTTACATTGTGAGGTTGCTTCTGCAGACCTATCTGCACCAGTATGCAGCCGTGATACTGTTCCAGCCAAGAGGTAACAAGAAGAGCCAGAGCTGTTGTAGACCAGAAACCTTCTCCACTAGGCAGTGGTCTGGAGTCATATCCAAAGGCCTTCACAAAAAGAGACTGCAGCGCCTGGCAGTTCCTCCGATATTGCCCCTCCTTATTAATATTCACTGCATTATTCGGTGCATCCACTTGAAAGCCAATTACTGCTGAAAAGTCCACCACTTTCATCCTGCAATCTCCAACAACAGGCATGCCTGCCAGTGTGAATTTGGAATTTAGGTTTGCTAATCTCTACACAGGACAACAGTGCGCAAATGTACAGAGGATGCAAAGAAGCGCGGCACCAGAGCGCATTTGCATACCATTACCGGAGGCAGAAATTGACCGTCGGCTGCAGAGTTATGCCACGGCGATGACAGAAACGACGATATTCAGATTCAAATCAGGAGGTAATGTTAGTTTCACTGAGGAGGCTTCAGTTAGTTACCGCTCGGGCACTTTTCACTCATGTGAGCGGCGTCATCACTGCAGCCAGAGGATCGGCCCCGGGCGTTTGCTGCGTTCCCTCACGTAAGAGGTGAGATTATTTCCGATTAGACCCAAAAGATACACGGATGGGGAGTGAGGCAGGAGCTTTCCTCAAGGGAATTCTGGTTAAGGTGGCGTAGTAGTCAACCCTCTGAATATACAATCTGCCATAACTACAGTGCTGCTTTTATGTCTGTCACTCTTGTAATCACTTCATTGACCATCAGTTTATTTGGTGCAATCATTGTGTGTAATAATATCAACAATTCATGTCCTGTATCTTATTCTTGTTTAATTGTGTGTATAATATTGACGGCACGCGACTTATACTTTAACCTATACGTGTATTTTTCTGCTGCTTTTGTTATATGCGTATTTATTCAGTATGAATGGGATGACTACATGTTGATGTTTAGCTGTAGCTCTAGCTCAAACAGTTCATGACACGACGACGGCCCCTTGTCTTTAATCCTGTTGTATTTTCTGGCGTTCCCCACGCATTCACGGGTTAACGTATTTTATATTTATTTCCCGGGGCTTGAAGAGCCCCGGAGCCATTCAGCCAAGTCTTCACTTAATTTGTGTTTTTCTTGGCAACTCAGATGTGACTCCTCACTGACGGGTTTTCAGTTTGTTTGTCAGCGGCATTGACTGCTTGGCACCGTCACTGAATAAGGACATTTCAGAGCTGAGCCGATCTCTCATACGTTTAAATGAGCAGGGCGTCATCCATCACTGCTAAGTGTTTGCTTTTTTTTTTCCTTCTTCCTTTTTTTTAAGCACATTATTCATCACCGGTAATGACTGCGAGCACAAAGGAGCGCTGCTGACGTTTGTACCTTTTTGAAAGCACATGAAAGGATGAGCTGCGCCTTGAGTCGGGCGCCGGCCGCGCGCGCACGACGTCCGGCTACCAAGCCGCCGACGTTTCGAGGAGAAGCGGGATCCGGTGCGTGGATGGTGTCGTGACGGCGTCGGCTGTTGAAAACGGCTCATTCCTGTCGTGGCTCACGCGGCCTGCGCCGCCGTCGGGCCGCCGTCGCGTTGTTTGGAAATTGCATCGCCCCGCGGATTGTTCCGGTGGACCTGTGCTCAGTCTCAACGTCCCCCTGTCAGGCAAACAGGCCGCGCTCATCGATCACTCCCGGCTGTTGCTGTTGCATTTCCCTCTGCTGGGCATCCTTTAAACGCCGTCCCGGCCGCGGCTGTGCGGCCGACGCCGCATTGGCCCAAAGTCAGCCGACGAGATGCCTCGCGTTGCCTTGTCTGAATCGCATGCCTCTGCGAGCGTTGCGGCTCGTGGTTGCTATGGTCTCTGTGCTTGGTTACTAGGGCAGGATATTGATTTAATCCTCAAGGGCCGTGGTCATATCCCCGGCAGTTCACCTATTGTTATGATAATAGGATATCCCGGGGTAGCCAATGGGTGATCATCTTGTTTGGTCTGGGGAGGAATGAAAAGGCTTCTCAGAGTGGCGCGGTGACATTTTAACCCCAATAAAATCACCCACTCCATTACTGGTCAAGCCTGAAAGCCTCACATTGCAGAGCATCATAGGACTGCCATGGCTGAAATCATTTCGGGACCACCACCACCATTGCTCAAAAATGTAAATGATAAAATTTCTGATTTTGAATGAGACATTCCTGTCGCGTCTGTTGTGTGCCGTCACAAGAGAACAGCATGCACGATTACATTTGGTGGATAATGTGGGGGATTGTGTGTGATAATGAAGAAAACACAGCGGCGTGTTCTTGCATTTCCCCCCTTTCGCTGTTTGCGTTGCTGCTATGATATAACGTGGACATTTATAAAACCACGTTGCATAGCATATGACGTCGCAGTGATCATGCAACCTGTAGCACCCGTGCATGCACAGGAGCATGTTGGCCGAGGCTGCGGGAGCAGATTAGAGAATAATAACGCGGTGAAGGTGGCGTCCAGATTGAGAGACTTCCCCTGTGAGCACAGACACACAGGCAAAGCAGCCATTCAGCAGTGGGATGGATCCTGACTACTAAAGAGGAAGAGAGAGAGAGAGAGAGAGAGAGAGAGAGGGAGGGAGACCGACAGAGAGAGAGAGAGAGCAAGATATGGGGGAGTGGTGGCAGAGGGAGAGCGAGGACGCGAAAAAGAGAGTGAAAGGCTCCACACAGCAGAATATAAATCTGTATGTTAACAGGACTAAAGCCGGAGGTCTCGGAGCGGCTTTAGTGGTTATGCCGTTTGGGGGGGGCCGGCCATAAAGCGTCAAGAGGTGGTCGTCCCTATTAACTGAGGATCTGTGCAAATAAGGAAGTGGGGAGCCGCGGACGCCGTGAACGCCGGTTGTCAAGCACAGTGGTGGGCTGGTCGGAGGTCCCTGACCCCCTCGTTTTCATCTCGGGAAGAAAGGAGAAGAGCAAAAGAGACACGGGAGAAAAGGGAAGGTGGCAGCGAGGGACCAGTGAGCCATTTCTCTCTTTATTACCTCCATTCACAAAACCATTGCATCCCATTATCACAGCGATGTAGAGGCATTCTCTCCGATTAGAGGAGGAAGGGTCCCATTGACTGCTGAGGCTTAGCACCTCTCTCCAAACGCACGTCCTTTTCATCGCAGCCCCCCTCCCCACTCATCCCTCGCCTCTCTCCTTACGCCTGCTATTTTCTCTGTTCTTCCCTCTTTTCTCCCCCCCCCCCCCGTATTCTTGTCCCTTTTCACACCACCCGGGAATCAGGAGGCATTGCGTCTTGGTGGGAGTGGGTGTTTCTGGAGCTGTCATTGTGTTTGGTGGCGCTACAAAGGACAGCTGAGCGGGGAGTGAGAGAGGCGGCTTTGGAGATAATAAAATAGCAGCCCGAAAGAAAAAGGAAAGGGGTGAACCTGGGACTACGGGAACAGCTGACAAGCACGGCAAGGCGATTTGCGATGAAAAGACAACTGTTACAGAGACAGACAACCATTTTTACGGTGGCTGTGTACTGAAACCATCGCCACTTCTTGGGGAAATAAGGAAGCAGCGTGCCAATCCAACCCTGCCGGTTGGATTCAGCTCCTGCTGTTGCTAAGCAAAGTCTTTAACCTGAAGTTGTTGAGGAGACAGTATTGAACATCACTCTACAGCCATGAAGGGAAGCTCGGAGGAGAGCATTGAAAGCATCAGGCCCTCGAATCTCCAGGCGTTTGCAAACATATCAACCCTACATGGCATGAGTCACATATTCGCCTACGGGCACATGACATTCCGGCGGTTTCTCTGGACGCTCTCCTTCCTCGGCTCCCTCGGCCTATTGATGCTGGTCTGCATGGATCGGGTGTCCTACTACCTGGAGTACCCCCACGTCACCAAGCTGGACGAGGTGGCGGCCACGAACCTCACCTTCCCGGCGGTCACCTTCTGCAACCTCAACGAGTTCCGCTTCTCCAAGATCACCCGGAACGACCTCTACCACGTGGGAGAGCTGCTGGCCCTCCTCAACAACAACTACCAAATAGCCAACCCGCACCTGGCCGAGCCCGAGGTGCTGGCCGCCCTCAAGGATAAGGCCAACTTCCAGAACTTCAAGCCCAAGCTGTTCAACATGACCGACTTCTATAACCGCACGGGGCACGACATCAACGACATGCTGCTGCAGTGCACCTTTCGGGGGGAGGACTGCTACCCGGTGAACTTCACCACGGTGAGTGTCCGTGCCTGCACGCCGTCTTATCCTAACGCGCTTTCAATTCTGCACAGCAGGCTCCCTCCGGACCCGACGGACTCGTCTACCTCATCCTACCCCCCCGCTCGAGTTCGCACCACGAGTTCTACCGCAGCTTGGGCGACGCATCTGAAACCTAGGCGCCTGCGGTGCGGTCCAGCGTGGTTGTTGTTTCCGGCCCCTCTGGCCAGTGCAGTGCTTGCTGTACTGCCGTGTGGCGGCAGGCGTTGCACCGCGCTCGATGCTTGTGCTGCGCCGAGAACCAACCGCGCCTGAGACTTGTGATAAGGGCAAGTCTCCGGGGCGGAATGCGGCAGAAACGTCTCTCTGGTTTTCCATTACTTGCTGCGATCGCCGAAGACGGCGTCCGTCCATCCAGGAAAAAGGAAATTGCTTTTGTTGGATGCTGTGTTGTGCTGTTTCCCATGTGGTTTCAGACCGGGGTCGAATGTTGATAGTCATCACACAGGAATTAGCTCGTGGAAATCCGACCGGCGCTCAGGTGGAACTCCTTAGCCGATTGTCGTGTTCGTGTGAGGCAGGGGTCGCCACGCTGTCTGTTGTCATCCATGTTTATTTACTCTTAGTTCACAGCGTTATCAGTCAAGCTGGAAGCCATCTGTTCAAGTTATTTCTCCCCGAGTCACTGGAAATCTCTTGTTTGAAATGTGAATCGAAACCCATAATTGCACAAAGATCATCTTGGAGATTGTTGAGAAAAGGTGCTACAGTGTGAGGCTCCAAGCAGCCATACTCATACTTTGATTCATTCTTCACTCCGTCTTCACTGACTACGTAGCCAATCAAGCAGAGCTTCATTCACAGTGCACTGTGAATGAAACACAGCAAATGCTAAATGATTTACTTTGGGTGTGCGGTGTTGACAGTTAATCCTCATTCACTGAAAGACATTGCAGATGGTTGATTAGACGGGTCTATTTAATGGTGGGTCGTTACGTTAAGACTATTTTGAGGTGGACATATTGACATGTGTTGCGTAGAACTGTGTCTGGTGGGGCTATTGTAGCTCGGGGGAAGCACAGCCGTTCACTTATTGGAAGGTCAGTGGTTTTAGCGCTGCTTCCATGTCAAAACATCCTTAGGCAAGTCAGTGAATGCCAAACCGCCCCTGTGTGGACTGTGTGAATGGTTAAGGGTTTAAGCACACGGACCGTGTAGTGGAGCCTCTGCCACCACTGTATGAATGGCTGTGAATGTGTGTATGCAAGGTGCTTCGAGGGCTCACAATGTCTATAAAAGAGCAGTATAGGACCCCGTCTATACACCATTTACATGTTCACTAGTGATACTTGGTCCCTCGGTGACAGCAGACACCCTGGTGAAGGTGTCAGTGAACACGTGGATATGTGCATATTTTCAGAAAGTGGCACTTGCATAGCATCAATAGACCCTAATGTAATGGCTGGTTTCATTCATGGTTTTTTGTGTTTTTATGGAAAGATACCAAGCGAAGGAGTGAAACGATGTGGCTCCCGAGCCTTGCTTTAAGGGTTTGAGGTTAGAGCAGAGATTCAATCATCATTGTGAAAACTAGCAAGCAGGAGGCTGTGATTGCATTACTGCCTTTGCCGTACCTGAACTTTATGTGTGCTGTGATGTTCTTCACTCACCGCCATCTGATATAAAGTGTCTGCGTTAGATCAGGCTGTTTCAGCGCAATTAGCCAATTTCATTGCAGTTCTGTACCGACCCGAGAAGCATTAGACAAAGCCCTCCAGGGGCCTCGTCTGGTTTGTCGATGATTTTATTTGAACAGTCGCGCTGAACATTCAGCCAAAAGAGAGAGAAATAATAAAGATGCAACCTGGGGACGGGCAGCACCACTGCAATATCGCTCGCTTCTGTTTCCCTGCCCACTCTTATTTTAAGACACTTTATTATTCTCACTGTGGCCGCGTCCCGTTGCCCATCTTTTAAAGTGCAGGGTACCTAGCTTACTTACCTCTCCATGGAGTCTCTCCGCTCTCAGAAATCAGATTCTCATCTGCGTCGCGTGTATCTTTAATCAACCCTGAGCGAAATCCCGGCAGAGGGACGGTTTTTAGGCCGGCTGGTTACTCCGTAACCGTCGGAGTTGATCGAAACTCCCACTGCCGAAGGAGGGAGAGGCAGATGAAATGAAGCACTAATTCAATATCGCTTTTTAATCTCGCGTCTTTCCCCACCCGTGCCGCGGATATCGTCATTGGGGGACGTCGCCATTTGCCGCGTTTGTTTCCGAGCGTCTCGGGAAACGGGTCGCTCACGGGGAGCGCGGCTCGATTGAAACCCGGGAACTTTCGCCCGAACCACTCACGGAAAGACGTCGACCCCTCTCTGTGGTCTCCGTGGTGCTCGTGCCCCTCCCCCCCTCCTTTTTTTTCTCTTTTGGACGGAGCGGTGGAAGTGGCGCCACGTCGGGCGGCGTTTTGCTCCGAGTGGACAGAGGCGTGCTCGTCGGCGCCTGGACGGGTGCCAGGGCAGCGTCCCCCGTCTCGCCGAGTGTCCGTCGCCGCGCCTGATACTAATCGCGCGTAACTAACTGCGAACGCCGAGGCCGGCCTCGCTAATGGAGTAACTGAGTTCATAACCCGCTTCAGAAAAACAGCTCGGCTGCTGTTCGTCAGGGAAGGGAGCAGCAGAGAATACAACACCCAGACATGTTTCCAGCAACAACAGATACTGTAGCTCCTCCATCATGTCGACTTACATGCGCCGATGTTTTCCTTTCTAAACACAGAAAGGCCGCTCTCCAGCTGTGGACTGTTATTTAGACGGCGACTACAGGAAATTTTCAATTACTCAACCCCCCCCCCCCCCCCATCCCCCACCCACCAGACGTGTCAAGAAGAGGATTTACAATGCAAAGGACCGTGGGAGTGATGAGCTTTGACCTTGAATAAATGAAGGAAGAATTCCATTAAGTCTGGCGTACGATGCGGCCGAGAAACGAAAGCATCCCGAACGTTTTGCATCGGAACGGACGGCCGTGCTGGGGGGGGGGGGGGATGACAATTTGCGCCATTAAACACTGTAATCCGTTTCACAGATTTGATAAGGCATGTTTAACCGGTTTATTCATAAAACTGCAAATAATTGTATTCATTTATTTGTTTATGGGGGGGGCGTAGCCTTGTTTGAAGAGCTTTTAGGAACGACTGGAAGATGCCACTCGAGCTTGTCTAGAGATATTCTCCTGAAGACACTCGTCTGTGTCCTGTGAAGTTGTCAGGTCAGGGTGAGCTCTTTCACTCTTTGCAATCAGCGTTTACCAGGGCCGCTGTCGTCCCTTTAGACGAGATCGTAGTCCTGAGACGCGCTTGTTTTTCCTTTTTGCAACAACCACAGTTCGCCGCAGTCGGGAGTGATGAAACGCTCTTGTTGACGCGGCCTCTCTTTGGTGCGGTGCGAAGGAAAGAGGCGGCCTCCAGGTTCCGGAGTGAATCAAAGTTCACGTCCTCTCCTGAAATCTCACCAAAGCCGCTCCCATCCATTCTCACCGTTATATATACAATCACATATCATTTCCCGGACTGCTCAACTAGCGCTTTTTCTTTTGAAAGATCAACATAGGACTCGGCGGATCCTCATTTCGGATCTTCATTTCACGCCCGCTGGACGTGACGGTGTTACACTGTCGTAGCTCTCTCACGCGCACATTTCAAAGGTGGTTTTCAAGCGTAGAAGTGGCGGCGCTCCTGTAAACAAAATGACCTTTATCAATATGTATTTATCGACTGTTCGGCTCGGTACGAGCGCATGAATTGCCTATGACTAACACTGTAAGACTGTAAACGACGCCCCGGCCGGTGATTAACTGCGGCGAGTGAGCGCGGGGTTGATCATCATAATCTCATGGTGTCGGTGTAGCGCTCCACTCCCAGCCTTGGCAGGTCATGACAGGTCCCCCCGGGCTCCGTTCCTGCACATTCCCCGCACGGCGGTTGACATCAGTATTCATCATCACAATTTGACGAACCTCCATGTTTAAGATCACGCACATCACGCCGCTGACAGCAGGTGCTGGAGGAGGAGGAGGAGGAGGGGGGGGTTGAAGCACAGCTCCAGCGGAGATGAAGCTGACTGACACCCTGTGACTATTGGACGCGCACGCTGCAGCTCTTCCATTCAGGAACGTTTGGAGGCTCGCACCCCCCCCCCCCCCCCCCCCCCCCCCCCACACACACACACACACACCTCCACCCCCCCGCCCCCGCTTCCCGACACGCACTCGAGCTAGATGCTTTTTCTATTGCCTTGATATTGTTGTGCATGCAGTATATGGGGGCTGATTTGCACAAATAAGAGTAAGTAGTGCAGCGAAATGGACTGTAAGTCATAATTTCATTGTTTGCAGAGCTGAGTTGGCAGAATGAAAAATCACATTGCAGCAGATGGTAATGCAGATCCTGTTAATAATAACCGTAATTTAGGTGAAAGAAACCCTGTAGAATATATCTTCGACTTCAACTCGGAGGTTCCAGGAAATAACATGAGGTTTTATGAATATGAGCCAGCAGAGCTTTTACCCAGAGGACAGATTGACTTGTCAAACATAGGTGTAGCTATTAATAGCTCCATTTTGTGCGAGTGTACCAGTGTCAGGACCCTGGAACCAACATAGAATGGGGCGACCATTAAAGCAGCTCTAATAGTTTTTTTTCCCTTCTCTTTTCTGCTTTACGAGGGGGGGCGGGGGCTCAGCCTGCAAACACGGCGCTGACACGATGATAAATTTGTTATTGCAAATGTGTTTGGGAACGCTTCCTCACTGCTCGCCTGTGCAGTCCGGGTATCAAAGCTGCTTGAAAACGCGGACCTTTTATCGTCACGCGCGATCATTTAATCCATAACGCCGCTTTGATCTGTTTGACGAGTCTATGTGTCGTCGTTGTCGAAGCGCTGCTTCCAAATATTAGCAGTTGCGGTCAAGATTTTGCATCTTTTTTTTTTTTTTGCCTCTGCTCGCATAACGTCTTACCATCTGCACAAAAAAACCAAGGCGGCCGCAGCGGGTGTATGTGTGCAATGTGGCAGCTTTACGTTGCCACGTATGCGTGCGGGGACGTACAGGCGAGCGGGAACGCTAGCAAAACAAGTCTCCGTGAAGTAGATTTGAAGTGGTAAAATACCAAATCCTGCACGAATTGACTGGAGCCGTTTGTTTTTCCTGGGCATGTGGGCTGACTTTATGGTACAAAAAGCAATCCTCCGAATTCAGATGGTGGGAAGAAATTTGCATCTCTAAGATGATTAGTTTTAGTTGAGGAGGGGGGTTGGGGAGGGGGGGGATAAACAAATGTGTCCGTTTTGCACCAACAGCTGCTCGGCAACAGCAATTGATATGTGAACACAGTGACAGGAAGCGCCATCGGAGAGTGTCAGGAAGGAAGAAAACAAGACGCTTCACTGAATAACGTTGCATGAGAAACTGAGGGAGTGATGAGTTGTGAAAACTTAGTTGAGTGTAGCAGACGCACGCCGTATAAACTAAACCTATGAACTGCTGGGGAGGGAAACGGGGGGGAAGCGGCGGCGCTTTTGCAAATCTGGAGCGTTAGGTTATGAGCACCGATGACAACACAGAGCTGAGCTGTGATTCTTTTTTTCTACCAGGGAGAGAGACCGTTTCACAGCGTGACTCGGTCATGCGGTGCAGGTTGCTGACCTGTATGTACACAAGGAAATCCATCGCTCACCGTAGTTCACCCACTCTGTATATGAACAGTGTTGCAGGGGTCCGATGGAGCCTATCCCAGCACGTGTGGAGCAAAGGGAGGGAATGCACCCTGGACAGGTTACCAGCCCATCACAGGGAACACACACACACACACACACACACACACACACTATATACTACAGTGTATAGAATATATATTGTACACAGGAAGGCCCTCGATCCAAAAGGAAACATTTTCTTCATTAATCATGTTCGTCAGTTGAAGCTTAAGAAATATTTTCCATTTTATCCATAAATGCTTGTAGAGGGAGTATAGTACTCTCATCCATGTTAATTCAGATGTTATCTGTCGACAGATACTTACCCTCTCTGTTAGAGTACCAACTGGACCTGAAGTCACTCTAGCCGTAAAATAACCCTTTAAAACCGAAATTAGTCCTTTAAATGATCACAGATCACAGGTCTCCCGCTGATGTCTCACCTAATGTGTGGTCTCACATTAGCTCATTCAAGTAGGGCCCGTCATAGGCACAGAGGAGGAACAGGAAGAGTTAGAGCATGGGATGATGTCTAGAAATACATTTACGATCCTATGGATGGCTGCAGTGGAGGAAAATGCCCCGTTTCTGGAGTTTTGTTATGATCGGCGGGCATGGTTTAAAGTGAGGCAGCTTTCGTAATTTACTATACTCGAGTACAGAGTGTATGCTCACCTCCGGGTAGGAGGAGTGAAATAGCCGGAGAAATGCATCATAGCAAGATTGGAGCCAATCCTGTTATACAATCTTTGAAGTAATTTATGGTGTGAACGCGCTCACAGGAGACTTCTGCTCCCTGACTCTCGTCTTTAAGGCAGAGCCTCCACCCAGGCCCCGGCAGAAGTGCTGTCTTTAGCATAAACCGCCATAACTCGCCAGCCTCGTGGAGGGGGGTATAAAACGTATGCATAAATGTTGAATCTCACTAGAAGGCTAATAAACTACGAAAATGACGCGGGCGCCGCTCCCCCCCCCCCCCCCCCCCCCCCCCCGACGAAAGGTACCACTGAAGCACTTTGGACAAGTGGATTAGAGCGGCAGGAAGGAGAGGCCCCGAGTTTAATTACTCTGATGGTTTGTTTTTGTCAAAAATCACTGAATAATTATCCTGTGATCTGGACCCAACAAGTTTGCCGGCTAGAATTTCGAAGGTGAACCGCTGATTTAACGTAAGGCGACAAATCTGCATTGTTTAGGCGCCGAGTGGAACCGGTGATAGCTAAATCCATACGAGCAAGACACCCGCTCTCTTAATACCCACCCCCCCCCCCAATATGGGCAGCGACCCAGCGCTTTCGGGTGTTATCTCAGGACGGCTGTAGCTGTCAGCTGGGAGGCCGTTTTTTTGTCATTTCCTGCAACCAAAGCCGGCTCAGCTCGTCTGTATTCCAGGCAGGGCCGTTCCGGAATGAGTCTAATCTCTGCCTGAGATTGCCTTATGTCACCAGTCACATTTGACATCGGCAGATAACGGCGTTAGTCATCACGGCCCACAGCTGCTGCAACCAAATGGTCCGCCGTGACGTCGCTAAAACATTCCTACTGGTGCCGATGCCGCGGCAATCAAAAGTAAGAGCGCTGTGACAAAAAAAAGAAAAAAAAAAAAAAGCAATCTCTTGACGGGAACTGTCAAATGTCCGCCGATGATTAATACGCGGCCCGTCTCGTACGTTTCCCTCCGCTGGGCCCGTCGGCGCGGCTTTGGTTATGCAGAGATCACTGTGAACGCGTGGGGGGAGGGGGAGGGGCAGGGGGGAGAGGAAAAAAAAACTCATTATTCTTTGATTATCAGTGCAAAATAATACAAATAATTACAGCCCCGGCCTCCTCACCCCCCTGCGCCGGCTGCCGTTGCTGTGACAGGCTGGGCTCAGACCCTGGGCAGCGAGAGGCGTGGGCGCCGCGAGGGGAGGCTAACGTCGCGGCGCTGCAATTATCGCAGCGGACGTGATTGGCGCCGCGGCGGCGGCGGCCTGGCGCCCGGGATGCGGGGACGCCCGCCAGTCGAGCCCGGCTATGGCAAAAGCCAAAAAAAAAAAGAGAAAGCGAAGCAAAAGAGAGAGAGAGGGGAGAGCGGAGGGTGGCTAGCGCGCGGCTAGCATGCTAGCATACGGTAGTAGTAGAGTCATTTCTGGGGCCGGGAATGTGGGGCCTTTGTTTGTGCCGTGAGCAGAGGTTAGGCTGATTCCGTTTCACCTCCACGACTTGATAAAGGACGAGCGGTTCGAGGCGGAGACGGTGTTGCCTCCGCAAAGCTTACACGTTTTCCGTTGTTGCCCGGGAACAGTGAGCATTTCGCGGCCTCTATCTGCACGAGTGCCTTTTTCCATTAACGTATGGCAACGCAACGAGGAAGCGCAGATGAAATGAACATGTCCCTGCCTAAATCGATTCTGCCTCCCGCACGCTCAGAGTGTTCATTAATGCCGGCCAAATTTTGCCCGGAGCCTGAGAACGGGCAACTCCTTCAGTTCCTCACATTTCACCCCCACCCAGCCACTAATCACACAGACAGAACCGTGCCGGAAATCATTTCGCCTGCCATTACCTTGATTGTGACCCGCGTCCCGCCGTTACAAATAGCGCCGCCGTCCTCAGCTCATTTACATGAATAGATTGCGGTGGTTCGTTTATCTTCAACGAGGCTGGATTACCTTATATGGGAGCCGCAGTGTCAACGTGTCCCTCCGTAGTGAACGAGCTCAGTTTATGGGGGCCGTGCTTCCTCGCCTCGCAAGAAACACTCGGCCCCTCCCGTGAACAATAAAGAGATAGAGACAGCGAAGCAAAAAAGGGAGATTTTGGCCCACCGCTGAAGGTGGTTGGTCTGCTGTTGTCCGTTACGTCCGTTGCCCCGGGAATGTGTCGAGTAATACACGCTTCGGGAAACGTTTTTTCCTTTTCCACGCGCCGTGGTGTAGTCGCGGGCTTGCAGAACGCGCTGCGGTCGCAGGTCACGGCCTCTGCTCGGAGAGACGGGCTGTTTGACCGCGTCTGTTTGTCTGAACCTGAAGGGGAAATGATGTCAGGCTCCCGCAAAGCCCGGAAACCCACAAAAAAAGATGGATGCCCTCGTTTGATTGATCCGACGGTTCATTTTTTTAATCGATTCAGTAACGTCCGCTCGACGGCGGAGGCGGGATTGAAATTCCCAATAACATTTCCAAAAGCTCGCACAGGACCATTGATGTTTCTTTCCTTCTTTTTTCTTTCGTGGCCTCATCAGCTCTTCAAAGCCGCGGAATATTTGGATTCGAGGAGCTGGAGCACGCTCGTGTTCATTCCCTTAAAAAGGACCGAGTGGATGAAATGGTTTTCAGAATCGAGGCGTATTCGTTTGCCGTCACGGACCATGTCGCCTCGGCTCTGAGCAGATCTGGAAGGAGCATGGAAAGACGTGAAAGTGAATTCATCATCGTGCCGGCTTGCGGCATCCTACGTATGGAATACATCACCCAGCGATCCCGTCTCGACCACGTCTCTTTTCATGCCCCTCTCCGTCCCGGTGACTCCAGAATTTCAAAGGACGCAGCCAAAGGAGAGGCTGTTGCGCTGACGAGGGAGCGCAGCGTCGGCCCTTTGAAAGCTCGGTGGATCGTACTCACTCTTGCCTCCGCGTGCTGTGTCCAGCCGCGGCCCCGCTGCGCGCCGCTAAAGCCGCCCACTTCCCGGGCCGTCGCGTGGCGCGTCGGGCCCGGACCGCCGCGATATGCGAGACCGTCGCGTTCAATTCGAGGAGCCGATCGAGTCAGACGGGCCTGCCCATGAACAGACGGTTAACCGCTGCGATGGATCATGTCCACGTCCCCTCCTCGGCCGATCCTCTCCTCCCGCCCGGCCCCAACGTGGATCGTGATGAATCTGCTCCCTCATTTCATCGCGGGCCTGAAATGAAATGAGGCCGGCTCGCTGCTCGGGGGGGGGCTGCCCGGCCTGTTGCCATGGCGGTCGTCATGCGAGGCGCGCGCCCTGTGCCGCCGCCGCCGCCGCCGCGGATCGCATTGCTGCGCTCCTCGGCGCAATTACCCCGACTAACCAGCTCCGGAGGTGCGGCGCAACCAGCTCCGTGAGGTGCGGGCGCCACGCGGACAGCAGGCCCCCGCGCGTTGTTGTTGTTGTCGACCCCCCCCCCCCCCCCCCCCCTCCCTCCCTCCCCTCCCCCCTCCCCCCGGGCAGCATCGCCAGCGTTTTGACTGCGGCCAATGACATCTCATTACACCGCGGATCCATATATCGAACAGGCGAACATTACTGACATACTGGAGGTGGCACGTCATCACTCAGGACGATCGATATCCGAGCATGAGCGCGATGGGAACTGTGTCCCCCCCCCCCCCCCCCGCCCCCCGCCCCCCCTCCGGAATATTTTAAGCGGAAACGGTCACCGGGGAAAAGGTCACGTGAAATGTGACTTCCGTTCCGGTAAAAGCTCTCAGCGTTCGGGTGAGGCTCCCGTGCATCTTGTAGTTCAGGTAGATGCGCGGGTACGATAAGCCACGGCGAGAGCGCGGTTCTGCTTCGCAGCCGGCGTTTATCCCCCCTTTGCCCGAGGAAGGCAGAGCTGCTCCTCCTCTCCTGCAGCTCTTTGAAGCTGAATGAAATGCCACGGGTGTGCGCCGGAGGTGGATTTTATGCGGGGGCTCTCTCTCTCTGTCTACGATCGGCGAGGCGCGGGAGGGGGAAAAAAAAATTCCAATGTGTGGAAGGACGTACCAGGGAGGACGTCGATATCTGGTTAGAAAACTAAATGTTATGATGATTCGCGTCCCAAGGTTGGCATCTGCATTCAAACTTGCATCTCAAGGTTAGCTGCTCCATTCAAACTCATGCGTTGGTATGAGTCTTGACTTTTGTGTCTACTAGGCGTTCCTCGGAAGGAGCCAGACCGCCGAATAAGGCCCGCCTCGTCGCCTCTTGTTTGGTTATTGATCCACGTTTTGACAACCGTAACAAGGTCCTCATTTATCGTCTTTTTCCCCCGTCTCCTTTTTTGTGTTCGGAGCCCGATGCTTGTTGTTATTACGCGCGCTCTCTCGAGACTCATTACGGCTGCAGAACCGGAGGATACGAAATAATGGTTTCGCTGGGGAACGGACTGTGCCCAGTGCCATGTCGGAGGTGTTGCAACGACCGTTGTCATGGATGTACCAAATCGGACAGCGGCTGAGATCGGAGGTTGACCCAAATCGAATCTCATTCTGTAACGGCCATGATTGGGCGTCCAGATGCTAGCTGCGGCTTTTAGCGGAGGGCAATCGAAAAGAGCGGCTTTCGACCGAAACGAACCGTCGGTGTTGCGAATGTGCTCCCTCGGCCCCGCGCCCGGTTTGAGAAAGCGTCCGTGTCGCCGCCATGCCGCTCCTTAAGATGCGCGGCGGCTTCGCCAGTAGCGCAGTGAATGAGGGGACCAGGGCTCCCACCAGGGGCCGCGGGGAAAGGGCCGAGCCGGAGCCGCAGACGGCGAGAGACGCAGTGTTGTCATCTGTAATTGCGATGACCTTACCTGAAACGTGTTGTTCTGCTACGCGCGAGGAGGAGGAGTGGTGACTCATCGGGTTTGCATTTCCCTGCGACCGCGCTTATCTCAAAGCGCCTCCGTTCTGCGGCACAGCTCGCACCTTCCCGTCTCTCTGCCTCTGTAGCTGCGGATTAGTGAACCTTCACTGCCGCCGCCGCTGCTGATTCACACCTCGCCCCGCGCGACGCGATCCGAGACTATTTCAGTCGGGACCGTGTCCGTGTTTCAGCGCGGCCTGCTCGCATGTGCTCCGCGTCTCTCCTCCGGCCGTCTCCCCTCGCACAGGCCCCCGCTCAAGTCTTTGTCTTGAACATTTCCCCGCATGAAAAAGACCAGTTATTTGGGTGATCGTCGGGTGCGTCGCAAAACGGCAATTACGAGAATAACGTAGCGTTTTTGTTTTTCTTTCCACGGTCCCCTTCGCGTCGGACGCGTGCAAGCAGATAATTTATGGGAGCTGAAAAGCTGGGAGAGCCTCTCTCTTCTCTTCTCTTCTCTTCTCCTCTCTCCCTCCCCTGCTGGTTTTCCCTCATCTCGGGCCGTCCCCGCCTCTCACTCCATCGCGCTGATGAAGTCAATCAGGAGCGGGGGAACGTTCCTTTTGTGGAGACGCCTCGCTCCGAACGCTTAAAGCCGCCATTGTGATTAAGCAACGGCTGCTTTTGGTGGCCGAACGAGCTCCCCCCTACTGGCCGGCCGGGGGCCGCGCGTTCCCCGGACGCCATCTCCTGCCTCCGTCGGGGACTCCTTCGAAAAAGGCCGCGCCAACCGGAAGCGCCGCGCCACCGGCTGAGTGACAGGACGTGACTCACACCGGTGGCGCTCCGTTTCTCCAGCCCCGGCGGTGTTGCGGTGTTTGCTCCAGCCGGAGCGCCGATCGCCGGCTTAGTCACGTCGTAATTAACGGCCATTAACATGCGACGGATGTGTGTACCCGCGATGACATATTTGCGGCTTGTCTGTTTCCATTACGGCATATTGGCTTTATGAAATGACTGAAAATGTCACGTACCGATTAGCAGACAGCGGGCGAAGCACGCCAGGTCCGTCGTATGATCTCAATCTGACGGATTGTGCTTTTAGGCGATTGGAAGAAACGCCCCGCCGGGTCATTTCAAGCCAGAGGTCATTATTTATGAAACCCTGCCTCTGCCTAACTCTCTCACATATAGAGAAGGACTGACGACAACGATCATTTTACCTCGTTTTCGTTCCACTCAGTGTTGCAGGGGTCTGCTGGGCTAAGGCAGGGAACACACCCTGGCAAGTCCATCTGTAGCACAGAAATCTGTCTGCGCGGACATCCTTTCTTTGCTGTTGACCAAGAGTAACAAACACACCTGAAGCGGAGGTTTAGTTCAAGTCCTACTTTGTGTTTTAGACGGCGTGCACACGCCAGGAGGTGGGATTACATTGCAGCCAGTGTTGCAGCCGGGCCAAATTCAGAAATAGCGAGTCACTAATTAGTCACCTGAATACGGAAAACGCGGGAAAACGAGGTCCGCCGAGCGCGCGGCATCCGGCTGGAATCTTTCCCATTTGTCCGGGACGTGCAAAAAAAAAACCTCCGAGCACAGAAACTCCGTTCGCAGAAGTTACCGGCGCTAATTAAAAACGCAATGTAGGCCGAGATAAAAGGAGCAAACGGCGAAACAACAGCCGTGAAGTAATGAGGACGGGGAGTTCACAGCCCAAAAAAAAGTCGGGCACGTCGTTTTCGTGAAGGGATCGTTCAAAGAAGTAGTTTTCCCCGGAAATGTCTCCCATGGTTCAGACGTTAGGCTCGACTCATCGCGTCCCCGTCCTCGACGGCCTCGATGGCGGCTGCTTCGGGCTCCAGCAGACCCCTGTGACGCCGTCAAGGTACGAAGCGGGTGGGACGGGGGACGCAAAGGGCCGTCTCGCTCTAGCAGAACGTGTTTGCTGCTGGCGAGCGGGAAGCAGCGCCTGCGGTTTCGCTGGGAGCGTCCGAGAACCTTCCGGCTACTGGGAAATCGTTTTTTTTCGGAGGGGACACGGAGGTCGCGTTGCCTCAGGATGGTTCAGTCAGGCCAGCGACGATATCCCCGCCGCGTTGGGTCAAAAGTCCGTTGGACTCCAATCTGATAGATTTTAGTCTGATCTGATAGATTTTAGTCTCCGTTTCAGACCGTTTCCCGGGCTGCGTTGGTCTGGGGCCATTCTTTCTCCTGACATGCCGCTAACTCCTCCACGGCACTCGCTTTGGATGCAAATGCCGCGTAACCTCTGTGTGCCCCGTGGCGGCCCGCGTCTTATCTGCTCAGTGCATTTTTTGAGCCGGTGTTTGGGCTTGCTAATCTAAATTGCTGGTGGAGAAGCTAATACAAGGGTTTAAGATGCCGAATGGAAACCCAGCCTTGGCTCTTTCATTATCCTAATGAACTCATTATGGGTCTGATAATCGTCCTCACTTGGCACGACCAATTGGAAGCAGTTGGCGAGTGATGTTTCACAACAGATTTG